>BCKG01000005.1:1092692-1113762 GCA_001600535.1 Yarrowia sp. JCM 30696
GCTGGGAGAGGTCACGGATGCTCTGCTTGGAGTTGATACTAACGAGGGTTCCATTATTAACCATTGTGGATGACGCCCTTGACAAGATGAGGAGATCGTCATTGGGGGGGTCGCCAAGRTGGTCTCGGCCCGGGATGAGGACCGGTTCCAGGGTACGGTGCGCGCCGGCACTAAGTCGTGGGTCGTTTATCTCGAGGTGACTCCGTCCCTCCTGTGAAAAGAAAACCTTGTCATACATACCAATGCATTCCACCATGTCTCGAGATAGTACTCCATCAATCCAGCCTTTCTCCCCTGCTGACCACAGTTGCCTAATGTCAATTGGGCTTCCAGATCGCTTCAGGTAAGACAGGTTGTTTAACAGGTAAATCAGTACTGGTGATACTTCCTTGATACTCACTTCATCGTCATCCACTGTGGTGATAGTGGTGATTCTCAGTAGTCGTTTAGCGTGCTCCACCTGGAGCTTGTGGCGAATGTCCCATAGTCCAAATCCTCCTCTGCTGGTGGGGGCCTTGATAGCCTCCTTGGTGTGGACTGCTCTTCGTTGTGTGGGGTCTGAGTTGTTTGGTTTGAAACGAATTTTGTCCTCCGCGAGTGTTTGGATGTCGGTCAACACTTGTGTTGGTAGCAGGTTGTATGTGCCTCTGTACAGTAGTTTTGAGAAGATGAAAGTGTTGACGTAGTGGCATTTGGACCTAGTTGTAAGCCCATGCAGTCCCGCTCGTTTGATCTGAGACACAATATCTGTGGCCCATTGTGCTGTGGCGAGTTTGACGTCTTTTGGGTGGCCGAAAGAGATGCCCAGGTACTTGAAGATGTGTCCTGCTTCAAGCACAGTGGGTGTGGCCGGCTTCCATGATGTCAGGCCTGGGGTGATGTTGATTGTCGATGGCGGGAATGAGTCCGCGCCGCAGGGGGTAACAGACTGGATAGTCGTTTTACGCGGGTTGATGGTGAGTCCTGTGGCGTTAGAGAAACTGTCAAGAAGCTTCCCTGCTTGGTGAAATTGTTTTTGGAGTGCATCTTGAGTATTTTAGATAGCAAGTGCAAGTAATCATTGATGTGCTGTATTGTGCTTTTACCAATGCACTTGGTTATTGTTGCAATATGCTTTTATTTTATTTTATTTTATTTTATTTATTTTATTTAATTTGATTTAATTTAATTTAATTTAATTTTCCAGGTTCTGTTGTCTTCTCGATTTCTGGTTTTCTCAGTTCCAGATTTTTTTTCTCAGTTTCAGTTTTCCCAGTTCCCAAGTTCTCCCAACTCTGGTCACAAGATCCAAATAAGCTATTTCAGAAATTGGGAGTTTCAAGAAAAATCCAAAAAAGCCCAAATCAAGGGTAAACTTTTAAAAACCGACTTTCGTTGGATCATTAGACCACATAAAAGGCGACGGGAAGCAAAAAGAATGATACTGCTGTAACGGGCACATTCTGAATTTTACAGCTGTAGTATTTTGGACTCTGCATCTGCAGTATTTCGAAATTTCATGCTTAGTCAGCAGGTCCCAAACCTGCAATTTTGGAACAAAATCCGGTGTAATGGTCAGGCGAAATTCGATGTTTTGAACTTTTCTTGAAAATGCGATTTAATGACTAAGCAAGTGGTCTAGATGAACAGCAGGGTCCTTAAACCCCGGATAGTGCTTTCGGTGAGTCTCTATGACACCTACAGCAGATTCCAGAGAAGGTCAAAGTGGCTGATTAGTACAGTTACTCGTACTCATAACCGACCTACACGCTTGTCTGTGAGGTTAGAAAAAGAAACTCTGAGTTCAGGTGATTGGGCAGTATGTGGCTTCTAATGTTAGTAAGCTGGAACTTGTTCGATGTCGCATAAAGAAAGGTAATCTCACAATACCTCTCACTGGTACTTACCAATCGAAGACCGGCGTCCGCTAAGCGTGTGGTTGCCTAGTAAATGTGGACTGTGATGTTCAGCAACTTAGGGTTAGTATTTGGTTAGATAATCAAAAGAAAACTCAACAAAAGAGGATTGGGGCGTCTCTCTATTTGTTAAAGCCATAGCCTGTATACCCACCTGAATTTGGTACAATCTCGCCTTGAAAAGGTCCGACTGATAGATAGTAGTAGTGTCGAGTTCCTTTAACGTCCGTTACTTTCTGGTAGACTAGGTTAGTAAGCAGCTTTAAAAGTGAAACCTCGGTCGGTCTTGTCAACAGGCCCAACAAGAAGAGTTGACACAGTTGAGGAGGTTGTTCTTTGGGGAGTGCCAGATCCCAGGTCTGGTCGTGTCATTTGTAGACAGCCCTTTGTACAGGAGTTTCCAAGCAACCTTCATGTCTCCTAGAAGCAGATGACAACCCAGCTTAGTCATCAAGTCCTCACCACTGTCGTAGGGTACACACGGACCTGTTATCTCTCTACTCATAGACTCACAATCGAGAATAGCACCGGGCGATTGTTATTTGCCGCACGAAACGCCTGTTGAGGGGTAATGCAGAAAAAGTGATAAGAAATTCGGTAACATTCAATACATGGGGTTAAATGACTATATATGAAAAGGGCTCTTTCCCAAAAATAGCAAGCACTAGTGTGGAACTTATGAGAAATAGTTCCTCACAGGTCTAGAATCAGGTCTCGTGGAGATGTCAAGTGAAACCCAAACCCTAGAGGAC
This sequence comes from Yarrowia sp. JCM 30696, assembly GCA_001600535.1. NCBI lineage: Eukaryota > Fungi > Ascomycota > Dipodascomycetes > Dipodascales > Yarrowia > Yarrowia sp. JCM 30696. The sequence continues at coordinate 1,095,340 of BCKG01000005.1, forward strand.
AAGATACCATGCTCACATTGTCGTTAAGTTTAGCAGACACAATCGGACAGTCATTAGTATTAAAATGATGCTGGAAGCAGAGCGGTTTCAATGGTACACCTCTAATATCTCTAGCGTAGGGAATATGAAAGTTGGATTCCATCTTCAATTTAAGGTGATGCGTGAAGAAATCAGATTTGGCATTATATAAAACGCATTGTACCGGTGCAAAAATGAAGCAGTCGAGAAGCAGAGGTCAGTGGTACTATTACATTTAAAGAGCTCCAATTAGCAGAAAATTGAACATCCTGGGTCTCTTTTTCTTTATTGATGAGTTTAGCGCAGACACAAAATGTGTTTTCCCGAAAACCACCCATATTGGTATCGAAACAAAGCCAGCGATGCGACGAAATCAATGGCGCCACTCTCAGATCTGCTGTGTAATAATCTGGGCTACCGCTGTCGTCTCCATTTTCCACCAAAATAAGGTGGTCAAAAGTTGGGAAGTTGAGCTTTTGTGTAATAACTATTCCACACAAAACAAACATGGCTTGTTTCACACTTCCAGAACAGCATCTTGACCAATGTCAACACTTTTGATACAATACCACTGACAGCATCATAAGCGCCATGCGATACCTGGTTCTATTTGGTCCCATTCTGGTCATCATGCTGCATTAATACTGAAGACTAATGCCTTACTACTTGTAGAGAGATCACAAGACCTTGAGACAACCATGTGTATCTATACAAGTTCAGTACTTGTGGCACTTCTCCTCATTTTCCATGGACTAGCTACACTATAGCATGTTCAACTGATACATTACAACTTCTCTACATACAACTACTTGTATCAGATTTCATGGTCCAAGTTTCAAGCCATATGACAGGCTACTTTCTGCCACTGAAATCATCTGTCTATCAAGAGATGTCTACACCATGAGACAGCGCAGTAGGCCTCTGAAATATCGACTTGTCTTCTGTATTTGGTACAGTCAGGGTTAGTCAGGGTTAATCCGTTACCCTCTACCACCTTTACAAGTATGTAAATAAATAAAATAAAAATAAATAAACAAACAAATAAAAATGTACACTCGAAACAACCATAATCGCTGGTTCCTGATTCCAGCTTGTTAGAGTAATTCAACTTTCAACTCCGTGGAGCTGGATGAAAATGGTATTACCCTTACATCTTCATGCTTAGTAATCATATTAGTAATACATGATCTTGAAATAAATAGTAAAAAATAAAAATAAAATAAATAAATTAAATGTACACTCCAAACAACAAAATCACTCGCAGGCTCGTGATTTTCTCACTCGTTAATCGTTATTCATTAATTATTTGATATTTTGTCAAGTAGTACTAGTTGACCCCGTCAACTAAGTAGTTGGAATATAACCAATGTCGTAACTATCATGTTTAATAGTTAAGAAATTAGTTAGGAAAGTTTATCGATCAAGAACTCGCTACGCTCGTCTTAGGCGACATCCTTTCGCTCATCGGTACTCGACGCCGAATTCTCAGTCACCACGGCATTCTTCTCCACGCCGGCATCTCGTCGGGCATGGTAAACAGCCCGATCGTACATCTTGTCAGCCTCCTCACGGTCCTCCTTCTTGGCCCATCGCTTCATGAGAGGGAAGTATCCGTGCTTCTCGTTGTAGAGCATGGCGAAAATGGCAGCAATGATGCAGAGCCAGTACAGGTTGTAAGAGATGACCGATCCGTAAGTCGGCGAGTTTTGCCATCCAAACAGAGCGTTGAAAATCTGCCATCCTCCGTCGTTCAGAGGATCACAGCAGTTGACGTGCCACACGATTTCGTGCACGTTGTAAGATCCAGGACCAGATCCTCCCTCGGCCACATCTCCTCCGGCCTTCTTGGCAAATCTGTACATCTGGAAGTACCAGATAGCTCGCGAGAAAAGACCGGCAGCAATGAGGTAGAGGAAGCAGGTAGAAGCGATGAGGAAGATCTGGATGGACATGAAGTTTCCACCTCGGTAGATGAAGTAGCCGATCAGGCCGCCCGCGGCTAAACCGCAAAACACGGGAAGAGGGAAAGCAGTGGCATCTTCTCCAAGTCCGACACCACCAACGAAAACAACAGCCTCAATGCCTTCTCGCAGAGTAGTGACAAACGCAAGAATTCCAAGCGCGTACTTCTTGGAGTTGTATCGGAAGTTGAAAATCGACTTGAGTCGGCCCTTGAACGAAGTGTCCTTGTACTCGCCCTTGTTCTCGAGCAGAGTCTTGGCGATCTTGACTCGCCACTTCTCCTTCATCTTGTTGATTCGCAGCATAGCCAGACCCATGAAGGTGATCATGATAGTCGCAATGACACAGAAAATACCCTCCCAGAGATCCTCGAAAGAAGTCCACAGGTCCTTATCGAGCGAGTAGAAAACACCGATAAAAGTGCCTCCCAGAATAAAACAGATAAGGAGTCCAAGTCCAGCTCCGAACCACACCTGACGAACGAGCTTCTTCTGCAGAAGAGCCTTGTCGGCCTCAGACTGAGAAGAAAAGGGATCGTCATGCTCGGCAGCCTCGGGGTTAGCGGCCAAGTCGGCAGACTCGGCGGCAACATTTTTTTCCACAGATTGCGAGTTCTCAAGGTCAGATTCAGACTGCTCAACAGGCTTAGCAGGACCTCCAAGAGACTGCTTGATGAAGGCCAGCAGCACCGAAATGATGATGGCGGCCTCCAACGTCTCTCGGAAGACGATGAAAAACACCGGGACGGAAAACGCGTTAGCCATGGCGGTGAAGAGTGACGATGGATTAGATGAGATAACGCCCTTATATGGGATTTCGGAGACGGCAGGCAAAAAAGATAAAATAAAACTTGCATATAAGGGGTACGGTAGAGAGAGGAATTGGGGAGGATTTTTCAGGGAAAATGAACCAGCAATTACAAGTATGGAAATCGAGTCTGCCTGAGATTGTCATTATCAACGGTCATCTCTTCAATCGCTCAAATTCCCCAAATTGCTCATTTTATGAGGCCGTTTTTCCATCAGATATCGACGAAAAGTTTAAGGTTTGACAAATAAGATGAGAGTTCAACACAAGCTCGCTCTCTAAAACACATTAAGCATCCAACTTTATTGGCAAACCCTAAATTTGTCATCTGTCTCTCGTCAACATTAATGGTCACTTTGGCGATAAAGTGACGAGGGTTTGGGGGACGTTGGGGAGGTTAGGGTGGTGATGAACAGAGCTTAGGAGGTTGTATATCTCACCCATTTTTCTACCCTCACCACTTTCCCCCTACCCTATCCCGTACCCTACCCTTTTCCCTTGACCTCCCTTCCGCCACGTTCCGATGTGATTGATTTGATGAAAATGCAGCTTGGCGCCAAGAGAAAAATCTGACAAGACCGAGGCAGGAGAGGAAGGAGGGAAAAGGGAGAAAGCGAAGAAAAATATCGAGAAAAATGAGGGGAAAATTAAGACAGGGAGAATTGACCCATTCTAACCCGGCCCTAATTGTTTCTGATTTTTTCGCAATTTTCCGCAATTTCTTCGCCCATCTTTCAACCTCCCCATTTCCTCCCCCACAACCCTTACCCCGGTTGACACTCCTACCCTAACCCAGCCCACCCGACAAACTTAGTTGCTGTTAGCATGTGTCCAAGACTAGTAACCTGCCTTGGGCCTTTAGCCGTGCGTTGATTAGATTGATAGGACTCTGGGCCAAGGGTAGCGCGGGGGTTAGGGGCTGGGCCAGGGTACGGGGCCAGGGTAAGGGGTACAAGGGTTAGGGAAAAATACCCCGCCGCTGGCCCTAGCCCTCCCGCTACCCTTCTCCACCGCCCAATGCCCCCAGCCTGTCCTCCCTCCCATTCGTGCTGCAGTGACACATCGGGTGGTCAAAAATTTAGGGTTCGAATACACTTTGTCCAAGAATGTATTAGGGTTTAGCCAAACCCTAAACACGAAAACGGCCAAACAAGCGGTGTACACGGAGAAAACGTCACGAGTTCCGCAAACAACAGCATCTGATAATCAGCCCACAGACAGGAGATGCGGAAAAGACGCATGACAGTGAAAAGTTTTCCTGATTGATGGAATAGATTATCAGGAACGACATCGGGAGTGTGGTGGGCCCGACATTGACAGTGTGGTGGGCATGACAGAGAGTGATGGTCATGACATTGAGAGTGTGGTGGGTTAGGCAAGTACAGTACAAGTAGAGCTAGATGACGTGCAATAGTCATATGTGGACGACACAGTGGGAGTTTGCACAAATTCACCGTATAATGACAATCGTTATTACTGCTTCTGTGGTGACACGGTGAGTTGTGACACCGCCAATGTAGTCACCACATTGCTTCTGTGGTCACCACACTGGCTCTGTGGTCACCACACTGTGATCGTTGTTATCGGCTAAGATAACCCAAGGAGCTCTCCCTAGTGCTAATACTCTCGATAATGTGCTTAAAACCGTCTAGTGTCCCGTATTCAGAGTGGATCCAAGGTGGGTCTGTAAACTAAGAAATGGAGAAATAAGGAAAAATGGAATAAAATGGGAAAAATGAAATAAAATGAAATAAAATGGAAATCAAATAGTATCCACCAGACCGCTTCATTTGACCATAGAACGAGAAGTACCCTCCAATTAGTTCAATTCTGAGTCATGTCTCACACGACGTTTCATGTCTTTTGGTCACAAAATAAAAAATAAAAATAAAAATAAAAATAAAATAAATACACTATCAATCTGTTGAGATTCTATTCACTCAAATCAAACCCACCAAGGCCCTATTTATTTTTCACTAAAACATTCAAGTTCCGCTTACATAAGCATAATTTCTTTTCTCGGCTAATCACCAGCAACATTGTTGTCTCAGAATAAAGTGTCAAATAAACACGTCGCATCAAAACCGAATCCAGTTTTAGCAACGAGCGTATTGAGATGAAAAAAAAAAAAAGAAGAACTCGTCACGACATGCCCAATGTGGTCACCACAAAACTCATGTAGTCACCACAAAACCAATGTAATGACCACAAAGTCGATGTAATGACCACAAAACCAAAGGAACGACTACGGATACGCTGTCGTATCAGTGTGCTACGGTTATCTCCGTCTGTCGGATATCAACAACACTCTTGGCAGTCGGAGGGTGGAGATATTGGAGTCTCAAGGTGGGCAAATATAATGTCGTCACATTAGCAATGTCATTATGACATGGGGAATGTGATGGGGAAACTGCGAGTTGCGATGTGAACTAGAATACATCAAAATGTAGCCACGAGCGAGGAGAATGCAATGGTGCTCTTGGATTGACGATAGCACTTCCATAGCGTATTTGAGACCGTTCTTTGATCTTAATCCCCCGGGTCTTTGTTTGCAGGGTCGTATAAGTCTCCAGAATTCGGCTACAAAATCGGTCGGAGTTTGCAAGATAAGATTAGCAGCTTGAGGGGGAGAAAATTGACAAAAAATCTGGAAAAATCTGGGAAAATAATACACAGTCTGTAGACACCACTGGAGCATTCCCTGAAATTTACAGATTTAATTGCTGCCGTTTTCTTGCATTTTCTTTCGCCCAATTTCCACCTTTCATGTGCCTGAGTTCCTTGTATGCAGGTGCCAGGACGAGTGCATACAGCTGCATGAACTGCACGATAGTGCAGGAACGTGCATGACACTATATGCGGGGAGGTTGAGGGTGATATTTTCACGAGCAGCGAAGATACCGCCAAAAGAGTCTCATTTCTGTACTCCCCAGGTCGGCAGCATTCCTCCAATACCCGGAAACCTATATGTCCGTATTTTCGAATCTTAATTTCGAAATTTTCAGCCACATTTTTTATCATCAGACAGATCTGCAGATTTTCAAGAATGAGATGGCCAAAGAATTTTTTTGCGAGCAATCTCTCAGAGATTATCGCATCTATCTGTTTATCATAGATGCGAGTTATAGGGCTAAGACGGGCCAGGGGCTAATGTAAGGGCTGAACTAGTGGCTGAACTTAGTTGGAGTATGGGGTTTAGTTGGGGTAAACGGGAGAGATAGTTGAGGAAAAGAGGGGGTTAGTCAGGGTTAGTTAGGGCTTTCTTAGTAATTTGATTGTCATAGTTTTTGAAGGGCAGAACTAGTTGAACATCCATGACTAGATGCTTACTGAATCCGCACAAAAGTGGTTTACTTGTTTTGATGGCTACTTCGACAAGAATTGCAAGACTTGCTTATGTAAGTATGGTTCTGATTACGTACGTAATAATAAGATTACACAACAATATTACATAAGCAGATTACATAAGCAGATTACATAAGAATAGGGATCTGGAGACGTACATCTTTGTTTATTGTCTGAACAATGAAACAAGGTGAATGGGTAAAGACGAGAAAGGGACAGATGAGAAAAATGGAAATCTTTGATGGAGTAATGGTAGAAGGACGAAAAGTCGATGGCTAGAATGAGCGGAGTGAGGGCTTCAAAATGGTGGTAATAAGGAAGGTGTGCGACGATATCTGTCTTATCTTAGTCGGTATCCTATCACTTCTGTCTGTCTGATGATGGTCATGCAGTTGTCTTATTTGGGGTAAAGATGGAAAAGGTACACAACTATGAATGAGTGGTGTTGTAGGACATCAATCAACTTTTGAAATACAAGTCGTACCAACGTATGGACTACACAGTTGGATTCTCCAGATCAGGCGCTTCTTAATGGTACCCATAAATTGGTTCATGAAAGGGTTCTGCTTAGTAATATTCGGACTCTTCGGTATTGTGACTGTGTAGATATGAGTAAGACGAGAAAGGGACATAACTCTGATGAGGGTGAAGTGGCAGTAATTACAGCAACTTTTGACAGAGCTGTTTGAGGGTCTGATGAGTTGCATGGTTGGATTCTGCAGATTGAGGGCTTTCGAATGATATATATCTTGACTGACTTCGTATGTTTTTTGAAATGTTATGATTAGTCATACAGAGAAGAATAACTAGAAGTGTTGATATAGAACTCCAAGATCTAACTACAGTATATCTAGCATCTATTTTTTTCTTGCAATGCCATATAACTGAGGCTTGAGAAAATACTGGTGATTCGTGTCTCCATACAATTAAAATCGACACTATCGAGTAATACTTGTACATTTCTCTACTGTGTCAATCATTCTTTTATGGAGATGGTTATATTTAAGCCAAGAAGAGGTGTTGAAGATACTGACTCGTGACAGTCAAGAAGTCCAATGATTGGTTTTTCGACATATCATTCAACCAGTTGAAAGGATCTTGCCAGAAGACTACAATGAAGACATGACCTGACAGAATCATATGACTATAACTTGTTAACTGAAGGTGATGATTAGGTAGCTGACTAAGCATGATGACTAAGTATGATGACTATCAGCTTGTCAAAAAAAAGGCATGCGTTTCTCGGTGCAACAGTCGGTGCTAAGAAATACTTTGAAGGTGGAAAAATTGTGTAACCCTGACTAACCCTGTATGGCATTCCAACCCTGACTAACCCTGAACTCTTCTATACTGTACTAATAACTGTTTCTTTTCTTGCACAACCCAGAATCGAACCCACAACCCCAACCTTAAAACACGGCCCGAAAGATTATGCACGTGAACTGTTCATAGAGCAAGGAAAATACTCGTGTGGGGCATCCAGTCGAGTGGCTGAGACAGGCTGAGACAGGGTGCTTTTGGGGGCGTTGTTGAAGCCTCAGAAAATGCAGTTTTGGGATTAGTCAGCCAAGTTTTGCAGTTTCTCGTATTTTTCGCCATTCTCTTAGCTCCAAAACGCCCAGATCCGTGTTTATACGGTCAAATAACCCCTTGAAAGCGTCAGATCTCCCCTGAAAGTGTTTAGCAACGTTTTCGAGCGTGTTGCCGCATATATGAGCGTTTTCGAGGGATTACTCCAGCTGGGGTTGGTTAGTAAGCCAATTGAGCTGAGAATGATACAGACGATATCTGGTAATGAGACGAGTATACTGTGTGAATCTGAGCGCCTGTGCTCCATTTTTCGTCGAGTTATAAAAGGTCGGAATTTCTCACATGTCCGAAATTAAACTTCCAAAAAGGAATGTGACTTGCCTAATCGGGGTAAACCACAACCTTATTTCTTGTTTGATTTGAACGATTGGATGGGAAAACTAGTTGTGGGATGTAGGAGTGAGATGGAGGGGTATATGGATGTCTGTGAGTAGCTGCGTATGTCTAGAAACAGGTTATGAGGCTCTTGATGACAGGTTATGACTTTCTAGGTCGAAAGGGACAGAAAACGCTCTAGAATGAGGTAGAGTGGGCCAGGAGAGAGTTGGAGAGTGCCAGTGTATTTCTGGGGACGGCATCAGCTGGGATACCAGTTTCTACAGCTATATGTCCATTTTTGGCCGAATTCTGGTGTGTTGTTGTGCCACCATACATTTGAGCAATAATAGAATTAATAGAAGGAACTTATGAGATTGAGTGGTTGCTTAGATTGTGAGATATTAGCTGGGAATGACTCTGTACTACTCTTGAATGAATCACTATGTGTGTTAGCTGTGATATATTCCCTTCCTGGTAGATACTTATGAGTAGCGTCTTTAGACGATTTTTGTAAGACAAGGGGTGTGTATTATTATGTCATTGGAATCAGCAGAGTCGTGCGAATCTGTGAGTATACTTATTACCACCTTTATCTATCAATATATCGAGTTGGAGCGTTTCAAATTGTGAAGCGATATGGTGTTTTATAGAACTATATTGTCAACTAGTTGTTCAACTACTTTATTGACGTATAACTTAGTTAAACTAAGTTACTTGGACTCTCAACTAAATCCAACAAATTGATGAAACACCGAGAGACGACCTCTCAGTATCGGACCCACTCTTCCTACCAACGAATAAATATATAAATTACATGTCCTTCTAGTGTCTCAGTGTTGTACAGTGACATGCCAAGTGTTGTGGGGTCTCGAGGGGATATAATGCTTCTTCTCAGCATTCTCAACTTGTCTTCTTCATCACTTGACAACACAACACAACTAACATAGCTGTCACACAACACCGTGAGTATCAATGATCAACGTAGTCCATGGCTGTAGTCCATGACTGGAGGATTCTGTTTGTGTCCTTGCATCGAATTTGTGTGTGCAATGTTGATCGCTACACTCTCAACGTCGTGCTCACAACATTGATCGCTACGCTCTCAATGTTACGCCTTGCGTCTCTTCCTTCCTCCAGTCAACTGCCGTCTCTTGTCCTCCAACTCTAGCCACTCTCGGCGCAACATGGCCAGTGCCCCGGCCACATTGTCGGCGTACTGTTTCCACTCCTCGTCGGTGAGGTCGCCAAACAGTGCTTCTGTGTTGGTCAAAATCCACACGCTCTTGTCGCGGCCCACAGAAGAGAGCCCTGACGTGGCTCCAAAGACGCTCTGGACCTCGGCTAGGGGACCGTTCTTCTTGGTGGGCGACACAGAAGCCGTGGAGCGGGCCGTGGGCGGAGGGGTGTGTCCATTCAGCACCCCGTTGACGCCGTTGGAAGCCAGCTCGGGGGTCCCGGCGTTTGTGTCGGCAGCGTCGTGGGCGTCGTCCTCGACCTTGAGCTTCTTGGGGTCCTTGGAGGCGGGCGACCGCGACTCGTCTCGTCGGCGTTTGGGGGAGGTCATGGTCGTGGATGTGGGCGGTGGTTGCGGAGCTTGCAATCATCTTCTCCAGCTCATGGTCTTTTAGCCTTGTCGGAGGTTAAAACCGATTAAGGTCGCAAACGTTAACCCTATTCGAGGTAAACCATCAACCCATAGGACACGAGGTGACTGCGGGAGGCGACAAGACGTGGAAATGCACAGCGAGAGTGCACGCAATAGTCTTGCTGACTAATCAGGCCACTGAGAACGCATTTCCGACTTCGCTTTACGCTCTTCTAACACACCAACGCTCATTTCTCGATAACCCCCTCACTGCCACACCTTCCATGCATATGCAGCTGGTTGCAACGATGAAAACCGGGAAACGGCGAAACAACAGGTTCGAGGACGTTTTGTGGTCAAACAGAGAGCTGCGGAGTCTGCTACAGGCAAGAGGAGGACGCAGGTTGCCTTTTCGGTGAGATTTTTACCACCTGCCCCTTTGGTACGTGATTGGGGTGCATTTCCGCCCAGAAATGGGACCAAGGGGAGTTCTGGGGGTGAGAATCGGGCTGATGTCTGTTCTGAGACTACCAGCAGATAGCCTAGAGTTGGGGCTACACACAGATACATTGATCACCTCTCTCGCCCTTCTGCTTGCCCACTTATTCACCATTCGCACGTTTGTATTGTTTGCAATGAGAGGTTAAAATTAACGTGGGGGGATGTATGAAATGGAAAAGTTTCATAGGAGCGCCCGTGAGGAAAGAGTGAGAGACGAGGGCGCGTTGGGGGTGGTCACGTGATGGGTTAGTCACGTGATTTGGGCTAGTCTGGGTTCTTCCCGCCCTCCCTCTGCCTGAATTGCTCACCCTCATCCCCATCCGATCCGGCAATAGTCTATTTTCACACTGAGTTTTATGGCCGCGTTTTAGGGGCATGCTTATGTAAGCGCATGATTAGGTAAGCGGATTATGTAAGCTAGGGTTAGGTAAGTGTATTATGTAATGCTTATGTAAGCATCAAATGTGAGATGGGTGGTAGTGAGGAGTGAAGTTTAGAGTTGGAAATGAAAACGGAATGTAGGGGTCATTTACGGGTTGATTGTATCACTAAAATGTTGTTTAACCAGTTCTTTAGACACCATGAGCACCATTTGTTAGATATGGTGGTTAGAATGAAAAATAAAAAAATAAAAACAAATAAAAAGTATTGTTCCAAGCTGAGTATTAGGGATGGAATCTCTCTGGGGAAGTAGATGAGTCGTGGAATGTCTCTCTAATAACATTAGAACCGTCATACATATAATTGATTGTTAACAAATCTCTTGCATTTTGAAGAATACAAAAAATATCAAAAAAAAAAAAAAAAAAACCACAAAAAAATCAAACAAATCAAAGAGTTTTCATCTCATTGATGGAATGAATACTTTACCAAATCTGTCATAGATGGAAGCAAGTGAATTGACAAATATGACCAACTACTTGAAGATATATGAAGTTCTCAGTGTCCTTGTTGAGTGCACATCTTAGAGTGAAGTATTTCCATCAATAACTGAGGAACAGAGGTAGTGAAGAGAAGAAAAGTTGATCGGAAGATTTATTGGCTGTCTGAATCCCATCTCTCAAGCTCCAGTCCTCCTTTTCACCATTATTATAGCGTATCAGACACTTGAATGAGCCATCTACCTTCGAAAAGAGAGATGAACACACTTTCTAGGTCAGCTCTTTCCCTTACTCTGTGAAACATGCGCCACCTCAATGCCATCCTCCTCCTACCTGATTTAGAGCGCAGGCAGACGTTTCCATCATGTCTTCTCTCACGTGGACCCACACTGCCTTTTTTTTGCCCAATTTGGAAGGTCAAACAAGAGACCAGGTCCAAGGCGGTAGACACTTCAGTTGAGGCCCGAAATGAGACAGGTTGACGTGAATGTGGCAGGACGAGGGCTAAATATAGACGGCGGTTCTAAAAATAATGCTCGAGTTTCTCTCTTAGGAGGTGGGTGTGTAGTCCAGTACATGAGAAGGAACGGTGCTCAATAGAACGAGAACCAAAGGAACTGCAACAAAATGAACACTTCTGCCATTTCAATTGACCCACCAGCATCACATTGATCAACTCCCCGTTCATTTTGGACCATTATTCACCGAGTTGCCAATTTTTTCCACCCTCCCTACACCTTCCACCCATCTCTCCACCTTCCGTGCTCCTTTCACTCCACATTCCCCAACGCACCCGCCCTGCCAGCTATATATACCCGCTCCCTCCCCCCTGTCTCTATTCCATACTAACAGCTCTCAGCTCTTCGTTTTTCACTACTCTTACCATGCTCTTTTCTCTCTCTACCGTGGCGCTCTTTGCCGCTCTAGTCCACGCCGAATTCGACCCCAACCAGCCCTTTGGCCTGCAGGTGGTCAAGCCCGGCTCGGAAATCGACTTTGGCTCGCTGTCCGTCGTCAACGACGGCCTGTACATCAACAACAAGGGCTCCTTTTTCCAGCTCAAGGACGGCTCGATTGCGTCTGCAGCTGGCCAGAAACTCAACTTTGACAACCAGGGGCTGGTCAAGCTGGGCGACAGCGGCTCGTCGGTGAAAATCAACCCCGACTACTCGGTCGACATCCAGAACAGCGGCAAACAGCTCAAGGCCTGTCCCTACCAGGTGGGCAAGTCGATCGAGGTCGATTCCGAATGCAACGGCGGAATTGGAGACTTCAAACTGAAGGCAGTGCAGCAGTCGTCGGGTGGGAACTCGGGATCGGGCTCCCAAACCGCCTCTCAGCCCCAGTCGTCAGCTACGGGAAGTTCCGATGGAACCACTCAGAACAACGGAAACCAGGGTTCTGGCTCTGGGGGACCCGCTGGAGGCTCGGGAAGTTCGCCAAACGCTTCGGGCGGCTCCGGAGCACCTGCTGGCGGCTCTTCAGGCTCTGGATCTCCTTCGGGAAGCTCTACTGCTGATTCCTCTATGCCTCAGCAGTCTCCTGCTTCGGGAGGCGATAGCTCGTCCGGCAGCGGTGCAGGAGACTCGGGAAGTGGAGGTTCTGGATCGGGCGGATCAGGCGGTTCCAACAGTGGTACTGGATCAGGTGCTGGAGCTGGAGCTGGAGCAGGATCTGGCTCTGGAGGTGGCTCCAACTCTGGCTCTGGAAACGGCTCCTCTGGTTCTGGAAACGGCTCATCTTCTCCTTCTGGCTCTGGAAACGGTAACCAGGGCAACCAGGGCGGCTCAGGCGGCAACTCCGGCACTGGATCCTCCTCCGGCGCTTCCCACCCTTGTGCCATGTGTCCCGGATGGAACGGCCAGCCCCCCACTGGCGGAAACTTTGGCAACGGAGGTAACCAGGGCAATGGCGGTAGCCAGGGCAATGGCGGCGGTAGCCAGGGCAACGGCGACGGCTCTGGAAACGGTCCTCCTGCCCAGGCCAACTCTGCCCATGTCAAGTCGACTGCTTCTGGACTGGTTGCCGTGGCCCTGGCTCTTTCTCTCCTGTTTTAGCGGATTTAATGGCTTTAAATATCACGTGATTAACGTCACATGACTCGCCATGTTTGCTGCTTTTTTCAAGTCCTCCTTCTTTTACATTTCTCCTCTATTCAATTAATTGTGTTTCGTATGTGAGTGATTATGTAATCGTCAAATTTTTAGATATTTAGTAATGTAGACATTGTAAGGGATTTAAAAGAATGGGTTGGAACCACTGCCAAAATGATGAACTTCTCATCTTGGTAGATTTCAAACCAATCAGTTTCCAAATTTGTTGATTAGTAAGCGCTTACTAATTTCCGAGCCGCACGGCTGATGGGGCACTTTCAGGGACCACTCAGAGTCATGCACAGCAGAGATGGGGAGATAATAAATGGTGTACCAGAATCATCAAAGTGAGTGATTTTGACTAGTGGAGTTTTAACCGCTTTTTTAACGCTTCCAAGGAATATATTACGTAAGCATATGATTATGTAATCAAATGATTATATAAGCTTTGATTACGTAAGTATGATTACATAAGCAAATACTATGTTAGCATAGAACGCTGCTCAAATTGAGATGATGGTTACAGAGACTTTTCGATGGCCATGCCTCTATCCAACTCGTATAGACAACTGTTGGTATTACTTCAATATCTTCAAGTACTGCCGGGATGTAGTTATGATACTATTAGTTACACAAACACGAACACCCACCTTAAAAAAACCACCTTAAAAAAAACCACGGTTAAAACCAACTCTTCTTCTTGCACACCACTTTATTCTCGACTCTCATCCCACGAAGCAAAGCGGCGGACGCAATCATGTTATGTCTCCAATTCGGCACTGAGTGGGGAGGGAGGGAGGAGGCGGTGGCAGACTCAGACTTGTGGCGTTGCTGTTGTGCTGTTTCTGGCATTGTTTGTGTCACGACTTGAGTTATGTGACACCAACAAGCAGTACCGTTGAGGGCACTAGACACTGTGAACTCATCCAGGGGACATCTACTGTGTACAGTACTGACCAGCTTGACATCTACTGCACCAGACACCGACCTACTCTGACCAAAAGAACTGTCTAAATGAGCCCTTACTCCTTTTTCTTGTCAGTCTGGTCAGCCTCCTTCTCATCCTTCTTGTCCTCCTTGGTATCCGTTTCATCCTCCTTCTCCTTGGTGTCCGTTTCACCAACCTCCGTCTCCTTCTCCTCCAAATCAGTCTCATCCACCTTTGTCGTCATCTCCTCAACATCTTTCTGCATTTCGTCAAAAGTGCTCTTGTTCTCGGCAATGAACTGCTGCAGGTCCTTGAGATCCTGGGACTCGAGAATGGCGTCCATCTTCTCGTCGAGCTCCTTGAGCTTGCGTTCCAGGTCGTCCGCCTGTTTCTCCGCCTCGGTGAGATCCTTGTACGTGGAGTAAAAGTCGGCCTCTGAGGCGCCAGAGGCGTTGGGGTCTTCTGTAGTCATTGTATAGGGTGTAGTAGGAGGTGTGTGTGTGTGTCAGAAACGTGGGTTTTGTTTTTCTGCGATTTTTGATTTCCTGTCGTTTGTCGTAGTCTTGCCTGCACATATCCAGATCATACATGACATGCACATGTTGAAGTTTAATTTAGGTTTTTTGTGTTGGCTTAGTAATCACAACGACACGTCATATTGTGGAGATGGTGAGAGTCATGAAACAAAGCTGTTTGGAAACGGTTTTGAGGCAATTCTTGCGTCGTATAGGCGGCTCCTTGTAAGGAATGTATTTTTCGTAGTTCTCCTTTTTTTTTCTCGTTACTCACTTAGGTGAACCCCCCCTCGATTAAGCTCTTGACACGACATTACCCTTCCACCAGGTACAAGAACACATCACTTCACTAACCAACGACAATGAAACTCGTGAGGACCGTAGTGCTTGCTGTTGCGTCGCTGGTGGCGGCCAAGCCGCCCGTGGAGGCCCGAACCGCCGTCATCGTCGACAAAAACACCGATCTCGCGCAATACTCGCAGTTTTTCGACGACGCCGAACATCTGCTGGACTCTGTGACTGTGGTCGACGTCAAGGACAAGTCCTTTGATCTGTTCACGTATGGCTACCACGCCTACGACATGGTCATTTTGTTTCCTCCCCAGGTCAAGTGTGAGTATAGAAGAGGTGGATAGGTGGTGGTTGAGTGGTGGTTGAGTGAGGTGTTGACTAATTACTCAATTACGCAATTACCAAATTCCTGTTTGTGTCATTATAAGGCAATTTGGGGCACTTGGGGTCAATTGTTTGCGGCAATTGTTTGGGGCCAAGTATTTTGGGGCACTTAGGAACTTTGGGGCATTCGTCATGTTGTGTCATGTGGTGATGTTCACAGGATGATTAGTTGGGACTGTTGAGTGTGGTTGAACTGACTTCTTCTTTCAAGATGTGACGACCTTAACGTTGAAGTCGTTCTCGGAACGGGATGACCACTCGTTTTTTCGACGTCAAGACCAATTTCAATTAGTTGATACCGTGACCAATTGACGTGATTATGACTTGACATTTCCAACCTGATCCTTGAGATGTCCATTCAGTGAAGTCATCAATACCTCGAAGAAGAATTGAGCTTCTGAAAGTTACACCTGGTGATGCTCTGTGAGTGAATACGACATCTTGTGTGAATAGGGCCATCTTCTGTGAACTCATGATCATCTTCTGTGAACATGTCCATCTTCATTGACTTGTCTTCAAACGTCTCAAGTCACATTCTCAAACAGCACACTATTCCTCAAACGGCACATCATCCCCCAAAGCATGTCTACATGGAACATTGTCTATGGAACATTGTCTGTGGAACATTGTCTGTGGAACATTGTCTACTTGGAACATGTTTTAGTGGAACATTGTCTACTTGGAACATGTTTTAGTGGAACATGTTTCAGTGGAACATTGTCTATGGAACAACTGAGGAACTGTGGAACAACTGAAAAATGAACATGGTACATGGAACAACTGGAACTAAATCGTGGAACAACTACGTCATTTCTGCTCTTTTGTTCGTTTCTCTCGTTTCCATTCATTCCCCCAGGTTCTATTGTCTTTGTTTCTTTTGTTTCCTTTTTTCTCAGTCCATATCCCTTCATTTGCCCTTCATTTGCCCTTCAATTGCATTTTTTGCATTTTCTTCCCATTTCTAACACAGCTCTCGGACCGGCCCTAACCTCCCGAAAACTGCTGGAGTTTTTCAACAAGGGCGGCCACATCCTCTCGATCACCACTCCGGAACACACGCCGGAGTCGATCCGGGACTTTGCCCAGGAAATGGGCATTTCCATGGCGCCCAAGTTCCACAAGCTGGTGGACCATTTCGGCGAGACCGGCGCCAACCACGACTCGCTGACCCTCGAGTCCGTCAACCCGGTCATCTCGTCGGCCGACTCGGTTGTCTTCTCGGGCTCCGCGGCCTACCTCAGCAACAACCCCCAGCTGGTGCCTCTGCTGACGGCCCCCTCGACCTCGTACGTCTACGACTACAAGGAGGACGAGGAGGATGACGAGAGTGCCGGCACCATGGGCACTCCGTGGATCACCGGCTCGCAGGGCTTTCCCGCGGTCGGGTTCCAGGGCAAGAACAATGCCCGGTTTGCGTGGGTCGGAGGCGACATTATGACCAACGAGGCGTACGGTGCTCACCCCGGCAACCGGCAGTTCATGAAGGACGTGGTGGAGTGGGTGTCTGTGGCCAAGAATGTCATTTCGCCCGAGTTCATCCGCCACAACCTCGCAGCCACCCCCGACGTGCTCAACGAAAAGATCTACAAGGTCAACGAGGACATCACCTACTCGGTGGCTCTGACGGAGTGGGACAACGAGGCCGAGGACTGGAAACCGTTCATTGCCGACGACGTGCAGATCGAGTTCACCATGTTGGACCCCTACTACCGTCTGACTCTTGAACAGACCGGCACCACAAACTTCTCGGCCGTCTACTCCACCACCTTCAAGATCCCCGACCAGCACGGCGTCTTCACCTTCAACCTGGACTACAAGCGACCGGGATACACGTTTATCGAGGAGAAGACGCGGGCCACCATTCGGCACACCGCCAACGACGAGTGGCCCCGGTCCTGGGAGATTACAAACTCGTGGGTGTATCTGACGTCTGCAGTCATGGTGGTCATCGCCTGGTTTTTGTTTGTCGTTTTCTACTTGTTTGTGGGAAAGGCGGAGAAGGGGGAGGATTATAAGAAGTGAACAACGAGCAGCGTAGCTGTGAGTTGTGAACTTTTGTAACTCCACGAACAGCGCAGCTGTGAGTTGGAGTTATGACGAGTAGCGCTGAGTTGCTATGACTCCACGATTTACAGCTGTGAGTTGCTAGCTCAACTGCTCGTGGAAAGTTGTATACCCACCTCGCTTCAACCGGATATATTGGTAAAATAGATATAGAATGAAAAGACGTCAGTGTGAATGTAGAGTAGGCTGAAAGAGCTCCAGCAGTGACTTTGGTGGGCATCCCTAGTGGCTCTGACGAGATGATTATAGCATCTAAGAGCAGCAGTGCCAAGAACGAAGGTGTTCTTGTTGTAGAAGGTCATTTTGAAGTCACTCCAATGTTCCAGGTACAAGTGTATCAGCAAGTCTATCACTTGTCAGATTAGAGATACTTTGAACTACAGCTGGTTACTACAAGTAGCTCAATTGAAAGACGTGGTTCAGCATTGGGTCACATTGAACATACCAGAAACGAACACTACTGAGAGGCTTGTTTACATTCATTAAGGAGCCACAATGCAGATGGCATTCAAGTAGAAATGTGGCACGGTGTATCATGTGGTTAACTTCATCGAGATGGATCTATGGCTTATCTACAATGTGACATAAGTAGATGGAGACTCTGGCATATCACGCATACTTCCGGCAGTCCAAATGACATGAAAATTACATCACTGCACTCCTCTTCACTTCAGCTATCACCTGGTGACGTTCATTGTTGACCTCCATAACTCTTTGGAATGCGACATGTTAGAAAGACACCCGACACTTGGCATGCAATAGAGCCCTACAAGTCTTGAAAGAAGAAACGACCCAACTTCTTACAGAATGACGCTACAACAGCCAAAAGTTGTTCATTTTACTCTACTCGTCTTGAGAAATCTACTGGTACTACTCTCGAAGCCATTGGAAGCCTGCTCATGAAGTCGTTGTTTTACAGTACAAGGTCTGATATTAATTGATTGATCTGAGATGGAAAATGTACACTGATATTGAACAAAGAATGAAGCAGCTACCAATAGGAAGACTTGAAGATATCTATTCAGGGTTAGTCAGGGTTATTGTCCCTTGAACATCTTGATTCAAGAACTTGAACATCTTGATTCAAGAACTTGAACATCTTGATTCAAGAACTTGAACATCTTGATTCAAGAACTTGAAC
>BCKG01000005.1:1113767-1422009 GCA_001600535.1 Yarrowia sp. JCM 30696
CTTGAACATCTTGATTCAAGAACTTGAACATCTTGATTCAAGAACTTGAACATCTTGATTCAAGAACTTGAACATCTTGATTCAAGAACTTGAACATCTTGATTCAAGGACTTGAACATCTTGATTCAAGGACTTGAACATCTTGATTCAAGAAACACTCGCTACGCTCTTGTTTCTTACGCTCACGTTTCTTACTCCACGTTTCTTACTATACACGTTCATTCCTTTTACCTACTGCTGAACAACCTTGACGTTGTTCTTGACCTGCCAGTCCTTCATTTCCGTCTGCACCTTTGCGTACTGCTGCATGAGCTGGTCGGTCACCTTTTTCAGCTGCTCAAAGTTGGTCTCCAGGTCCTTCTGCACCTCCTTGACGTTCTTCTCCACGATGACGCCGCCAATCATCCGGAAACACTTGCGGTCGTCAGCCATGGGTTGCAGGGTCTCCAGCACGAGTCTGGGTTAGTAATGGAATAGGAAGTGGTCAAGTTTGAATGTTGAGATCGTCCTAATATGACATAGCATGATAAGATGAAGTCAGGGTATTTGAACAACTTGTTGAGAACGTAGATATGGACATTCCTTGACGTGTTCAGGATAAGGTCAACGTGAAATGAGACTCCATCAACCTCAGAAAAGTCAATGTCTTGAACAACATGGTAAGATGATCTCATGGTGGTCTATGGAGCCTTCCTAGCAGTGTAGTCATACCCTTGATGGTATATGAAATTGGTAATCGTCATCTGAATCACAATACTTCTTAGATGTAGTACTTCGACAACATACATCATAGTACTCCTTCGATCATGTTAGAGCGTATGATTCCACCAAGATGAACACTGTGAATTTGACAAGTATGACAGTATCTGGAGTCCATCTTCACTCAATCACGGGTAAAACTGAGACTGTTGACCAGGTGAAGATCAGCTTGTTAGTCTGCCAAGATCACAGAGCTATGGTATCATAGATGGTAGTGTTGTTACGTGTGTCGCCACTTAAACACCTCAGCCCCAAAATGACAAGTTTAACCAATCATAACAACTAAAACCACACCACCACATAACACACAACACGACACAACCAAACAAACAAATATCCTCCTCTTCTCAACCCTCCTAAACCTCCTACTCACTTGTGCTCCTCGCTCTCGCCCTCGATTTCGCCGATTTTGCGACTCAGCTGCTGCAGCGACTCCTTGAAGGCGTTGTACTGGTTCTGGAAGTCCGCGTTGGCGTTGGGTCCCTTGGACATTGTGTGTTGTAGATGAAGATGGAGGAGATGAGAGATGGAGGTGTGGTGATCTTGCATGAGCACAAACAAGGTTTACGGAAGAAGGAGGATACAGAAATAGTGGAGAAAATCGGAGTAGATGGAAATGATGAGAAGACGATCTAGAGTTGGTTTAAAGTGAGAAAATATCAAAACATCGTATATCCATCGCTCAAGAACGAAATTCCGGTTATCACACTGGTGAAGAACCTTAAGTATAATAAGGTTCATGCTACCTCGTCAGATTAGGTCCTTCCAAAAGGGTAAAAAAAGTGTCATAAATCAAAGTCCTTCTGACTGAATATACATGGTATCATCAGAAACCATATTATCTTGTTTGTTTTCCACCAGCCCCACTCCTTCTCGATTTATCCTCTTTCCAAAGTTCTAACAAACTCCCAACAAACTCCTACCAACTCTAACTCTTAAATATTTCACCACCATCAGACATCTCCAACACCACACTCTTCTCCATAATGGCGGTCAAACGGCACTTTGTGGGCCGTCCCAAGGACGTGAGCAGCAGCGACAGCGACAGCGACAGTGGCAGCGAAAGCGGGAGCGAAAACGAGCAGCAGGAGGAGCAGCAGAGTGCGCTGAAGGAAACCGTTATTCCTCCATCCAGAGCTCGAAGAGAAAGTGTTCCAAAGCCACAGACTGCTCCTAAACCCACATTACCCCAACCGGTAACGAACCACGCGGTTGTCGACCGCATTGTCGGCGAACAGAGAGGCCAACGCAAGCCTGTGCAG
This sequence comes from Yarrowia sp. JCM 30696, assembly GCA_001600535.1. Lineage (NCBI taxonomy): Eukaryota > Fungi > Ascomycota > Dipodascomycetes > Dipodascales > Yarrowia > Yarrowia sp. JCM 30696. The sequence goes on from BCKG01000005.1 coordinate 1,115,789, forward strand.
GGCTACGAGACGTTAGCGAGGGAGGAGGAAGATGAGAGTGATTCTGAGGACTCTGGGGACTCTGAATCGGAATCTGACGCCTCTGAATCTGAAGAGGAACAGGTTAAGACGTTTGTGCGGCCGAAGTTCATTCCCAAACACAAACGTGGAGCTGTAGCGACCGAGGTGCCGAAAATCGAGGCCAAAGACGACTCTGCTAAGACACTCGAGTATATTGAGAAACGGATCAGAGCTGAACAAGAGGCACAAAGAGCGCTGTACGAGGAGGAAAACGCGGCCGAATTTGGCGGTGTGGACGACACGGACGATTTGGATGTCGAAAAGGAGCTCGAAGACTGGAAGATGAGAGAAAAAGCGAGACTCGAAAGAGATCGACAGGAACTGGTAGCTCGAGAAGAAGCCCTAGAAAGAGCTGACAGAGCTGAGGAGGAGAAGGAGGATCACGTGACTGTAACGGGTCACGTGACTGAACCCAAGAACCACTGGGAGATTCGGGAGGGCAAGACTGGAGAAACTGCCAGGGGTGCGTTTTACCAGGAGCAGGAGATTCTCAAACGAGACATGTCTGGGCCGTTGCAGGACGATTACGTGGACAAGGCGAGTGTGCCGCAGAGTCTGCTGGGCAAGAATGTCGGTCAGAAGGGCAGGATTATGCACAAGAGTTTGAAGGAGCAGGATACGAGTAGGAAGAGGCAGAGATGAACGAGTGAGAAGCATTGAGCACGTAGTGCGAGATGCGACGAGCGGACATCTTGAGCACATATCGAGCACACGTGCTCGATGTTCTATGGGGCACTGTGAGTGATATCTGAAGTGTAGAACAAGGACACTCAGTGAGTTGCTCAGCGAGCTCCTAACAATACTCTATATGGGCCTCAGTGAGGTCTAGGATGTATTGAGTGTGTACCTGATACTCTGTGAGGTCCTATCAATTACTCTGTGATTCCTGTGAGTTTCTGAGGTGCTATCATTGAACACATGCAAGATTGGCACACTGCTACATTCCGCCTTCTGAACTTGGTTTCCTAGGTCATTCCTATGTATATTAGCCAGCTGGCAATTAATTTATTGACACGTGAACTGTCTCAAGGAGCTTTCCAACTGTACTTGAGGAAAGTGAAATACTCAAAGCCTGTCACTTTGGTCATAAGTCTTATATTTCACCCTAAGGGTTTTTTCCACCCCAGTTTTCCCGATAATCAGGTGAAATGACTCAGCGACATATGCATCAACGTGCTCCATCCTCACAACGTGGACATACCGATAGGTCTCTCAATATCTATAAAGTTAATGTACGTACAGTATTATGTGATTATAAAAAAAAAAAAATACAGGTTCATATACCAACATCAGAATCCCTCATGAGTCTGACTTGTAGTCTTCATTTGAACACTCCATGAATTGGGGTATTACTTGTAGTCAGCAAGTCTTGTTTAGAGCAAGGGAGGTCTCATGTCTGTCCAGGTGAGAATCTTGCAATACTTGAGACCTACCCGCATCCATCTCCAATCGTCATACCTCAACAAACAGTCATGGTAGAGTCTTTAGATGAGAAATGAGACAATGTCGAATATCATATAATCAAGCCCATTTACAAGTATCAGGTGTCTATTCTCCTTGTCACGTGACTTCCATAGTGCACAACTAGCCCATCATTCCACACATCATTCCACAGCACCCAAGTAGCCAAAAGATGAAAATGTCACGACGAATATGGCTCACAGTATACCAAATGATAGCCCCTCTTGAGACGATTCCCATGGTTGTTCCAGAATTACGATATCTCCATTATTCAAAGAGCTGCAGTCCAAATACTGTCCATAGACGCGTCACGTGCTGGAAAAGTCTCACCGCAATTCTACCAACTCAATTGATGTATCCACAAGCAGCCTTATTGATTTCCGAATCTCCCATCTTTCCGCTTACTAATCACGATTAAGTTCACTGTCACGAGATGCAGATGACGTGTCCTGAGATGTTACACAGATGCAGATTTGTGGTATATAGCCGGGGAGCGGTCCGGTTTTGTTTCTTTCTTCGTCGCCGTTTTTGTTTGATTTGGGAACACGTAACATTTGCAGATTTCCTCCGTTTCGAGCCTTTGTCACCGTTACTTGTGTCTCTCCCTGCATAGACTTAGACTCTATGGGCTCTTTGGCTCTTTGGGTGTAACACGTCACACACCTGTAAGTGCAGGCAATCGATAGAGATATATTGCATAAGCTTTGTCCTAAGTGAAGAGAGTATTACTGTGCAACGAATACACACCTTCACATATCTCTCCTTACACACCACCGTTAGCAATGAACATCTTCCGTCTGGCAGGAGATATGGCCCACGTGGCGTCCATCTTCATTCTGATCCACACAATCCGAACGCGCAAGTCGACTTCTGGTCTGTCGCTCAAAACCCAGGCGCTGTACCTGGCGGTGTTTGTGGCGCGATACATGGATCTGTTTGTGTTTTCCGACGTGCGGGCCGGCCGCTACTACAACGTGCTGATGAAGCTGCTGTACCTCGGCACCTCCGTCTACACCATCTACCTCATGACCCAAAAGTACTCCAACGAGCAGACCAACCGGCACATTGACACGTTCAAGGTGGAGTATCTGGTGGGCCCGGCGATCGTCATGTCGCTGATTTTCAACGACGGCTACACATTCCTGGACATTCTGTGGTCCTTCTCGGTGTGGCTGGAGTGCACCGCGATTCTGCCCCAGCTGTTCATGCTGCAGCGAACGGGCCAGGCCGAAAACCTGACCATTCATTACATTGCCGCCCTGGGAGTCTACCGAGCCCTGTACATTCTCAACTGGATCTACCGGTTCTGGACCGAGGACAAGACGAATCTCGTGGCGTTCATTGGCGGCATCATTCAGACCGTCATCTACTCGGACTTTTTCTACGTCTACTACGTCAAGGTGCTCAATGGCGAGAAGTTTGAGCTGCCCGTTTAAGGAGGAAAATAGAATGTCGGGGGCGAGACGATGGCGACTAACGTCGCTAGCGCAGTCGCCAGCAGACACAGATAGACTGGTGACGCATTGAGTTGCCAAAGTCTGACGACTGATATAGTCAAACGATGTAAAAGAGAAGGTGGTGAGGATATGTAGTGATGTGACATGGCTATGAAGCTGTGATATTGTCATCTGTAGTCAATTGAGATGTGAAGTAGCAATTCAGTGAATACTATGGCTTTGGTTAAGTGGAGAAACAGCTTCATCAGCATGAGAATATGTGCTTCAGCTTGTTGAACTGTAGGCAGAGTGTTAAGAACCCATGTTTATAAGTCAGATATCAGTACTTGTATCTAGAAGCATCGCTGTTGGTACTCTCTCATACAACTGATTGATTAAAAACGTATATAGGCATAAGTCTGATAATCAACTGTAAGACAGCATGATACTTGATACTTGTTAAACATGTTTCATCGATACTTGTAATACTTGTCATCAAGACTAGTAATAGCCTGTATCTACAGAATATACTCAATTACTGAGAAATGGAACAGCTCTAATTTTCTGTGACTGTAACCCTTCATAGCTACGGTATCATACATTAACAAGGTGTCTTGAATATTATACAGGTCACTATAAGTATCACAATTTCTGACAGCAATACTGGTACTCCCTTGCACTCATATGAATACAGAGCCATGGCCTTGGATGTACGTGTTTAATGCTTCTACAAGTACATTGGTACTGTATGATCCAACTCGGTCTTTTGCGAGTGGAGTACAGTTTGCTTCCACTCAGCTTCTACTCGGCTGCTCGTTCCTCGCAGCCTCGTTTCATCATAATGCATTACAACTAATCCCGCTTGAGAGGGAAAAACTCCTTTCTCACGCCTTCCTTGGTGACGATGAGAATCTCGAGCCCGTCTCCCACGTGAATGTGACGCTCGGTGGCAGACGAAAAGGCGTCCTTGACCACCTTGAGCGCCTCCTCCAGCGTCAGTGGCGGCGGGTTCTCCACCTGCTGGTTCTTCTTGTTGACCTGGCTGTCCAGGAAGGGCATGACCAGCGAGGCGGCCGAGCCTCCGGCCCGACAAAACTCCCGCTCATACGAGCCCACGGGGTCATACGAGTACACGGCGCCCTTGCCCTCCTCGTCCAGGCCCGCAATGATGGTGTGCACGTAGTAGGGGAAAAACCGCTTGTTGTAGAGCATGTGCTGGATGGCCCGCGCACACGACTGCACCTTGAGCGGCTTGTTGTTCTGGTAGTGGTACAGCTCCACGTGCTGCTTGATGTTCTCGATGAGCGCGTCGCCGTCGGCAGAAAAGCCGTTGGCGGTCACCAGAATGTTGTCGCCCACGTCAAACACCTTGGGCTGGTACCGCGAGTTGATCGAGTATCCGGTCGTGTTTCGGGTGTCGCCGGCAAGCAGCGCAAAGTCGTCGCCCGCGATTCCCAGAACGGTTCCTCCGTTGTCTGTGTTAGAGTGGCAGGGGAGGGTGTGGTATCTTGAGATACTCAAGATAGACAGCATGGTATATGGAAGACCTTCAGTGACCTCAGTGACCTCAGAATGACTTTAGAATGACCATCAGAATGACCTCAGAATGACTTCTTCCAACGCCCTTAATAGACCACTGCAACATTAGGTATAACCCAGGGTCATCCTCAGTGACATCCCATTGAGTCCAGAGATGCACAGACATGTATCAAGACCAGCCGTGGTCAATACCAATAGCACCTCACTCAGAATGAACCAGTACGATATTCGAAGAAATAAACAAACTCCTGTAATTGCACATGCTAGGCATATTCAATCAACAATCTGTTAATCTTTCCAATATCAATCGTTCAGTGGCAATGTCATGACATATCATAAGCATGAATCACACAATCACACAAGTGATTTCACAGCCGTCGTCAACATGGGACAAGTAAGTGCTTTCACAGCATCACCTTCAAATTGGACAAGAAGATGATGCACTGATAAGTTCAAGACTCGATTCAAGTCATTACCATTCATATCAAGTCTAGACCCACACAGATTGGCCAATCAGCGTCGTTCAACATGACCTTGAGTGCAACAGTTGAATACACTCCATTGATCACCTTTCTGAAGTGACCTTTGAAGTGACCTCTCGATCACCACCATGTCACATTGTCCACCATTCAGTGGCAAAAACCTCGTTTTTTCATCGATCGAAATACTCACCGCCGTAGGGGTTGAATCGGTGCTCAATAGGCTCCTGGTTGACGTTTTCCTGCACCGTCATTGTGTTGATTGTAGAGTGAGTAGTGTAGAGATGTTGAGGTGGTGATTGTAAGCATGTTGGCGATAGAGCTTATTGCCACCGAGGTAGGGGGGCGAAACGTGAACGAATAAACGACAGAGCGGCTAAAATGAAAGGAGCAAACGATTGGTGATGAAAGGGTGACTGTTAAGAACGCTCCAGAATATATTCGGTTGCTTATGTAATGATTACGTAATCAGTGTGTTTTGCGGGAATCGAACCCCGTGTCTATATTACTAAGCAACCTTAAATGGTATCACAGGTTACGAGTATGCAACCTTATTTGCCACCCGTTTGTTTACTTTATCATACTCACACTATTCATCTGCAGTGTATCTTCTGAACCAGACACTTGATTACTACACCACAACCCCCTCTGACTAAAGCTCTCTTGCGACTGGCTGGACGGTGCTTAGAATCTGCATATCAGGCGTCTCCTGCAGGGTTTTGTGTAACTTTGAAGGCATTTGGCCGGCCGTTGATCTTTGCCGTTTGCGAGAGCGGTTTGAGAAAGGCTCGCTTTTGGCTCCACTGGTGCGTCGAGAAGTGAGACATGTTATTTCCGGCGGTGGGTGGACGGAAAAAGACGGAACGAAGGGGTGTTTGAGGTGAAGATCTGTGTTTTTCCGAACTGTGGGTGTGGCTGAGGTGTTGATACCAGATGTAAAGAAGTTTTACAAGTGCTCTGAGTTCTACAAGTATGTTGGTTCTCTTGGGCTGTCTGGTTATCTCCTCCACTATTACTTGCACTGCGGTATCACTGATTAGATAGAGATGATGCAACATTGGATGCCGTGCTATAGCTACCAGTATGTACATACATAGCAACTGTTCCTGCTACTTGTACAATTGGTGTATGTACAACTGGTATAAGACCTCTGATACTTGTACACAGCTTGGCTCCACTTGGCTCCTTCTTTTTGTCACCCGAAACATGCCCGACCCTTGCTCGTATTGTCTGGTCGGAAATAACTCGTATTACGGACTCCGTTGATATGCATCATGACGAGTGAAGACAGGGAAGGGAGGCTACAAGTAGAAGACACGGAGAAGACACGGTGTCATTAAGTAGGTGTTACAAGTACAGCTAGCGGATCTGGCTATCCAAACAAGTCCTATTGTACAAGACCTACAGTACAATACTTCTACAAGTACTCACTTGACTGCTCTTATACCTAAACGCCTGATAACCGTTGAGATTGCTATGACGTAAGAGTGTGAGGGATATACATTGTAATGAGACAGAAACGAGGCAAAAACGTGTTCCAACAGCCAAGCGGACAATGGTGGAATTGTGCACAGCCCTACAGTACTAATACTATGCCTTCAATCACCTCCACTTTACTCTCTCTATAGTATCACTAAACGGTCTGTGCCTAGGTGGGCGGTGGAGTTGGTTACAAGGTACGGACCAGATAAGCGTGTTTGAGAAACGCAGAGCGAAATGCGGGTGGCTCGAGCTAACATTTCGAACATGTAGCACATGTATTATCCGAGGATCCGTAGATTGCCGGATATTCTATTGCCCATGACGTCATGGTGAGCAGTTAGAGTTGGGTAAAGAGAGACAAGATTTGAGGGTTGGTTGGGCTATAGTTGGGGGTGTTGCAGCGTATGAGGAGAGCCAGGAAGCTCCATATATGGTATTTCCGCCCCGACAAATCGATTGCAACTGGTTTCACTCTTTTCCGCGCCCTCCCCACTCCACCAACCACCCCCTAACCCAGCAACCTCCTATACGTCTCTCATGCACGGCAAACCATATACCTTTTTCCAGTGACGTTCATTTTTGGCCCACACACACAGACCTCACGTTTCTACATTTCAGAGCCCAATATATATATACTGGGTGATCCGCGCCGCCGTCTCTTCCTGAAACCATATTTGCCGCCACCATGACCTCCATCGACGCCCACATTCCTGTTTCCGAGAACCTGAAGCAGACGTTGACCCCCTACCTGCCCCCCAAGGGCCAGAATCATGTCACTCTGACCTACGCGCAGTCGCTGGATTCGCGGATTGCGGCCAAGCGCGACGAGCGGACCACCATTTCCTCCGAGGAAACCAAGCGCATGACCCATTGGCTGCGTGCCCATCACGATGGCATTCTTGTGGGTGTGCAGACCGCCATCATCGACAACCCCGGTCTCCACTGCAAGAGCTTCACCGACGAGGACCACAAACTGCAGCAGGAGTCGCCACAGCCCATCATTCTGGACCCCCAGTTCCGATGGGAGTTCAAGGCCACCAAGCTGGCCTGTAACGCCGCTCACAATGGCTACAAGGCCCCCATCGTCGTCACCAAGTCCGGCTACGAGATCGACACCGCCAAGAAGTTCAAGAAGAAGGGCATCGAGGACTTTGGCGGCAAGGTGCTCATGCTCGACGACTTCTCCTGGAAGGCCATCTTCGACGCCCTGCACAACGAGTGCGGCCTCAAGAGCATCATGGTCGAGGGAGGCGCTCACGTGATCGAAAGCATGCTGGAGGTCGGCGCCTTTGACTCGCTCGTGGTCACCGTGGGCCCTGTTTTCCTTGGAAAGGCCGGCCTCGAGGTGTCGCCAAAGGAGAGCGTTATTCTCGACAAGGTCAAGTGGGCTGCCGCGGAGAGAGATAGTGTCATGTGCGCTGTTCAGAAGCAGTAGAAATGCGAAGCGTTTCTACTTATAGAAGTGATTTGAAATGCCAGTAGAAATGCGAAGCGTTTCTACTGTTTGGAAGTGAATTGGACTTCCCATTTCTCCAAGCTACACACCTACTTGTACTTATTACTTCAGAGCCACTTCACCTCCCGCCTCACTAACAAGCATCCGAACGGATCTGTCACTGTGTGATTGATCTCTTCACTAATCCGGTAGAAATACCACCATAGACTACGCGCCAAGTGCGCTTATAGACAATAGACGAGTATTTTGAGAGAGTACAAGTACGTAGTAGGAGTAGTAAGTGATTTGTCTTGTACCTGGGCTTGCTTAGTAAGCAGAGTTGTGTTATTAAGCAAATTGATAAGAAACCAGATCAGATACGCGTTTGGAAGTCGCAGCTGATGTTGAATGCTTAGTAATCAAGTAAACAGCAGATTTTCTGGAACAGAGACAAATGGGGTTGTGAATTACAAGTAGTGATACTCAAGGGCTTTGAGGGGAGTTTTCTGTCTCTGTAGCGCCTTACTTGTAGAAGTATTGTACCTGTGCTTTTTCGTAACACATTGATTACTAAGATCTGAGTCTTTGAAGTGTTTGAGAAGAGTACTTGTAGATTATTGTACAAGTGTAACCCTGACTAACCCTGAGAGACATTTCGTTCAAAGGAGCTGGATTGAACGGCTGGTCTCTTTTCCTTCAAATTTGATCGTGCCAAAGTCTGACCAGTGAGTCTCTGTCTATTCAGTATACCCAGCCACTTTAGACGGCATAACGAAATGTTGAAACTGGTCAACTTTTGCCCCTGACGAGATTAAGAGTTGAAATAAAGCCAGGTGCAGTTTTCAGAGAGAAAAATAGGGCACTCAAGTCTCTGAAAAAGAAGATCTGCTTTCTTACAAGTACAGTAGGTCATGTTTGGCATCTACAGTTTTCACTTCCTCTACTTAGCTTTAGTTGAAAAACTTGAGTTTAGTTAACTTATTAGTGAAGAAAGACTCAATTTTTGATGCATCTGCTGAGTACGCCAATGGAGCTGAAATTTTGTCAGAAGCATGGTAATAATCACAGAAATCATTGATGAAAATATTTGCTATTTTGGTCCACTTTTTTATCATATTTTGGGATAAAAACCGCTGGAGATTGTCCCACCTTATTTTGAGAGTGACCAAATATGTGAGATTGTGGCGTTGATAACAGACCAGCATATATGAGAGTCGTACAGCTGGATTGGCCGACGTTTTGTGATTATTTTGGTACCCATTTTGGCCTTATTTGGGCTGCTAAAATATCTTGAAGTGGACATCTTCAAAAGAAGCTACAAGTACGAAGGGGAAATGTGCACGAACAAGTTGTACATGTGAAGTGTTAATGGGTCTACAAAGGCTACAATTGTCATTAAGGAAAGTCATAAATATCATTAAGTACATGCAAAAGTTTTTGGGCCCTGTATAGGCGGGCCAAGAAGAAGAGACAAGATCCAGGTCCAGAAAGAATGCGAGGGTCTGGATTGGAGAGAATGCAAACAGCAGTGGCAAGACAAGCTGTGACGTTTTTGGTGAAGAGAAGAGTCTTCTGTACAAGTAGTCAAAAGAACGAAGAAAACAAAACACCTGCGGTGTTCCAGTTTTCTTCTAATGGGTCTTCTCTTAACCAATAATCTTGGACCGTCTCTTGTGCTGGATCAAAGAGACAAATCCCACGATAGCAGTAATAAACCACATGCAAGCGAGAACAATCTGGAAGATGAGCACGCCTCGGATCTTGCCGCAGCCGGCGTTTCCAAAGGGATCAAAGGCCGACCAGCCGCAGGGCAGAGGCCGCGAGGCGTCCAGCAGCCACACAAACGCCATGATCCAGGTGTAGCCCAGCACCAGGTCCCACAGAAACACCAGTCTGTGCGAAAAGTCGATGCAGTAGATGAACTGGGTGAGAATGGTGACGATGGCGACGATGATGGCAAAGACGTAGGGCGACGAGGCCGAGCCCGTGGGGGTGGTTTGCTGGTGGATGTACCAGGCGACAATGCCGCAGACCACGCCGGCAAAGAAGAACTGCACCAGTCTGAAGATGAGAATCAGCAGGTTGGTGGTGGCCAGAGACTTGATTTTGACAACGTTGAGAGAAACCATTCTGGGCACAATGACGGTTGGAAACTCGAGTTTGGGGGCGTAAGCGGACGTGGTGGGAGGAGTTTGCGGTAGCGGTTTGGAGAAGTTGGTTCTTAGCACGTCGTACTGGTGTCAACTGAACTTGAGGGGAGTGTTCAGATGTGAAAGTATTCAGATGTTGATTGAGTTGTGAAGACTGAACTGTCAATTGAAGGTCAATGAAGATGTTCAGAAGTGTTCAAAGTGTTGAGATGTTGATTGAGTTGTTCAGATGTTGAGTTGTTCACTTGAGATGTTCAGATGAAATACTCAAATATCAGTGTCGATTGGAGATTCCACCTCCCCTCCAAACCCCTCTATATATTAGCAGAACCGGGCTGGTAGCTGCCATCCGCCAGACCCATATTATTTGGCGGGCCAGCTAGCGGGGAAATATTCTGCACCTTGGACATTATCGTGACCAGGGCCTCTTTGTCCGCTAGGGTGGAGCTCCTTTGTTAGCGTGCAACAAGTGACACACCACACGCCAAATAATATCCGCGTGTGGGGACCAAATTAAACCTTGATGGTGGGGCGAAACGGGAAAGGTTGCCGAAGACGAGGGAGAAGAGATACGGGGAAACGGACCAGATAGCTGTGGTCACGTGACCAACAGCTCCATTTCGCTACTAGTGACCGTTGCTCCAGCTGCTCTGCTTCGTCCTCCAGCAGCTCTTTCCATTTCCTGCCTCAACACCAACCGGGCTGGTTTAACTTCGCCAGCCCCAACTTTATATTCCCAACCGTGCATAATCACGAGGTACCAAGAGCGGAACGAGACAAGAGTAAATAGTAGGGCTGAAAAAAAAAGGGGGGGAAAAGTGGAGTGGAGAAGATACGCACGACACGCAAATCACGAATTTGCCACGCACGTGAGTCTGGGCAATCAGGCACATGCTTTGAGATCTGGAGATCGGATGTGCCAATCAGGACTACAAGTTGTATACAGTACACCCTATCGTCTGGATGCGTTTTTAATATCTAGTCTGTCACACCAGCCATTTAATATCTGCCATAACCACGGCCATAATATCCGAGCTCCAGAGCGCCACTACGGATCCGGGAAAAATATTTTGGTCTGCCAGCCACTCAACATCGCCAGATGCTACTCTACAAACGACCCTTGTTGGTGGGCTGTGCACGGCTACTTGGATAATGCAAGACCCGAAAAAACGACGAAAAAGTTTGGCTAGCCAGCCCGATAGAAAGGAGGGAGGTCCACAGAGGGCTTTAGGCCAGATTGTTCCTGCGTGGGGCATGATTGAGGTACAAGTAGGGAAATGATTGAGGTGGTTGTGCGAGAGAGAGTGTGTTTTGTGTATTCTAAAGATGTATTTGTGGCTCTGGATCATACGATACATCTGTTAGTTTAGGAGTTTTTTGTAGTTCGTAGTCTATCGGTAGCTCTCCCGTGGTATTTATAGACCGTTCATTGACTAATAGACGGCTAGTTAAACTAGAGAAGTCCACCATGACGTAGTGTCAATCTCAATCACACCAATTCCAGTCTCAGACAACATACAAAAGGCAGGTACAGTACAGTACCAAGCCAGCTACCGAGCAGCTACCGTACGTACCGTACTGCTCATGGTCTCCAGATGAGCCCTTATCATGCACCACGAATCAGAGACAGACATTTAATATGGCTGGTGTCCTTGTTGTGCCAGTGAAGGAGACAATCACGAGATTGGACTATTGAAAGCCGGCTATTAGTTCAACATATATGGTGCCACTATGATAGAACCCCCAGTATTAATAGGAACATTTATCTAGAATCTGTATAGATTGGTGAAATTGTATATGAGTAGCTGTGATCAGATTGACACTTAGGAATTTGCTCACTCACTACGATACTCAATGAACATGCCTAGGGTCTCAGATGCCAAGGAGAGACTTCTCTTTTCGTTCAGATCAATACCAATTCTTTGTCTTGTAATAGTTCTCGTTGAGATACTTCGAGACGCTATACGTTCCAAGACACTACTTACAATACTCTTCGTCTCACTATAGATGCGCTATCCCACAAAGAGATTACTTCTGAAGCAATAGCGTAATACGCTTGTTTATAGGTCGGAACGATTCGCGTCCTTACTCAATAGTGTCCATTCTCTAGACCTACAATACGGTAGTATCACTGTTTATAGGTAAAGAATAGATCGAGATACTTGTAGTTGATTCACAGACTCTAAGAGTACAACGATTCAGCTAAATATAGAAAAGCATCAGTTGTAGCTCCGTTGCAGCTCTTCAGTGGCCATCTGGTTGAGCAGAGGTGGCACTCGTACAAGAATCGTTCATACTGTATCATACAAGTAGCACCTAATCTGCCAAAGAACAACAGTCCTATACCACCAAGAGACCAAGCAGTATGTTCGGCTCGTCAGGCTTTTACTCTAGACCTCCCATCCAGACCACCTATTCCATAATCACCTACACCTCCCCTACCCTACATCTCTAAAGTACAATAATTAATCTATTTGAGGCCTTCTTTCCTTCCTCCTGATCCTCCATGCCATTCGTTTCCTCCCAGTATTTTCTTGAGTGACCGTGAAGAAACCACAGATGCGTTTCCCATTCCAACTGACAACCTCTCATTTTGCATATCCCACAGACGAGTTACCAACGAGCTAACGAATCAAAATAAAAAGTAAAAACTCGCTGAAACTCTCCGAAACTCGCTGAAACTCGCTGAAACTCGCAGTAAACTCGCTTCGCTCGTTTACGCTCGCTTACAGACAAATTCGGTAACTGGCGTACCGTCCCGAAGTCTCGGATCGTCGGATAATCTTGACAATCTGGCCTCGTCGCAGACCCAGGTACCGCGCCACAGGGTCCTCCCGCTGGATTCGGGGCAGCTGCGACTCCTTGAGACGGTACCGCTCCAGCAGAAACTTCTTCTCGGCACCGGACAGCTTGATGTGAGTGGGCACCAGCACGTGCTTAGTAATGTTCACCAGCAGGTCTGTCTCCTGGAAGGTGTCGATGGTTGCGGGGGCAACCGAGGGGATCAGCCGGTTGGCCGACGGAGTCATGTTGTTCTCGTACACCAGAATGCCCGTGGCAAACTTGTTTTCCGAAATGTGGATGCAAAAGTTTCGCATCGTCTTGACCGTGACACTGGCCTCCTCGCAGAACTCCACCCAGATGTTGCCCATGTCGGGGAACTTCTCGATCGCCTCGGGCGAGGGAGACGCCATGAAACACATCTTCTTCTTGATGGGCTTGCCCATAGGATCACACATTTCGGACACAAACTGGTCGAACGACAGGTTCACCTCCTTGTCGGTGATGGTGTAGCCCCGGTCCTTGACAAGCTCCTTGGCCGTTCGGTACACCTTCCAAAGCTTCTGCGCGTCGTCTGATGACATGGTGATTGGATGTTAATGGGGTGGTTGTGAGTGTGGTGATAACCAGACGTAATCAATAGTCGTGCACTACATTTTTTTGCACATTGCATATTTTCGTCATCTCCAGGGTTAGGGCGAGTTAAAACGGGCGGAGAAAATTGTGCGTGTGTGTTCGATCCAGGCGGGTGTAGGGGGGATATTCGAGTGCGTGAGTTCGATTCGGGGGTGTGAAAGTCGTAAATACGGAGATCACGTGGCTGTCGGGCTAGGAGGTGATTTTTCGAGCACAAACACAGGTCACTTTTGATGAAAATATCATTCTCAGAATGAGGTGGCGCTTAGTAATCAAGTGATTATGTAATCTCAAAATGAAATAACGCTTAGGAACCAATGATTACGTAATCATAAAAAACGAGGTGATAAAGGAGTGTAGAGATCGTTGTGAGCTCAATTGCAGCCGTCTCATTCATCCAGTGCTTCTAATTTGTTACTCTATACTTCTCTGAAGGTGACTCAATAGCCTCCCTACTTGTATCATAAAGACAGAGTCTTGCTTGTGACTAAGTAAAGAAGAACTGTTATAAATTATACCATTGTGATCAGCACGAGGTGGGGAGTTCAATGGTACTACTTATATCACTGTATCTCAAGAATTGAGCTTGACAGGTCTGAGTGTTTCCTGTAAGTACCAACAGTCATCAGCATCTTCAACCCAACATGTCTATGCTAGATGATCTAACATTCTGAATCTCTACTCTTCAGATTAACGTCAAGAAGTCACGCTCACTCACTGCTACAAATCTCATATCTCAACAATGCATTAAATAAACGGGCTAATACTGTCCCGAGCTACCGAGGTAGGAGAAGGAAATAGAGGTGGGTACAAGCAGTGGCACGTTGTCCACAATACAAGCAGTGGCACGTTTGTTATCCACCGAGCACATACAGGCGTGCTAACGCACACCTGTTACGCACACCTGTTACACAAACCGATAATTAATCACCACATCTCCACCCGTCTTCCACTGGCTTCTCACACTAGCCAGAGTCTCTTTCGGACCCAGCACTCTACCCTGACACGACAGTTCAATCGTCTCCGGGTTAGGTCTCGACGCCAGGTGGTCGCTGATGTAATTAGTAATCCTCTTGATTCGCAGCATTCGGTAGGCGCTGAGTCTGGGCGGGTTGATGGCGTCTTTCTCGTGTTCCGGCGTGAGTGTGAAGTTCACCTTGACGGCGTCCTTGTGCGGAATCTGGTTGAACAGCAGCAGGTTGACCACCCAGTCCGGCAGGTCGTTGTAGTGGGTCTCAAACTTGTCGCGCTGTTCGCACACCAGGTCCATGTTTTCGCCAAAGTCCGAGTTGTACTGCGAGATGATGACCACCACGTTGGGGATCTGCAGTTTGGGGAACGTGGGCGGCTTGAGCAGCGACGCGTCGTTGGCAGACGCGTACTTGGCCCGTGTCGTGGCTGTGATGGCCTCCAGGTTCGGAGGAGGCACGTCTGCAGCCGCAGAAGACGCAGCCGCAGCCGTGGCACTTGAGGAGGTGGTTCCGGCCGCTGTGCTGGGCCGTGTGGCCACGGGAGACGTGGGTTTGGCACTTCCGTTGGTGCTGGACGTGTTGGTGTTGACGCTGGGGCCTGCTACCGAGTTGCGCTTCTTCTTGCCAAACAGCCGGAACTTGGACGGCTCCTCTTTGGCGGGGTTGGTCAGCGCAGAGGGCACCTCGTCGACAGGCGTGGGAGGCAGCTGTTTCTCCTCTTTGGCCGCCAGCGCAGCAGCAGCCGCGCGCTCCTCGTTGGCGCGGTACTCGTCAAAGTGCTTTCTGTAGTCGCTGTCGCTCTCGAGCTGTCTGTCAATGAGGTTGGTGAACAGGTTGGTGAGGATCCACTGGCCGAGATTGAGCCGCTGGTCGGGGTTGTCCAGGCCGGACGAGGTCGTCGACGCCGAAGAGCGCACAAAGTCCTCGGGAAACACGTAGTCCGAGCCCAGCTCGTCAATGTACACCTCGCCGTCGCTGAAGGAGTTTTCCTCGAGCGTCACGTACAGCCGCCCGGACTTGGTCTGCACCTGGCACCACGCCACGCCAATCTCGTGCGTCTTGAGCTCGTTGAAGACCTCGTCCATGTCGCGCTTGCCGAACTTTTGCACCTCGCGACACAGAACCAGGTCCCACAGCGACACCTCGCCGGCAGTGTCAATCGCCAGCACCTGCCGTCGGTTGAGCAGCAGCTTGTGTTTGATGAGTCCGTTCTGGCCCTGCAGGGTTTCCAGGAGCGTGTCCGAGGGGGTATCACTGGCCGGCTCCGAAGTTGCAGGCTCGTTGTTGTTGTTTTGTTGTTCGCTGTTCTGTTTCTCCTCACCGTGAAACTTGATGGTCCAGTCTCCCCAGTCATGTGAGCCTGAATGGGCGTGTCCCTTGGCGCGCACGGGCTGCGGCGGCTCTTCGGCGACCTCGTTGACCTGTTTGCCGGGCCGCACAGCCACATCCTGCCATCTGTGGATTCGCGAGTTTTCCGTGGCGGTCCAGACCGAGCCGTCGACAGCCAGCACGCGGTTGACCGAGCCGTGCTCGCGACAAACAACCTCGGAGTCCACGTCCAGACCGCGGCCGAGATCGGTCTTGATGACTAAGCCGGACCTGTCGGCCGAGTACAGCGTCTGGGGGTCCGTCATGCTCAGCGACCACACCGAGTCGACGTGCGAATCGAGCGTGGAAACGACCTTGCGCATGCCCACGTCCCACAGCCGGACTGTTCCGTCGGAAGAAGCCGAAATGAGGCCGCCGGGAGTTCCGCCGACGTCCTCAGGCAGCACCAGAGACCGCACATTGTCCGTGTGGCCCACAAGCATGGCCTGCACTCGTTCAGGCTCCCGGGCGTCCCAGCAGCGGATAATGCCGTCGGGACCGCCTCCCACAACGAGCTGCGAGCCGCTGGACGAGGCTGCCAGCGAGTAGAGCGACAGATGCTGCTGCGAGCGGGCTGCCTGGTTGGAAGACGTGGGTTTCATGACTGCGCGCTGTTTGAGGGCCACGAGGTCCCAGACGATGATTTGCTGGTCCAGGCCGCCGGTAGCCGCCCACGTGGGGTCGGCCAGACCCCGCTCGGCAATGCACTTGACGTAGTCCCTGTGGTGACCGACCAGAACCGTCTCGTTTCGCTGGGGGGTCCACAGCTTGACCGAGAGGTCAGAGGACGCAGAAAGCACGCTGCGGCCGTTGTTGACCGGGCAAATGTCGTTGACCCAGTGCGTGTGCATCTGGTTGGCAGCCACAAAGCGGGTGGGCTCGGTTCGCGAAGTGGACCACATGTTGACGACTCCGTCTCGACCGGCGGAAAAAAGCAGATCGTCGTGCGCACACAGCGAATTGACGCCCAGCGAGTGGCCGTTGGTGAAGCTCTCGGGCGCCAGCGTGTACACGAGTTTTTTCGACGACTTGCGCATGCTGGAGGAGAGGGGCTGGGGGGTTGGAATTCGCTCCGTGGGGTGCTTGCACGCTGGTATGCATCTCCCATGGACTATCTCAACTCTGGGTTGCCCTAACCTTGGTGGGGAGATAGTATAGGAGGGATAAGAGAGGTGGGGGTAGTTGCAGTATAAAGAGGGACTTATTGGGGTGTTGGGGGTGTCTTGAAGTGTGTTGAAGTGTGTTGAAGTGTGTTGAGGGTGGGTATATTTTCACCTGACTTTCACCTGACATTTTCTCAAAAACGCACCCTTAATTTATGAGTATCATAGTGAGTACCCTACATAATGAAGGAGATTACACTCAGGTGAAAAAGGTGAGTGTTGTACTTTTATGATAAATTCGTAAAACCCAACAAAATTAGTTGACCCCCGGGAATTGCTTATAGAGTCTTCTTAGGTCTGGAATTGCTCGTACTTGTAGTCTCCTTGTAGTTCACATTCCACCACCCCCTACTCTTCCTACTTGTAATTACTACTACCTCCCCAGATCACCATATCTGCCGCTGCTTCTGAGATGCACTGAAATGTGCCGTATGAACCTAAGCCACGAGACTGAGACAGGTCGCACTAGACGGCGGTTGTGGCTGTGGTTTCGCTCTATTATGGCAGTTTGGGGTCAGCTAAAGACAGGGTTAGTCAGGGTTAGTACAAGTGTGCGGATAGCTACAAGTACTTTGTACTAAAACTCGTACCTAAAAAGTCTAGCTCATTAGTCAAGTCTTGAAAGGGGTGCGATTAGTGAACTACAGCGCAAGTACTGAGTGATTAGATTCACCTTGTAACACAAGTGCAACTACAGTATGTACTGTACTTGTATCCATGCTCCTATTTCATCCCAAAAGTACTCCTTTTTCATCCTGAAACTCCACCATATTTCTGAGACAGTGGCTGTGTACTTGTACTTCAAGAAGCGCGATTTACAAGAATCATGAAACCGACGAAAATGAGGCAGAAAACACATTTGGCAGAAAACAAATTGACCCAGAAAACAGCTTCTCATTCTCATAACCTGTTTATTAACTGTACACTCATCTCCACCTGGTCACACTACCACCAGCAAACCTCGCTTACCCTTATTTCGTGCTAGTATACGAGCCGTGGCTATACGAGAAATGACGTCATTTGCTTATGTAAGCGAAAAGGACGAGTTGGAGTAGTGCCACGTTCTGACATCAGAGACTACAAGTACTGATTCTGACATTGGTCATATCCACTTTCGACCTTTATCGTATAAGGGAAGACTTTTGTGAAATGTCTATTAGAAATACAAATGTTGATTCCACTCAATGAATCAGCTATATTCATTATTATTTCATCTCTCGTCTTTTACTGATCAAGAAATACGAGATCCTACTTGTAGAGAGTCCTGCAATTGTCATATTTGTATAACAGTGTGCATACATCTCTTGATATAATTACTTCTTGGGTTCATTTTCAAGTCCAGAGATCTTGACTGTTCAGCTATAGATACTTGTAACAGTCAGACTTGCACTTGTAATTCCTGTTTACTTGCTGTCGCTACTGTACAAGTACTGTGAAGTTCGATGAGTGACTTCAATGAGCAGTGAGAAGTCTGAGATACAAAATCAACCAGAAAGATGTATATCATTTAATGACGATACGAGTTGTAAGGGATATGGTGAAGTATACAAAGAGGAATTATTATTACAAGTACTTACTTGTACAGTATGTTAGAAAAACAAGCACCCTACTTGTAGCTCAGACTCAACACAAAACTCATCTTCTACAAGTACTCAACCCTCCCCCCATTCAATCATAAAAATGTCTATATAATGGAGAAGCTTACATAAGCACCTGCTCGAACACGTCTGAGGTATAAGAGCGAGGTGAGCAGGCGCGTATTTCTGCGTCCCTGAAATCCAGCTTTCAATGGACTCCGTGGAGCTGTGATTGGATTGAACAGTGACACGTTGTGATCTAGGCAGATGAAGATGAATACAGATGGGAGACATATGGCTTGAAACCTCAATCAGGAGCAAACGGATTTACTGCAGTCAGTTTTGCCACGATCTCAATTCTGAGGTGGTTATGAGCAGCCATTGGAACAGATCTCAGTGGAGGATCAGACTGTATTAGACCGTGTGGACGTCTGCTGTCAGATGAAGCTACTCATCAAGATTGCCACTTCACTGTCTTGGCTTATGATGTCACTTCATGTTGCTAGCTAGAAATGGACTTTGTGCAGTCTATGGTTGTTTGTTCATTCTGTTCAGTCTTTGATTGTCTGTTCAGTCCTTATAGTCAGCCCAGCTTATAGGCTGGATGTTGTCCGTTCACGACCTACGGCCGCTCACTCCTACGGCCGCTCACTCCTACGGCCGCTCACTTCCTACCCTAATCATCAATCATAACATTGTCTATATAACCGCGGACGCTTACATAAGCATCCACTCTAGCTCTAGTCTAGTCTAGTCCAGCAACGACTTCTCGGTGGAGCTGCTCTGGCCGGCGCTGCTCTGGCTTGTAATAGGCCCGATGGGCATGTCCAGCAGCGACGTTTGCGACAGTTCAGGCACAGGCAGCACGGGAGCTGTGGCTGACACCGCCGACGACGATCTCAGCGACGACGGCTTGGGTTTCGGTGTGGGTTTCACGGGGGGACTTCCAATGGGCTTTCGTCGCGGAGGCAACGCCGGCTTGTCCACAAAGTCCGGCAGATCGCCCTCGAAGGGGTTGATTTTCTTGGGGTTGAGAATCATGCCCTTGGCCGGAGGAACGATAGGCACCTTGGCGGTCTGGCCTCCGCTGATCCACCACTTGCGGGCATCTGTAGACGGAGGAGGCAGGCCGTGGGTCAGCGTCACCTCGTTGAGGTCCGACAGCGAAATGAGGTCGTTGGAGCCGCCCATCTCGCTGCGTCGCTTGTCGTACAGCTCCTTGCCCAGCGCAGCCTTGCGTTTCTGGTCGACAATGAGAATCTGGGCGTTGAACTCGGCGTAGACCGGCCGGTGGTCCGAGAAGAGCAGGTCCGAAACGCAGCCGTAGTTGATTCCCCGCAGGCCTGTGCCCTTGTACAGCACCCGGTCGGTCCACGAGGGCGTTCGGAACTTTTCCGAGGTGTCGTAGGTTGCCGTTCCGTTGTCAAACTTGTAGGTCGGCGGGAAGTTGATTTCCATCTCGTTGTAGTAGGGGAAGGTCTCGCCGAGCACCATCTGGCGGTTGAGCTGGTCGTGTTCAAACAGCAGCCCGTACTCCTTCTTGGCGACAATCTGGCGCACCACGTCGCCGTCCATGTCGATGCGGTAGTTGAAGTCGCCCAGCCAGATGACGCAGTCGTGGTCCTTGATGGTCAGTCCTCGTGAGAACCGCAGGCCCGTGTTGAGCGTCTTGAAGTCGTGGTGCCGTTCTTCAATGTTGGACGTGCCGGCTGCCAGATGCGCGGTGATGAAACAGAAGCGCGTGTTGGCGTACGAGAACGAGACGGCCACGCCACCCTTGTTGCCGGCCATGCCGCCCAGACCGGTCTTCTTGATGGCGCCCTCAATGTTCTTGACAAAACCAACCTCGGCTTTTCGCACAAACAGCAGCAGCGCCGTGCCCACCAGCTGGTGAGACCGCAGCAGCACGTACTCGTCGCGCGTGTTGAGCACGGCCTCCACGCGCTTCTCCCAGAACTCCTTCTTTCCGGGGTCGGCATTGAGAATCTGCCCAGGAGTGAGCTGCACAATCTCCTGGAAACCAACGAGCACAATGGAGGGCAGGTCGTCATGCACATCGAAACCCGCGCCGCCAGACAGCTCCTTGGCGGACTTGGGCGGGAAAAACCAGCCGGCCAGATCGGCGTCGGAAAGCTCGCCGTTGAGATTGAAGGTGCCGGCAAACACCTTGATGTTGGTGGTGGACGAGAACTCGAGTTTTCGGCGCTCCAGCTCCTTGACCACAAAGTCGTTGATGGGGTCGTACAGCAGAATGCCCTCCTGGTCGGAAAGTCGGCCCAGCAACACGTCCGTCGTGTTCTGTTTCGTCTTGTCGGTGAAGTTGTTGATGTACAGTCGTCCCACCGACTTGGTGACGTCAGCCAGAGCGCCTGCCAGGTTCATCTTGCCCGACCGCGTGTAACTCGTCTTGAGAGCGTTGGTTCCCGCGTAGATCTGGGACAGCTGGTCGCCGTTGTCGGCCCACAGAATGTTGTGTTTGCTCCAAAAGTCGGGGTTGCAGCCCAGATGGTTGCGGTCCAGAAAGATCTGCAGCGCCTGGCGAGACAGCACCTGCTGGATCATGTTGGTTCGGTCCAGACAGTCCAGACAGTTGGTTCGAAAGACGCCGTTCTGCAGAGTCACGTTGGGGGAAGATGAGTCAGCAGAGTAGAAGCCGTACTCCTCCATGGCGTCAATAACCCGGTTGAGCACCCGCGTGGCAGCCGAGTAGCCCTGCTTGGACACCTCGTGGTGGAAATCAAAGTCGGTGACGGAAACAAGGCCGCCACGTGACGAGCCAGAGGTCGGGTCTGTGGAGTGCGAGCCGCCGGCCTCGTTGAGCTTCTTGATGTGGCCGTGGTACCGCTGGGTGAGCTCGTTCTCATGTGACTTCTCACGTGACAGCAGGTTGCACACGTGGATCGAGCCGTACTTGTTGCACAGGTAGTCCATGTGGCGCTCGAAGGCCGGCTGAGCAGCGTCAATCGACCGTGTAATCTGCACCTTGTTGCTGAGCAGCTGCGAGTCCTGTTCCCAGAAGAACGGCACCGAGCCTCGCACCTGCAGAAACGCACACACAATCTGCGCCTGGCCCCGTTCTGTGTACAGAATCGTCTCTGTTTCCACAAAGTTGGCGACAAATCCGTCGTCGTCGATACCTCTAGCCAGAAACCGGGTTCCTGCCATGCGACACGACAGCTTGGAGATGATGGTGAGTCTGCAGCTGATGGGGTTCTCGTCGTAGTTGCCGATGCGCGTGTTGACGGTTTCGGCAAAGCCCCGGATCAGCGTGGTCAAAAAGCCGCACTTGTCCAGCTCGCTGCGTTCAAAGTCCGGCAGGTTGTCGCGGAACTTGACCAGCTCGGTCATCATGTACGAGTTCCACAGAAACGAGGCGTCGGACGACTCGAGGGTGGAAATGACCTGGCCGGCCGGGTTGCGCATGCTCGCCGGCTGCGCGGTTCCTCGGGTCTGCATGCTCGACGTGAGATCAAAGTCTGTGGAGTAGTAGAAGGACGAATTGGTGAGCATTTTGCGCAGCTGCGTGCACGGGTGCTCGGTGATGCCCGACGACGACGCCTGGTCGTGCAAATCAATGGGGTAGCCGTTGAGATCCAGAGTCACAAAGTCCCACGTGTTGCGGTTGAGACAGTGGAACTCCACCCCCACCACCCGGTTGATGGTTTCTCCGGGCCGCGGAGAAGCCACCAGCGACTTGGCGGTGATGACGCACAGAAAGACGTCGCTGGAAATGTTGATGAGACCCAGAAAGCCATGGCAGTCCAGAGGCGACAGCGCCCGATGCTTGCGGAAATCAATCTTCTCAATCGGCGCAAACTCCACGATGCACCGCGGGCGGTTCTTGTCGTCGGTCGGCGTGGCGTACCGGAACACCAGCGCGTACTTCTCCGACACCAGCGCCAGCGACCGCGGGTTTTCGTACACGTAGACTTTCATGGTGTGGTGGTGATGCAATGTGGCGAAGCCAGCGATACCGAGCCATCATCATGACGCTGGTTAACCTAATCTGCAGTGCATAGTGTGCACCAGTGCAAGAAGCTACTGTGTTTGGAGAGCGAAGAAAGCGTGATGACTAATACACCAAACCGAAACAGGCAATTTTCCAAGCTACAACAACCGAATACGAATTCTCGACACGTCGACACAAGACAAACATAAACATCACCAGACCGGGAAGCTTAAAAGCAGTGAAGCAAACGACCGTTTCAGAATAGAGTTTGCCATTGGGGGGCTTTGGGGGAAAATGTGGGCGGAAAGGAGAGATAGTGGGGGGATGGGGTTGGTGTGCGGGTTCCAAGGAGTATTTCGCTGTTTTCAGAATCCCCACATCTCCACTATTGCGTCTTCCAGAAGACATTCTTTTCACCCCCAAGAAGCCTAATTGATGACCCTCATTGATAGGACATGTTACAAGTATCAGTGTGAATAATTGTTGAAAATGTTGTAAAGGGGTTGTTGGAAGGAGTTCATAAAGAGTTCTAAAGCCGATTGTAACTCCAAACTAGCGAATTTCGCCTCAAATCAGTTTTTAGCTTGTAACCGATGCAATACTGCTCGAAAACAGTAACTGACTATACCATTGACTCCGTCTCATCAAGGGGAGTCCATTGGTAGTAAAAAGTAAAACAAAGATAGGTTTTATCGTAATTTTGAACAACTCACTTCGTTCGTTGTTGGAGTTGTCAAAAAAGTCGTGATCGCAAATACCTTCCATAACATATACCACTTTGTTGCTATCCCACCGCCATACCCACGGCAACTGGATCTCTGCTGGATTGCTCCACTGAAGTATCCCAGTTAGTCTTAGAACAGAAATCTCAAAGCCGATTACTCAGACCGAGACGCCTATCAACCGCGGAATTCGGAAAGGACAACAAAGTAGCCAAGTGCAGAGTCCAGAACTCGAACGCACAACAAGAAGGCAATTTACCACTCCGACAGAATGCCATTACAGCTAAAAAAAACCTTGTTTGAATCAATATACCTGGCCAAATAAGTCACGTGCGCGTGTTGGAAAAGTGCGTTTTACTGACGTCTGGGTGGCCAAAGTGGATCCCTGAAAATTCCACCATATTAAACAGCTCACCGTGCATCTTCTGACACCACTCACTAACCGACTACACCTCTCCTTCCCTATGATTACATAAGCAACCCTAACCCATAATCTGATCTATTTTTGGGACGGCATCCATCAAATGGCTCAACTTTTGCAATTCGCTTCCGAAACAAACCGGACAACCACCAGTAGACTCGGGGTCATCTCCCTGATCTGTTGGCCGTGGTCTTGTTCGAAAATATCGTGGTTTTCACGGCACGACAAAGTTATGACTGACGCAGGGTTAGCCGCATCCAGCTGGTGGCGATTATGTGGTTGAAGATGGGCTGATTTGACAAATGAGAGGTCGCCACTCATTTCTTATACATTCGTCATGATGACTCATCTCGGTTGAACCACTCAACTAAGTCGATATATCGCCATTCTGACGTATCAGTTGGTCTTGTTGGCACGACTTTTTTGCACACGAGATAAACTCATCTGGTGCAACTCTAAGTGCAGTGTAAACGAGACAAGAGTCATATATACATGTACCGGTCTCTTGGAGCGCGGTTGGTTTCTGGTTTCCCGGCTACCCAACAACCATGAGGCTCTCCATTGCAGCCAGAAACGACGTGTACATCTCTCCGCTGGAGGAGCAGGACTGGATCCACGTCTATGAGGCCGTCTCCAACCCCAGGGTGCTATCTCGGCTGGACATTCCCACTCCGTACGACGAGAGCAAGGCCAGAGACTTCTGCTGCCGGGCACACGCGGCTCGCTATCGCTGGAACGGCGAGCAGTTGCCTGTCGTGTTTGCTGTGCGCGAGACGTCGGGCAGAGCTGTGGGGTGCATTGATCTGCGACTGAGCGACTCCACCACGCCGTTCTACGCCATCGACGCCCATTTCCGAAGCGCAGACGGCCGCAGCGCAGAGGTGGGCTACTGGCTGGCAGCAGATTACCAGGGCAAGGGGCTCATGAGTCTCGTGGCCAGAGCGGTGTTCCAGTATGCGCTTGACGTCATGTGCGTGGACTTTTGCTGTGCGGCGTGCAGGTCCAACAACGTGGCAAGCGCTAGGACGATTGAGAACGCGGGTCTCAAGCTGAGAGAAGAGATTGACGGCGTTCGGTACTACTGGAGCGTTTGAGGAGGCCAGGTTTGTATATAGCAATGGATGTGAGGCCAAGTTTGTATATAGCAATGGATGTTCAGCCAGTTACAAGAGAGAGAGAGAGAGAGAGAGAGAGAGAGGTGAGAAAAGGACAATTGATACAATCTGATTGGCTGCCTTTGTCAAGGGTTCATTTGGCTCAAAGTAGGTTCCAGAGAAGCAGTTCAAACGCAGCTTTGGAGCATTTAGCAGGTGTGATGTGTGTGGGTGTAGTCATTAGTACTGTTAGGTGAACATGTATAATTTTTTCGCAATTTTTATTGCTACTGACTTAATAATGTCACGTGACTAACACAATCTGTCTATTTCCACATTGACAGCAGCTATTTCACAGCATTCAAACCCCATAGATTATCTTTACGATAACATAAACTATCGTGCATTTTGAGTTGTGCAAATGCAGATCTGTTTTGGACCAACATTGGTAAAGTCGCAAATACCGACACAAACTGGAGCAATTGATGCATAGAAATATTTCCCCACTCTAGCTCATCATATTAATCCCACTTTTGCCCTTTTCCCACCACCACATCCTAGTATATGGCAGAATACCCCACATTCGGCTATCCACATTTATGCACGTTAAAGTTCAGACATTTTTATGCCTATACGAATTATCTGATGGTCCAGTAGCCCGGGGTATATACAGTCAGAAGCGGGCATTCTGCGCCTGTAAACTATGTGGCGGTTCGCCCAACGCCATTCACTACTTATAAACAAAAAAGCCCCGGCGTTGGGCTCTGGATTTCCGAAATATGATATTATGAACGATTACCAGCTCGGCGACGCGATTACCATCGATCACATTCTTGGTCAGCACGACTTTGGGCCGATCCAAGGGCAGTCCGTTGCTTCATACCCCCCACAGAACCCGCCACCGCAAAATGGCGCTTCTCAGAGCCACGCCTCGTCCAATAATACCACCAACTCTTCCTCGAGCCAGACTCCTTCACATCACTTGACAGCCTCAAGTTCTAGTAGCACGGCTTCGGGCACTTCGAATTCACATCCGGAGACGCTCTTTGATCAACAATTCCAACCTCCCGCCAGCTCTTCTCAACCACTGAGCTCGGTGTATGCTGCAGCGTACCCAGCCACCTATGGACAGCAACAGTACCATGTTTCAGTCCCCACAGGTAGAGTGGGCGAGTCCTACCCTCCCACACCGTCTCCAGAGACGAACATCAACGCCAGCCTGGCGTACCACTACTCTCGAAGTATTTCTTCCAACAGCAGGTCTCCCACACCTTCACGAAACACTCCTCTTTTGCAAGAGTTCATTCTGCCGATCCAAGTGAAGGCAGCTCCGTTCTGCGACGTCAACGACATTCTGGAAATGGACTATGAGGCGTACGATCTGGAGACGTTTGAGGACTACAGCGCAGAGCCCGCAGCAAACTTCCACCCGGCTCCATACACCGGAAGCCACCACAGCTTGGTCAACTCGATATCTCGAGACATCAAAAAGGCCGAGGAAATTGCCATCACGCGAATGAAGTACCACAGCTTTGGATACATTGATTTGAGCGAGGGCATGTTTGGCAAGCTGAATCTGCGCCGGCCTGGAGCCTGGTCCAGATGCCCCTCGGCCTCGGTCGCTAGAAAAATCAGACGAAGATGAACACTAGACGATAGACGCGAAGGATGTATACTAGGGCCAGAGTAATGTTAATTAAGAGCATTGAGAAAGAGAGAACAGTAATGTGACATCTTTGTAATTGAGAGAGAGTCATCTCTGTACCTGTAACTGTAGCTTTGGTATTACCTCTTCGCGTATCATATTCAACTTGGTAACTCTTGACGTAACATGTTCCACTTCGTATGTACTCACACTTTGGAAAATCGGAAAAATCGGAAAAATCGGAAAAACAAAAAATCCTGACTCTTTGTCGTCCAAGTCCACTTCTTTGTCGTCCCAGTCGGGAACTGGTGGCACCATTTTGATACCATGACCTAGTCGCAAACAATGACTTGTGTCAAAAGTGGCACCTCCACCTTTATCAGGATAAACCCCCCATAACGAAACCGCCTAGTTTATGGACTTCTGCCATAGAGAAGAAAAGTCACGTGAAGACACAAATCACGTGCAAAACGAAGAACTGAAGCAAAAATTGTCAAAAAATTGACTCGCCCCCTGTTCCGCTTACTAAGCCACTCATCACCTGCTCTTTCTTTTGTTGAGCCTTATCTACAACTAACATTCAAGAGAGCACTTAACATATCCCTCATCTCTCAAAGTCAGTCAAAACAACGCAGAAAGAGATGAAAATTTGACAGCTCACTATTATGGTCACGTGCACCACTCCTCCAAAATCCCACCCCTCCAGCTCGTCTCCACCCCCCTAATATCAACCCCATCTCTTTTCCCCCCTCTTATGAATTTAAGGTTTCAACGATTAAGTAAAATCTCACAGATGTACTGCACAGCAACCCAACTCCATCATTGCCACTGATCTCAAGTACCCCGCCGGATTTTCGATTCTCCCGGCTTTTTGCACCCTTTTCTTCTGGTCACCTGACTCTCCCGACACAGACACGTCTCCTTGTCTCCTTTAGACGCCCCAATCTTCTCTTTTAGCATACTTTTTCCGAATCGTTGAATCTCGACGACGAAAGACGATACCGCAAATCAGACACCACCAGCGCAATCTCCGAGTCCCGCCGAGCACTGTGGTATATTTCTTTTTGCGATCCCGTTTGATTTACACCGTTTTGAACACCTGTCAAGTTAAGTGACACAAACAGATTCACTCTCAAAGTTCCTCACCAGACACGCTATCACAAATCCGAGTTCATCCAGACGTTCCCCGTGAAGACCTGAACACGCCCATATCAATCTTTCCGGAATATCTCTTCTCTTTTCTTTTGCATTATCCTACACATGTTTGGAAAACACCCGAAAAACCCCCCTGGGTGCAAACTGCTCGGTCCGTTTGCACTCATAGTCCAGGCGTCGATGGGCGTGCTGGCGGTGCTGACACTGGTCGTCAAACGCCAATACGAGGTGCCTCGCCGTCCCTGGTGGGTGTGGTTCTTTGACGTGTCCAAACAGCTGTGTGGAGCGGCGGGCTTGCATTTTCTGAATCTGTTTCTGTCGATTCTGACGTCGTCGCGCACAGACGTGCCGGACACCAGTGACAACCCCTGCGACTACTACTTTCTCAACGTGCTCATGGACACCACGGTGGGAGTGCCTGTGCTGTGGGGCTTTCTGGTGCTCGTCACCAACGTTGCAGAGCGACAGTTCAAGGTGACGGAGATTGAGTCGGGAGTGTACGGCCACCCGCCTCAATGGCGAGCGTTCTGGAAGCAGGCTGGCATCTATCTTTTGGCCATGGTGCTGATGAAGATTGTGCTAGCCACGTCGTTCATAGTGTTCCCCTGGCTGGACTACATTGGCGCGTTTCTGCTCAAGTGGACGGACAACAACCCCGATCTGCAGGTCGCGTTTGTGATGCTCATCTTCCCGCTGTTCATGAACGCCCTGCAGTACTATCTGATTGACAACATCATCGAGAGCAACTCGTTCCGACAGGACTACCACAATGTGCCCAACATTGGCGAGGAAGACGCTCCCGAGCGCCAGCCAGAGCAGCTGGCCCAGAGTAGTTACCATACCTTCAAGTAGATGAGGAGGTGAGGAGCGTAGACATCAGAAGCGGGAGTCGAAGCTCATATTGTATCTAGACTAATGTATTTATCTATTTAGGGGTGAGTGAGGAGTTAAGGAATGGGTGATGATGGTGGAAGAAGCTTGGGGCTTTTGGTGGACTTGCCTATGATCTATTTGTATGCCTCTGTCATCTACAGCCCCAACATTGTAAGATTTGAGAACAATAAAGAGAGCTGCAGAGATGTATGTAAAGATGTATGTAAAGATGTACAGTATGTTGAGGCTGTCCATGTTCTCGTTTACATACGTTTTCTGACCTTCTATTCTTCATCTTCTATCTCTACAGATGCTATGGCCACCTGAAGACGACAAGATCGTGGCTGATTATGTGCGGGAACACAGACACGAGTCTGCCACGTCCAACGCCATGAATCTGGTGATCATTTTGAAAAGACAGTACTCGTTTGAAGACGTCATGTTTGAGGTCGTTTATTGGAGGGGTTGTTATGAGTATTAGAGGTAATAGGTGTACTTGTACTGTACCTGTACCTAGCATTAGAGAGAAAGCATTTCGAAGGATCAAGTGGAGGTTCTGAATAGATTTTTATCACTTTTGTCGTCTATAACGTGCTTCATTACCACTAAAAGCCGTGTCTCAGTCTACAGAACATTACAACTTTGAAGATCATCCAGGAGAATCAAAAGAAGTAACAGATTAGAGTCATAGTTGACAGACGAATGAGATTGAAGGATTCACTATAGGCAGCTCTAAGCCCTGCCTGTATCCAGCTGCCTGTTCCATTTGTCCTTCTTTCGTCTTCCTTTTACTACCAAGATAACACCCTCTTGACGTTAGTTCTATGTACAGTAATCTATACTTCATGAAACAACACTGTTGTCAATGTCTAAGACCAAATCACTTACATTGGATTACAGTCCTTCTGTCTCACTGCTATCTGACCTTTCTTCCACTCTTCCACTAATTAATCTACTTAATCCATCCCCAGCTGACATCTTTCGTAAGAACTTCTTAACATCACTCATCTCTTGTAAGATACAAGGGTTCATTTGGAGCAGTTTGAGCAAATTCTGACCCAATTGATTATTCTTGTTCTCCTAGAAACTTTTCAAACCTGTGGCTTATGTAATCTACTTACGTAATCACACCTGGCCGAACTTTCATGCCATCTCATCTCATGATCCGAATGAGAAACAGGATTGAGACATATCACACGAGAGACAACAATGAGACATGTCAAATGCCGATCACTCAGTTACCATTGTTTGGGTCCCTTTTAGGAAATCTCAACTCCTTTCAACTTTGCAACTACAACTTCTACTGACTTGCACTCAGCTTCACTGTAAAATGTATACTTTTTATTCTGTACATCGTCTCCGTACGTATTCAGAGCCTCCTTGGAACGAGCCTTGCACTGAAACGGGCCTGAAGGTTGACTGGCGACCACTGAGCGTACTAATGTACTTGCAGTTTTACAACCACTTCGCTACGCTCAGTAGTTGTAGTGGTTGGTCCACGACAACCCCTCGCTACGCTCAGGGTCGTCTACTCATACTGAGCCAGGAACTTCTTATGAAAGCTCACAATCTTCTCTCCGTAATCATCACCAGGAGCAAGGAAAGTGGTTCGGAAATGGTACGTTCCATCCTTCTGTCCAAAACCGGATCCGGGAATCACACAGATACCCGTCTGCTCCAGCAGCTTCATGCAGTAAAACTCGTCGGGCTGCTCGTTGTGTCGCTGGGCCTCGGCAATGGCTCCGGCAGGCAGCTCGATGGAGGGGAACAGGTACATGGCGCCCTGGGGAGGCTCGCACGACACCTTGGGCATCTCCTTGAAGGCCTCGTAGAGCCGGTTGGCCCGCTGGGTCAGCGTGTCCATGATGTGGTTCTGTTCCTTGTCGAACAGAGGGTAGGACTCGTCTCCCTCGACGGGGGGGTTGACCATGCACTCAATAAGAGCCTGGCCGGTCACCACGGGACACAGAGAGATGGAGCAGAGCTTGTAGATCTGCTCAATGACGTCGTCGTGGAAGCCGACGAGCTCCATGTAGCCGCCTCGCTGGCCACACTCGCCAATCTTGCCCTTGGAGGTGGAATGCAGAGACGCCAGCGGCACGTTGAAGTCCGGGTTTTCCTCCTTGAGCATGGCCCAGACCTTTTTGAACGAGTGGAACTGGCCGGACGCGAAGATGTTGGCCTGGTAGACCTCGTCGGCGATCACGGCGATGCCCTCCTTCTGGGCCAGCAGCAGAATGTCCTTGATCTCCTGAACGCCGAGACACGCGCCGGTGGGGTTACCCGGGTTGATGACGACCACGGCCTTGAGCTTGTGTTTGGACGACTCCACGGCGTCGTTGAGCGCTGCCATGTTGGTGCCCCACTCCTGGGCCTCGTCCAGGTAGTAGGGAACGGGGTTGGAGTTCTGCAGGGTCAGGGTAGCGGTGTAGAGGGGGTACTGGGGGATGGGGATCATGAATCCGTCGGATCCGTCGCCTCGGGCCAGCGTGGTGAGCAGGAAAGTGACGGCGTTGGACGCTCCTGTGGTCAGGTAAATGTCGCCAGCCGAGGCAGCGTATCCGTCTCGTTTTTCGATGAATTTCGCCACGGAGTCTCGCACGGTCGCCACGCCCTGGGAAGACGAGTAGGCGCCGACCGAGCCAATGTCGTCCAGCAGCTTTCTGGCGCGCTTGACGGCGTCCGCAGGGATACCCACAGCGGCAGCCTGATCCATCAGCTCGGGGTACTGCAGCATGGCCAGCACCTGGCGATAGAAAGTGACGGGCTTCTGGTCCAGCTGCTGGGGGTTGCCAATGTTGGCGTTGATGACCTTGTCGAAGGGGAACAGCGACGGGTTGGTTCGCATCTGCTCCTTGATCTCGTCGGCTCGCACCGCCAGCTTGCCTCGCACGGCGTACTGCGCGTTGACCACCTGGGGGTTGAGGTCTTTTTTGGTGATGTTGGACATGGCTCGCGTGGCCGCAAACCGGGCTTGCGTGGCCCTTTTAATACCCTGTCTCAGCATCTCGGCGTCTGTGGTTCCGCAAGTAGGTTTTCGGAATCTCCGGTTGTGGGGAAAAAAGGCTACAAGAAGGAAGGAAAGAAAAGAGCAAAGGCAGAGAGTCTGGGGAGACTAGCTACCAGTAGTGCGCCTCGGTAGCTACTGCTGCAAACGGAGGTCCGGGGAAGTGCATTAGTGTTGGAGAGAGAGGGGGACTACGATAGCACCCGACTATTCGTGTCTCTAGTGTACTCGTACTATCTCCTACCAACAACATTGCTATCTACCAGGACTGGGATCAGCTTATCCGCTTTTTCCACACTTGCTACAGCCCACTGAACAATGGTACCACCGGCTTGTATCGGGAAGATAGAGTTGGGCGAAAGTTAATTTTTGAGGTGGGAAACGGACCAATCAGGAAGATAGATATATCATTGTAATGCCAGGATCACGGAGAATCTAGCTGTGTACTCAGATTCACCACAGAACCAACGCAGCACCCTCCATGGGGCCCCCCAAATCCCCCCTCAGGTCCACCTGCAGCACTCTAAAACAAGCTCTCCCAACGAACCTTATTTTTCTCTCGTCGAGATAAGATGACCTCACGCGCTAATGAGCTGGAACAAGAGGAGCCGGCTAAACTGGTGGTAGTGTGTTATGGGCGCTTTGGGTCTCTCCGCAAGCGGTATTTCTTCCGCCAGAACGTACCCCGCCTCGGCCCACCTGCACCCCGCGCGCTGCATGGCCCCATCTCGTCTCATGCACCGGTTATTGGAGGACCCGGTCCATAACTCTCCAAGAGCCGTCATTGGACATGCCTCGACTATACTAACAGTCGGACCTGCCCCTAGAGGCAGTTGTCTGCGGAACAAGGGGCAGTTGAAGCACAAAGGTATTTGGGGGGCGGTACAAGTACAAGTAGGAACATCTCGGAAAAGGAGCCTCAAAGAAAACAGGAACCACGGGTTGCAGTTGCTCTCAACTTCGTGTTGCAGCACTCACAGTATTATCCCATTGCGGGTGAACTTGTATGGATACCGTATCTATAATTAATACTGTAGCTACCGGTATTGTAAGATTGAACAGACTGGTATTCTTTTTCTGACACACGTCAAGATTTAATACGAAGTATGGTCAAAGCTTAGTTACTCACTATGAGGTCAGGACACCTCTTGAGTGAGACAGAGACGGGGTTTGATTCGGAAACTCGTGACCACTCACGTGAAACGGCTCATTCATCACATGATGTCACGTGATCAGTCACGGGTCAGCAACACGTTGTACGGTACGGTACATCTACATCTGTCCTCACATCTCACTCCCTCGTAACCCTATCAAAAACAAGAAGGAACTACTGCCACACTAAAGTAGACCCTGTAATTGTGTAATGACAGCCGAGACGGACTGCTGGAGCCGTGGTGCGGCGTGAATGAGAGCTGGAGGGAAGTATCTCCGATCAATCTTGCTCAGGGTTAGTCAGGGTTAGTTGGGGTGTCAGGACTGATTAGTCATGAAGGTACTCCGATTAGCATGATTCGTTGAAGACTTTATTATTGAAGACTTCATACTTGAAGACTTTATTATTTGAAGACTGATTGGTCGTTGAAGGTGTCTCATAGTCTCCAACTTGAGGAGTGTCAGGAAGGGTGTTCTAAAGAAGTTGAAAGCTATACTATAGACTACAACAGGCTGCTTCAGAAGTGTCTACAAGTGTCTAAGTACTCTACAAGATCAAACAATAGAATGTTTCAATTGAGGAACTGAAGAAAACTAACGTTTCTCACGCTTCTACAAGTCGTGACATCTGATCCTGAAACTTGTCTAGATGTTCTAGTTAGCTACTTCTCACTAATTCAACAAGTGAATACAACTGGAGATTACCTCTATAGTTCTGTCTCCAACACTACTCTACTTGTAGACTCTTGAATAACATCTCTCAACCCCATTCTCTCTAGTATTCACATCTCACTTCTCAGCAACACCATATCTTATCTCATCAGTCTAACCAAGATGAGTACAGTAGTGCAAGACAACCGTGGAATTGCACTAGCGAGAGTTACCAGTGTTCGAACTAGCATTAGAACAGCTTCTATCCCCACCTCAACGTCTCAACATTTCGTCAGGCTTACATAATACAAAAGCTTGTGATTGATTGAGATGCGATTTTGAGACAAAAGGGGGTTTTATATAATTACGAAAAAATATGCAAAATAATAGCGATCACGTCAACTACGATTTCCACATTTTTCTGTGTTTTTCCCATATCTATTGTCTTAGTAATAGCATTCTCCTTTGTCTGAAAGTCATCGATTCAACTGTTTTTTCAACTAGACTAGAAGTACCAAGACTACAAGTTCCGTTATTTAACAAATAAACCATTCTCCATCCCTTTCGTCACGGAACAAACACTTCAACATCCGTAAACTCCGAACCATCACCGAGTTAGTCAACTCGCTAGCAGTAAGACTATCCACCTTTCTACAAGTCTAGACTTGAGCTTCAACCATTGACATCATCAACTTACCACACTGAAGTGAAAAATGTGGATGACTTTTCACAGTCCGTTATACACCACCGTTCGCCCACAGTTCACCAGGTCTTCTTCGAGCTACGCCCTTCCCACGCGCCCTTCTCACGCGCCCTTCTCATACCTCTTCTTCATTCTACATCAAATCATTATCATTATCGTTATATCGTCTACTTGAGTCGCTTGATAATCTGCTCAGCAAAGTGGGAGGTGGTGGCGGTTCCCTTGAGATCCTTGGTTCGGTTCTCGGGGCCGGAGGCAATGGTGCCAAAGACGGCCTGCTCAATGTTGGAGGCGTTGTCGTTGAGACCCATGTGTCGCAGCATCATCACGGAGGACAGCAGCAGAGCGGTGGGGTTGGCAAGACCCTTGCCGGCAATATCGGGGGCGGATCCGTGGACGGCCTCGAAGATGGAAACCTGGTCTCCCATGTTTCCGGAGGGGGTCAGACCAAGACCTCCAATGAGACCGGAGGCAAGATCGGACAGAATGTCTCCGTACAGGTTGGGCATGACCATGACAACGTCTCGGTAGAGAGCGGGGTCCTGGACCATTCGCAGACAGGTGTTGTCGATCAGCTCGACGGACAGGTCAATGGAGGGGTACTCCTTGGCCAGCTCTCGGGCAACCTCGAGGAACAGACCGTCGGAGACCTTCATGATGGAGGCCTTGTGCACAACAAGCACCTTCTTCATGCCTCGGGACAGGGCGTACTCGTAGGCGTATCGGATGACTCGCTCGGAGGCCTCTCGGGTGATCAGCTTGATGGACTGGACCACGCCGGGGACCACGGTGTGCTCAATGCCGGAGTACTCTCCCTCGGTGTTCTCTCGGATCAGCAGGGTGTCCACGTTCTCGTAGGGGGTCTTGTAGCCCTTGACGGACTTGCAGGGTCGCACGTTGGCAAACAGGTTGAAGGTTCGTCGCAGAGTCAGGTTCATGGAGACGTGGCCCTTACCAATGGGGGTGGCCAGGGGGCCCTTGAGAGCAACCTTGTTTCGGTTGATGGACTCGATGGCAGAGTCGGGGATGGTGGTCTTGCCGTTGACCAGAGTGGGGGTCACGTCGACCACCTCCCAGTCAATGGGGACCTTGGCGGCGTGGTAGATGTCCTTGACGGCCTTGGAGATTTCGGTTCCGATACCGTCTCCCTCAATGAGAGACACGGTGTACTTGCCGGCGGCGTTCTTCTGGCCGGTGAAGGAGGCCACGGAGGTGGCGTACGATCGGGTCTGGGTTAGCGAAGCGAAAGAGGAGCAAGTGCCGTAGGCACGAGCGAGTCTTGAGCACGGAAGTGAATGACCGTAGGTCATGAGCGGACACAATAGGCATGTCAGCGAGTGACCGTAGGCCACGAGCGGACAACAAGCCTGTCAGTGAGGTCACGAGCAGACAACGAGCCTTAAGCAGGTTGGCCATTTTAGACAACGGCCTTAAAAAAGCACGTTGGCCGTGTTCGACGACAGCCTTCTAAAAGCACGTTGGCCGTTTCCGACAACAGCCTTCTAAAAGCGGCTGACCGTTCTAGACAACCCCACCGTTTAATCGACATGAGCCTTTCAACGGCATAGTTGTATTGAAGTCTCAAACGAGAAGCCATTCGAATAAGGCATCGTTGAGGTTCACGAAGGACAGCTTCAGAAGACAGCATCAAGGAGGCATGTCATTCAGTCAATTGAGGAAGTCAGGGAAACACCTATGTTGGCATTGAGGCACAGAAGGTGGAGGTACCACTTTATAAGTGCAATGCGTGGGTCATCACAAAATGCAGAAACAAAACACAACCTTCGGTTTCACAGCTCGTCACCCGAATTGCATTCCATGGCATCTGTGTGTGAGCTGAGATTGGCCAATTGACGTCAAAATCGTCGATGACATCAACAACGTCGCTCTGGCCACTCTACAGACCTCCACTGACCCCTGTATGGCCTCAATTGACCTGTGTGACGGCCGGGGATGACGACCGGAGATAATTGTGGAGACGACGGTGCCAATGTAACGGCGTCAAACAACGTCAATGTCGCCGTCACAGACACTGCCACGGTCTCCAAACCCCCTCTCCTGCCGTCAATTCGTCCTCCTTGCCCTCCTATCCTCTCGGTGCAAATTTTCCGCGACCAAAACAGAAAACCCGCTAAAAATCCGCACAAAAGACGCCGGATATACCTGCCAGCACCATACTCACCAGAGACACGGGTCGCGCAGCTCGAAGGGCGGTTCTAAGATGGAGCATTGTGTTTTCTTGGGGGGATCCTCGACGTGGGCGACAGAGAAAAAAAAATGGATGTCGACGAGTAAATCGCGCTAAGGTGTGAGAGTGAAGAAGGTGTGGTGAAGGAAAGGGAACGTGGGAGGTTAGGCAAGAGGAAAAAATTAAAGCCTAAGTGACACAAAGCACTGGTTGGGAGCATACCAGAAATACTGCCAGTAGAGAAGGGCACTTTGCTGTCTAAGAGGATAAAGTTTGGTGGATGGGAAATTGAGGGGGGTGATAAATAGGTGAAATAATAGCCCAATGAAGCTCGGATACACCGGGAATTGATTAGTCAGCCAAATATTTGCAGATGCCGGCTTTTCCGGGATGATTCCGCCCTCAAAAACCCTTCCACACCACCCTCACCACACCTATAAACAACCCCCGGATAAACAATATGCAACTTTGTCTGCATAAAAAGCTGCACCTGTAAAAAGATGAATGTACGCCAAAGTGTAGGAATATGTAACTATATGTTAACGCTCGAGAGACGGAACGGAGACGTGGCAGGGTCAGGGCAATGGGTTTGGGCGTGTATTGGGGGAGGTCTCGGAGCCCTAACCCTGGATCCCCTTTCTCCAGAGCGCTCCCCTTGCCCTCATCGCTCTCTTGCAACCCTCTTAAGTCCGGGCCAATCGTCTCCGAAAAACGCAATTTTAGCTTTGCACGCTGTTCACAGGAATACAAGGTCAGAAGAGGACGTAAAAGTGGGTTTCCAGTGCTCCAATTGAGAAGATACATATACCAATTTGTTTGCCTCGCTCCGCTGATCCCAATTGTGCTTTCAAAATCCCGATATCTCCTCTATTACCCACTTTAGACCACTTTTAGTCGTCCTCTCAAAATCACCTCAAATAAGAGCCGTATAACCATGAGGTAAAACCTCAGACAAATACAACGGTAGAAATCGACAGAGACGATAAATACACATTTCTCCGATACACGGCTAAACGGCTCGGTTTGCGGAACCCGTAATATGCCGTTTCATTGCAATGGACCCCACCTGGGCTTTTTCCGAAGGACCACCTATATTTTCCGCTTCCCTAACCCTAGCGTGGATGGATGGAACAACAGCATTTGACGGGGAGCGCCTCCCCTAACCCTCGAGTGCAAGTACCACAGGGCACAGACACACCCAAAATAAAACCCTAACCCTAAATTGTTTCGTGATGCGTGTCATCTAACTTTATCTTGGTACGTCATGGTTGCATAAAAGCGGTGTGCAGAATTAATTAGCTTTACTTGACAGTTTATGCGCAACCACAACAAATGTCCCAACTAAATTTCCACTCCCAACTATTGTTCCAACTACCCTCAACTACAGTACTTACTTTACTCCAAATCGATTATTGTATAATTAATGTCCTGCTGATTAAATGTCAACAAACAGGTTCCAGACTCCCTTGGCGTACTGGACAATCTCGTCGCCTCCGAGCTTGGAGTCTCCGTACAGTCGGTCGACGAAAGAAATGGGCACCTCGCCAATGGAGTAGCCCATGGCTCGAGCTCGCACAATCATCTCCATCTGGAACACGTAGCCCTTGGACTTGGTGGAGTGGATCACCTTGTCGAGCACGGGCTTCTTGTACAGTCGGAAGGAGCCGGTCACGTCCGAGATATGAGGTCGCAGCACCAGAGTGGCCAGGAAGTTGGCTCCTCGAGACACGAGCTTTCGCTTGAGGTCCCAGCCGTAGACACCGCCGTTTCCAGCGTACCGAGTGCCAGTGACAATGTCATGGTTGTTCTTCTTCTGCAGAGCAATGAACTCGGGAATGGACTCGGGGTGGTGGGAAAAGTCGGCGTCCATGATGATGACAAAGTTGCCCTTGGCAAACTGCAGACCGTGGACGTAGGCGGTTCCCAGACCCAGCTTGCCGGCTCGGGGCTTGAGCACCACGTTGTCGCCGTAGGCAGCAATGAGCTCCTTGGCCACCTCCTGGGTGCCGTCGGGAGAGCCGTCGTCGACAATGATGACTTCCCAGTCGAGGTTGTGCTCGGTGAAGGTCTTGTGCAGGAGCCAGACCATGATGGGGAGGTTCTGTGTTAGCGAACGAAAACTGAAGCCGTAGGCTGAAGTTTGAGGGCTGAAGACGAGCTGACTTGAAAACTGAAGCCGTAGGCTGAAGTTTGAGAGCTGAAGTTCGAGTGGCCGAGTTGAGCGGACAACATCTGGTCTGTTCATAAGAAGGGGGCTGGAGTTTGAGCGAATCAAACGGAAGACATCTGATCTGTTCACAATAGAAGGGACGATAGATCGAGCGAATTGAGTGGACAACATCTGATCTGTTCACAAAAACAGAGGCTGTGTTTCAGCGTACAACATTCAGGCATGGTCACAGAGACAGCTGTAGTTCAAGTGACATTGGTTGTAGTGACCAGCTTGAAAGTCGAACTGAGTGGACAAGAGACATGTTCACAGGAACAGGGACTGAAGTTTCAATGACAATAACAGTCACAGACCAGACAGTGACATTGTGACAGTCTTGGACGAATGACGGTAGTTGGTGTGTTTCAAGCCAGTCAATGCTACCATAAGCAGTATCTGATACTGACACTGTAAACCAGACTGACAGTCAAATGACAGTTCCAGATGAGTTGAGTAACAGATCAAAAGACAGGTAACATCAGAATGGCATTGACCATATGAAGTCAGCAAACATATGTCTGAGATGACTCAGATTTGACAATGGACTATGTCACTGATCTCGTGAAAGAATGTATGGGAGATTTCATAAGGAGACTGCTTCCTGAGCTGCAGTCCATCATTCTAAACTGAACAGCATCTGAGATACTGTCCATTATGAAACAGCATACACGCAATTTAAGGAGTAGTTGATTCACAGCCTGTAGTAATCAACTGAACATCTTTCATAAGAGTGACTGAGCATCCCTAGAAGAGGTGTCAAAGGGCTAAAGGAGTGTCAAAGAGGCTGATTGAGAGTCTCAGTGTCAAAGAGGCTCATTGAAGTGCTGGAAGTTCAATTCGATTCAGCTCAGCTCAAAGTCATGGTTCAAAGGAGTCCTAGGACCAATCACCGTTCCCCCAGAACTCCACCAAAGTCACAA
Source organism: Yarrowia sp. JCM 30696 (assembly GCA_001600535.1). NCBI lineage: Eukaryota > Fungi > Ascomycota > Dipodascomycetes > Dipodascales > Yarrowia > Yarrowia sp. JCM 30696. Next base: position 1,155,016 of record BCKG01000005.1, read on the forward strand.
CCGAAACGTCATTCAAAACACACAATTCCCTTCAACCACCACTTCCAAACTCCCAACCACGCACATCTCTCCCATCACAACTCTTGTTCTGCAACTCGAGATCAGGACACATCACCATATAATACAGAGACGTGAACAACTGTCAAATATTCAGCCATGGAAAACCACACAGTCACCACAGTCACCACAGTCACCAAAGTCACCACAGTCACCATAGTCACCACAGTCACCACAGTAACCGCCATCCCATCACACTCATATTCTCATCTTCCCATTCTATTCTCTGATCATGTTTCATATTTCACATGATCTTGTGTCACCAAAACGCCCACTTTTCTCTCAACAAATCCCCCTCTCCTCCTCTCTGTGATACTCACCTCCCGCTCGTTGTAGGTGGGCAAAATAACCGAGTACTTGTTGTCAGCCATGGTGTTCAAGAGTCAAGTGTGCTGGACAGAAGAAAGCGTGCTGGAATCCAGCCTTGGTTTACGTGTCGCGTTAACATCTCCCCAGGAGCTTAATTCTAATGAGAGACGTGGCTGCCGAAAGTGGGAGTGATTATGTAAGCGGAAAGTGGACGGCGGTGGGAATGTTAGGTCACGTGAGAAAATTGCTAGCTAGCAGAAAATAATGCTAGGAGTTGAGGTCACGTGACTGACCGAAAACGGTGCTATGTATTATATTCTCTAAATCACCTCTCTTCTCAAGCACTTCAACCAAGTCTATGGAAGAAGCAGTGGAATGGGTTGGTGGAGAGAGAGGGATGATACGTCACGTGACTGGGTGATATGACACGTGACTGGGTGATATGACACGTGACTGGGTTGGAAGATGGTGGACTGTTCAGAAGTTGTTAATTTGTTTTCTTAGCGTCTTTTGAAGTCTCTTGTTCAAAGTCTGGTATGTTGACAGTTGAAACATCTGGTCTGCGATTTCTATAGAGATTTAGCATAGAGGACTTGATAGGAGTAACTGGATAGGATATTCAATCCGATTGAGGCTGCTTAAAGTGTTATTTGAAGTCTTTGTTACAATAATTGTCTAATGAGAGGTGTTGGTACTGGGTTGGTTGATGTGGAAAGCTTTGGTATGTTTCATCAGAAAAGCTGTGACAAAAAGTGGTTGTTAGTACCGGTAGAGTGAAGTCAGGGATTTGTCAACTTGATTCAAATGCATTTCTTACCACTTCCTTTCATATAGTCTGTGAAGTGAGGATCCCTTCCATATATGATCTTCCAGTGAGTTCCTTCAAGAACTGAATCTGTTCGCCTATAAAGACAGACACTTGGCACTCTCTCAATTTCACCACTTCCAACCACATATGTTCACATTTGACAACCTTTCCAAGTCTCAACAATGTCACGGTACAAATCCTCCAAGTGTTCTTCATTACACTGTAACAGAGTGGCTAAATGTGCTTTATGTTCCACAGATGGAGAAGACGAACCTGTTTCAATCCATATTCTTGCTGCAAGCTCTCTTCTAGCTATTAACATGGGATTTCTGTCGTCCGAACTGCTAAACGACAAGTCGCCTTCCATAGCACACACCCAGGCACTGAGATACTCCTGGATAGTGTGAGAATTGACACCTTCCTTGAACTGTTGGTAGCATTTTTGAGCAATGAACGGGGCATTTTGATCCACGGAAAGTGCAAAAAGAGGCAAGACGTCTTCAGAAGAAAAGGGTAGAGTCAAGGATTCACCACGACCGTGAGACTCCAAAACGTCCCAAATGTCGCTGGGATTTGGACAATCAATGCCAAAGTCATTTTTGCACATTTGTGTCCACTTTTCAACAATGTCATTTCGATTAAGGGCATGAACCAGACCCAAATAGTAGCTTTGTGCTCGTTCTTCAGTCCCCTTTCCCTTCTCGTAAACCAACTTCTCCATCTCTATAACTTTTTCAAAATGTCTCTTCTCTTCATTCTCACCAAAATGAATTCTTCTACCATAAGAAATGTAGGACCAGAAAGATACCACCGAGTCCGAGACTCGTTTCAGATGCTGGTCGGTGAGAAGACCATGGTTCTCAAAGTGCAGAAACAGGGCCCACAGACGCTGGTAGTAGAGAGCTCTTAGAATGAGCATATCTTTGTCTTCATTGAAGTACCCGTGCTCGTAGAGATATGACCACCCTTCCCACCAGAGATGGTCATCTCGACTTAGAGGAGCCACCCAGCTTTTCAAAACACGGTCTTCCTTTACAATCAGGATCGCCATTGAGATGAGTAACTGGTCTTTCTCAATGTAGACGTCGACTTTCCAGTCAATATGAGCATCTTTGTGGACTATAAAAGTTGAGCGGGTGATGGAGTCGGACATATTGAGGTAGGTGGTACGCGTAGCAGAGACCTTGAATAACTAGCCCCTCAACCACCTGTCAGCCCTTACAGCAGTATTATTAGGGTTTTTAGGAGTCCCTGAGGTCTGTCTTCCTTACAACCGGTTGTATCCTCAAAAACGAAAACGTCGACTGAATGGTATCAAAATGATCGCAAGAGCGTCAGAAATTCGTTGCTGTGGTTCTCGTGAGTGTCAGAGTCCTATGTGCCGAGATATTCGCAATCTCGCTCCGTCACCAAATTAAGGTGAGAAGAAAAAAAAGCTGAAAAAAAACGTGCCATTAAGTCTGAAAGATATGGGTGAGTCTTTGGACGTCAATTATACCACTGGAGAAATATCTGTTTCATACGCCTAGTATTGAGTAAGATAGTGTAGCTTTCTGTCTTCAAGTAAAACTTTAACTAATGTCAAGTAGTGTTGCGATTCAAGCTAACAAAACAGGACCTACTCAATGGGGTCTTTCTGCCCTAATTCTGAAAACTGGACACATATACCAGTAAAGGCTGATCTCTTCAACACGACAATGGCTCTCTTATATTTTCCACAGTTTTTCCCCAGATTTTTCCATTTTCCTCAATATTATCCCAATAATCACGTAAAACCTGTACCTCAATTAAACTTTCACTATATCCAAACCTGACATCAAGCTCATTGCTGACTGAAGTTGACATCACCCTTACTCATGTCTAAGCGTCACCAGGACCTCGAGCGAACTTTCGGCAAGTCTGTGGTCGACAAGATCACGTCGTGTCACGTGCTGCTGGTCGGAGCAGGCGGCGTGGGCTGTGAAATGCTCAAAAACCTCGTGCTCATGGGCTTTGGCAAAATCACCGTGCTTGATCTGGACACTGTCGACTTGTCCAACCTCAACCGACAGTTTCTGTTTGGCCACGAACACATCAAGCAGCCCAAGAGCGTGGTTGCCAAGGCGACGGCCCAGAAATTCAACCCCCACGTTGATATCACCTCGTACTTGGCCAACATCATCACCGACCCCAAGTTCACCGTCAACTGGTACAAGGGCTTTGATGTAGTGTACAATGCGCTGGACAACCTCGAGGCACGACGTCACGTGAACAGAATGTGTCTCACCGCCAACATCCCCCTCGTTGAATCGGGAACTACGGGCTTTTTGGGCCAGACCCAGGTCATTCTCGCTGGAAAAACAGAATGCGTCGATTGTATCCCCAAAGAGACCCCCAAATCGTTCCCCATCTGCACCATTCGATCCACGCCCTCGCAGCCTGTCCACACGGTAGTCTGGGCGAAATCGTTCCTGTTTGTGCAACTTTTCGGATCCGATCTGGACCTCGGAGAAATGGACGAATCAGAAGCGTCAAAAGAAGAGCTCCAGACACTCAAGAAGGAAACCGCAGAGCTGCTGGAACTCAGAGACGTGATTACTAAGCCCGAGTTTGGCAAAAACGTCTTCTGCAAGATTTTCGAAGCCGATATCGCCCGACAGGCAGAACACAATGTCGATAACGGCAGAGAAAAACCCGATCCACAGTCGTGGACCGAACTCGAGACGCTGAGTAAGCATCTGGACGGCGCACAGATCGCCAAGTCACGTGCCCAAAACGTCTGGTCACGTGAGGAGGCTTTTGCCGTGTTTCTCGATGCCACCAAGCGTCTCCAGGCCCGGTTCAACAACGGCGAGACACTCGAGTTCGACAAGGACGACGAAGACACGCTCGACTTTGTCGTTGCCGCAGCAACGCTGTTTGCAACTGTGCATCACGTGACCACAAAGTCCAAGTTTGATCTCAAGCAGATTGCCGGCAACATCATCCCCGCCATTGCCACCACTAACGCCATGATTGCGGCTCTGGCCGTGCAGCAGGGGCTGTGGTTGCTGACTAATCCGGACCGGGCACGTGACTACTACATTTCCCGGAAGGGCAGCGGGCAGTTTTTCACCGTCACCAAGCCTGCTCCTCCGTCTGTGCACTGTGTGACCAGTTCAGCTGCTCGCGTTGTGGTGCAGTGTGACGTGGACAAGGTGAAGCTGTCGGATCTGGTCACGTGGGTGTCTGAGTTCTTCCCCAAGGAGGAGCTTGCGGTGCTGAGTAATCAGCTGATTTACGATGTGGACTTTGACGACAACCTTGAGCGAACTCTGGGCGATTTGGGAGTCAAGGAGCGGTCATTTGTGACCATTATGGACGACTCCGACGACGACGAGAAGTTGAGGAACCTGGAGATTTACTTTGAGCCTAAGAGCGATGAGTCTGAGGTCATTGAGGGATTCAAGAACATCACTCCTATTCCCACAGTTCCCACTTATACTGTTGAGAAGGAGGCTGAAGAGGAGGAGGACGATGACGACGAGCTGGAGGTGGCTGACACTTCCAAGCGAGGCTTTTCCGAGGTGGAGGACGTGGTTATTCTGGATGAGGAGCCTAGTAAGGTGGTCAAGGTGGATGTCTCGGATGAGGTGAAGAAGGACGTTGCCGTGGAAGATGTCGAGGAGGTGGTGCTGTTGGATTAGCGAGCATGTAGGTGTATTATATGGTGGTGTAGAGATAGTATAACGAGTTACGAAGTTTCCTGGGAAATCAGGAAGTGCTGAGTATTGTAGAAGTAAATTCTTGTGAGTGTTTGCTGTATCTGGTCTTTGATCTGTTCTCAGGACAGGACAATGTTGAACAATAAGCTGGTTGATGTTCGGGTGCTATTAGCACTCTAAGGATTCTATAAGCTACGAAGAAGTCATACAAGTAGAGTGATACACAACAGTGAAGACTGCAATAGAATAGTGTTCAGATGACGTTGTTTACTCTCTCTCAATGTACAAGTAAATCAATGTTGATCAATGTGCAAATATGAGAATTACTAAGTAACAATGTGCTATTTCTGAAGCTGTCTTGTGAGGATGTCTAAGAGTAAAGTAGACCATCACATTACTTGTACAGTAGTTATATAGAATAGTTCAAGGATCTTGAATTTACTACAGTAACAGCTCAGAGGCTTCCTTTTACCAAGTTCATACTGTACCATACACTTTTCTATCCTTTTTATGTCCTTCCTTCTCTCTTATCAATAAATACATGAACTATGTTCTAGCCAGTGGTTATATACAAGCCGTGGAAGCCGATGAGCAGGCTTTGGGACAGCTCTGAGTCGGTTTGAGACAGCTCTTAGTCGGTTTAAGTCAGCATCAGTCAGCTTAAGTCAACTTTTGGTCTATTGAGCCAGTGGCTGTTTTTGTCAGAGTGATTGTAGTAGGTCTAAAGTGCACTTCTTCACCAGGTTGATATTTATCACTCGCGTTGTTTCGCTCATATCAACGCTCATCAATCTCTCGTAGCCAACCGCTTCATCTGAGCCTCATCTCTCTTCACTCTGCACCACAAGCTCACTCTATCATCCCGAATGAAATCGACAATCGTCATGCTCCAGCTCTTGACCTGCGGCAGAGGATCGTAAAAGTCCTTGGCCATCTCTCGCAGAGCAGGCAGCCGGGTCCAGGGCACAAACGGAAAGTCGTGGTGCTCATTATGGTACCCGACATTGTAGGTCACCAGGTTGAGAACACCGTAGTAAGAGTACGTCTCAGGAGGAGCCACAGACGAGGAAACGCGGCTCTTGGCGGCCATCACCTGATCGGAGCCAGACTCCTTCATCGTCGTCTCGGCATCGTCGACATTATCGCCCAGAACGTAGTGCTCGGCAATGAAGTGTCCAGCCACGGGATGAAGCGAACCTGCAAAAAAGGACGAGATGATGAGGTACCAGAACGACTGCCAGCCCCAGAACTTGACCACGGCCACGTCGACAGCCACCTGGGCCGCAATGTTGAGGAAGTGGATGACTGAGAAGGGCAGCTGAGCCACACAGATGGGTCTGATGGCGTAAAAGAAGAGCTGAAACGTGGCGAAAAATGCCTTGCCAGCCACATTACTGAACAGCGCAGCCTCCAGAGGCGTGGGCAGGTCCGTGTCGAACCGGAAATCACCCAGATGCTTGTGGTGAAGCAGATGGTAGGGGCCAAAGCCAGCACTATAAGGAATACCAATGGGAGCGTTGGCAAAGATGGAGAACAGCTTGTTATGCAGCGGTTTTTTGAAGCCGAGGTTGTGCGACAGCTCGTGGATAGCCAGAAACAGGTTCTGGATGCACACGGCTCCAATCACATAGGCAGTGATCAGAAAGGGCCACGACAGAATGTCCGAGTTTCGAAGCAGATAGGCGCACGTAAACTGCAGCGAAACAACGCCCAAAACCACCCACTTGGTCAGCGGCTCGTGGCCCGTCAGCTTGGTCACCTCGGGGTACTTTCTGATGATCTCCATGCGTCTAGATCGATGGGGTTCCTCCTGGTAGGTCCAGAAAAAGTCCGCCTCGGAAACAGGGCCGGCAGAGTGGATTTTCGGGTGCTCGGCGGCCTTGTCGGTCACGTGACGGGCCCGGATCTCGTTGTCACTAGTCATCGCTGCTGTGGTTCTGGAGAAGAGAGAAAACAGACACTTGTAAATCACGCGTGTTCTTAGATATATATTCATGACATGACATATCCCAAGGGCAAAGGTTATTTAAAGTTTGAAGATGGGGGGAGATAATGATGGCTCTTTCTGAAGCCAAGGAAGATGGTTAGCGGGAAAATGAGCCCGTAGGTCGATTATATTGGTGTCAAATAGTATATTTACGTCTTTAAACCGTCCAAAAATCGCCTCTTTTGCCCTGTAGACCGACCCCCTGCTCACCCTATCCTACAAGTAGGACAAAAGATAGAAGCATGCAAGCTTAATCTCTTTGGTGGTCTTTGCTGACTTATCTTGTTTCGAAGAGATGTATAGGGATGAGGGAGTGGTTTTTTAGATGAAATAGATAGTTGGATGGAGTTGGGTCACGTCAAGTAACGCTGTGTCTTTTTTTCAGCGACAAAAATGAAATTTTCAATGATCCTTGGCTCTCCCCCCCTCAGGTCTAGACCGCCCTAGACGGTTCTCGAGGCAACTTGACGAAAAAGCAATTTAGACGAATATGGATGGTACCATTCGATTTTCGAGGTCGTTCTGATTATTTTGATCGAGTTTGGGTGTGATTGATTGGCTGGGAAACGGGTATGAAGATGGACTAGGTCAAACGGTAGAATCGAGCAATGTCATGTTGGAGTGGAGATAAAGATGGATTGAAACATGGAACATGTTGGTGAGACGTTGGTGTGTCTCTTCATCGAGTCTCGTTTCTTGAAGAGCCCTAGAAACCAATAGTAACGTTCTCCTCATGTCTGCTTAGTAAGCAAATACATCCTGTTCCACCTCATATTAGATGCTCTTACCGAATACATGCACTTCTGTTGCTGAATGAACCCCTTGTCTGTAGCTACTATCCGTAGTATTACCACATACCCCGGCCAAAGTCGAACCCACGCGCTGCGGTCAAATTTGTCTGCAAGTATGGATCAATTCTCAAAGGTAAAATAATTTGTTCCTCCGATCACAGACCGAGCGTGAGTATGGCTGGAAGACCTGGAAGGAGCCATGTGGCACGGCAAGTGGATTTTTTGAGGGCACCCAGGGTCCTTATATGTTCTTCGAGTGACATTGGCGAGTTTGGGAGCAAAAAAAAGAGAGATACACTGAGTGAGCTGGTTTCAGGACAAGACTCTTGACTATTCAAGTGATTGAATCGTCTACTTTAAATAAGGGTGATTGGTGTGGAGATATGAGTCTCCAGATAGAGACGTCTTTTCTGTCACATAAATCGGCACTTGTCATCTGTTCACCTGTTTGAAAATACCTCCTGCCTGACTGTCTCCATATGTGTCTCCTGATATGTGTGTACCCCACATTGACACAAAGAGGTCTCCGACTTTCGGCCGAAGCAGAGAATGAGAGCGAGATACTTAAGGTGACGGTAACAAGAGCAGAGTGAGAATTGCAAGAGTCAAACGAACGAGTGACTGAACATTCACACACAATTCTTCAAGACCACCTCCCAGTAAGTATCACGCTAGTGGCTAAAGAGTAGTGGCTGGACGACATTGCATTCAGGAGTTACACAAAGCACACAATTGTGACACCTCGTTACAGGTACCCCGTATCATGCTTGTCTCGTCACCTCTTCTTTTTTCATCACCTTTCCCCCCACCGTTATCTCCGCTTCCCCACAAGATGTGGCTGCCCTAAACCACGTGCAGCCGACTTAAAACACTAAGCTAACCCTCAGCAACACCCAACATGTTGCGAACACTAGCCCGAAACACTAGAATGCCTCTGCGAGCCTCCCCCAACGCGCGATTCATGTCCCAGACCACGGCGGCGGCCGAAGAAGCGCCCGTCGTCTTCGCCGACAACGGCACCACCCGAACCATTGTCCTCAACCGGCCCAAGAAGCTCAACGCCCTGGACGACCCCATGTGCCGCACCATCTTCCCGCGGCTCAAGGAGTGGCTCAAGAGCGACAGCGCCCAGGTCGTGCTGTTCAAGGGCGCCGGCAACAAGGCCTTCTGCGCCGGCGGTGACGTGGCCACTCTGGCCAAACAGAACGCCTCCGGAGAAGCCGGCATCGAAAAGTCCCGAGACTTCTTCTGCACGGAATACGCCATGGACTACCTGCTGTCCGTCTACCCCAAGCCCGTGATTGCTCTCAACCACGGCATCACCATGGGCGGCGGCCTGGGCGTCTCCATGCACCTGCCGTTCCGAGTCGCCACAGAAACCACCCTGTCGGCCATGCCCGAGACCTCAATTGGCTTCTTCTGCGACGTTGGCGGCACCTTCTTCCTGCCCCGACTCGACGGCGAGCTCGGCACCTTCCTGGCGCTCACCTCGTCGCGACTCAAGGGCTACGAGGCCGTGGCTGCTGGCTTTGCCACCCACTACATCCCCTCGGAGCGACTGGCGGACCTGGAGAAGGCCATTGGCTCTCTGGACATCCCCAAGGGCCGAGACGCCACCGAGCTGTACTCGCAGCTCAACGCGCTGCTCAACGACTTCTCGGAGGTGCCCGCCAACTTCAAGTTCCAGTACGGCGGCGAGTTCCGGGCCCTGATCGACCGAACCTTCAAGTTCGACACGATCGAGGACATTGTCGCTGCTCTCAAGCAGGAGGGCGAGGCCGGCGAGAAGATCATCAAGCTGCTGGGCGAGCGATCTCCCACTTCCGTCAAGGTGACTCTGGCAGCCCTGCGACGAGGCCGACAGCAGGACATCAAGACGGTGTTCAACGACGAGTGCAACTACGCCGAGAACTTTATGCACTCGCGAGAGTTCATCGAGGGCGTGTCTGCCAAGCTCATCGACAAGCCTGCCCGAGAGCCCAAGTGGGAGCCCGCAACCTTTGAGGGCGTGACCCCCGAGATTGTCAAGTCGTTCATCAACATGCGACCCGGCTCCAAGAACGGCGACATGGAGATTGTCATCAACGACACCTACTACCAGTACCCCTGGAACTTTGGTCTGCCCCGAGAGGTGGAGATTGAGCAGTACATCAAGGGCGAGACCCGATCGTCGGACTACAAGGCCTCCCCCGCCGAGGTGGTCAACCACTTTACTAACAAGTTCTCTGGTAAGCCCGGTGTGAGCGAGAAGGTCAAGGAGGTGCTGCAGCGAAAGACCCGGCCTGATCCCGCCGAGCCCAAGGTGCTGGATTGGGTTAACTAGACCACAAGTACGAGCGTAGCGAGTGCTTGTACGCCGATTCAACCTGATTGAATTGTGTCCTACTACAAGTATGACTGACATAGACGACGTGTATATAAGAAAGATATGATTTGAAGATAGCACGAGCGTAGCGAGTGCTTGTACGCCGATTCAAGCGTACGCCGAGTCAAGCAGTGCTGATTGAATTCAGTCACATATGGCTTACGTGAGAAAGACATTATTTGAAGATAATGAAATCCACAAGGTGTGATATGGACTGTTTCGAACCAAGTACCAGGTACTGGAGATGCTTGAAACATTGAATATGAAACACTTCTTCAAAGTGTTGTTTTGCTTTCAAGTAGAATACAAGTACAAGTACTGTAATACAACTATAACCATTATACCGATGCTCATTGTGAGTCAATTGATTGTGAGCATAGACTTGTGTCTCATTAATATGGTGACTTGTGAAGTCTAGCTATCAGATACTTACTCATAGTTCCAACTTGCAGTCATCTCCAATATACTGGTGTCTTCTCTGTTCTCTATAGTCACCTCCAGTACACCCATTGATGTCTTCTATTTCTCTACAATCGTCTACTCTTCTCTTCATGAATAAATATACATTAGGTCTACAAGACTCTTGCCTAAAGAGCCATACTCTCCAACACGTCTCTCTCATAAATAATGTCCAGACCCAGCTCCTTCTGGTCCTCGCCTAGACCCCACGCCAGGCCGTACAGTTTCATAATCTGTCTGAAAATGGCCGCTCGCGAGTTTTCGCCAAACTTTTCCACCCGGAACTTGAACAGTTCTCGGTGCGTTTTCTCGGTGGCGGCACATCCAGCTATCGCCATGGCCCAGCCAATGATACAGGACACGTAGGAGCCCAGCTCGATCGACTTGAGCTCCTCCACGGCCTCCGACACGTGACCCATGACCTCCTCGGACGTTTCTTGGAGGTCCGGGTTCAGCAGCTTCTTGGCCAGCAGAATCACAGCCTGGCGCATCACCCTGGAGGCATACATGTGCTGCATGAAGCTGTGGTACTCGAGCTCGTCGGTCATGTGGGTCTTTTGGATGTCCGGCACAGACCAAATCTCCAGCGCTCGGATGTACGACTTGATGTTCTGCGAGTCTTCGATTGTGAGCATGTCTTTTCTTGCGATCCAGCTGATCTTCGCACACATTTCGAAAATGGCGAATCCGGCTCCCAAAATCGGATTGTTGGACCAGTACACCTGCGTCTCGTAGAGAGCCACCTGCAGATACGGTCTGAATTCGTCAAACACGGAGGGCGGACTCAGGTAGACGAGATCGGACTTTTTGCAGAACAGAATCGCCACCGAGTAGTTGTACAGAAACGCCTCCATCAGCACACGGTCGTTTTTGTTGAGCGCAAAGATTTCGCCGCCGTCGTAGACCCGTTTGAGCTGTCGTTCTCGCAGCACTCTCTGGGCTCCACTGAGATGGCGAACCACGGCCGAGGTGGGGCTTCCAAAGTGTTTTTCAAACGTGGTCAGCAGCTGGACGATGGAAAACAGCCAGTCTTCGCTTCCGGTCACTTCTCGGGCCACGATTTTGTTTCGCAGCGCTCGGATGGCTGCCAGGTAGTGTTTCTGGACGGTTTTCATCATGTCTGGATCATGCCACGCCAGATCTAGCGCTCCACAAGCAAAGGAAAGCTGCAGAATCTCGGGCGACTTGAAAACCAGCGGAATCAACACTGCCCAGGACGACAGATCCGGATGACTGTGAGGAGGAGTGATTACGGGCACGAACCGCGTCAGAAAACGGTCGTACAGCTTGACGGTGTCCGGCTGCAGGTCCAGGCCCGCAAACTGGAAGGCGTAGTTGGAATACGGCGACTCGGTGAGATTGAACTGCATGACGGCCTCGAGAAAGCGTTTTTCGTGCGACTTCATGAACCCGTAAAAGGTGTCCGACGACGCCGAATTGAGCAGCTTGGACATGTCACGGGTGATGTCCGACGTGGGGTCACGTGACATGGTCAGAATGCTCTGCAGCGGCGTGCTTTGCAGTTCGGGGGGGGAGTCGTCGTTGTTGTCGTCTTCTTGACTACCGGTATTGTTTCCCAGGCCTATATACGTAGGGAGTGGGTGGATCTGATTCGCCTGATCAACGACATCTGTTCCCGGAGCCTGCCACAGAGTCGTCTCATGTCGTATTGGCGTTGATTGGTTTTGTGGTCGGTTTTGTTGGTGGTCGAGGTCGACTTCCAGCGGTTTGTAGCTGACTGCCGGAATCGACGTGCTGGGGACGGCCCACACGCACTCCAGCTGGTTGCGCTGGCAGCCCTTGCAGATGGGGTGGTTTTCGTCGCATTTTTTCTTGCGTTTTCGACAGGTGAGGCAGCCTGTTTTCGACCTCACCAGAGGCCTAGCACGGCTGGTTTTCGGTTTGGGACGCGGTGGCGAGCTCATCGGGGGAAGCTGAGGGCTTAGCGGCTGTGGGCGGGCGACTCTGGTGTTTTCTGCGTTTTTTGCGGGGTTTTTCGACGCGGAAAAACGGCTCGTTGGGGCTGCAAAGTGTCGTCCCCCAGATTTGGCCACTCGAGGAGGGTCTGTGCAGTGATTATAAAAAGCATGATAATGGAGTTGATGAAACCTAGTTTGGGAACCTTATTAGGGACACAAACAACAATACTGATGGTTAAAAAGGATACTTGTAGCTAATTGTGTGAAAAAGAGGGTCAAGGAGGAGGAGGCTCACTATAACACTCGTGCTTTATTGCCTCATCTGCACCTGAGCCAGCGTGTCTGCATTTGTCTCCACCTGTGCCTCTCACCTCTGGCTGCTCTTTTGAGAGACTCTGAAGGCCACACTATTCGGTGACGTGTGACGTTTCGTATAGTAGTGGCGCATCCAGGGTCTGGCTTGTGGAGTTAGCCAGACCTTCAGCCTGGGCGAGAGGGTGAGCTCCGCAGTCCCTATAGGTTATAAGAACCAAAGGTGGACCAAGGAGGACCAAGGAGGACCAAGGAGGACCAAGAGGACCAAGAGGAGACCAAGGAGGACATGTCGGAGATTTATGAGATAACGAAATGATAGGCTGGGAGGCGCGGAGCTTTGGGGTGTCCTGAGGACGCCGTAGTCATGACTACCTGTCGATAGCTCCCACCTATCTTGAGCTCCTAGTCACTGGTACGAGTACTCGTACTTGTGCTTCTCAGGTTACACTTTGACACAGCCACGAAGCAGCCAGGAGGGGTTGGAGGGCCCACGTCAGGTGATTTGTGCGCGAAAAAGACGGGAAAAAGACGGTATCCTGTTTTACCCACCCTCTCTAGCCCTTCTTTCAGCTCCCACAACTCCCCCATCACCACATTTCGTCCGCTCGTGTTTTTAACCTCACATGACAACTGCATGGTTTCGAACCAAGCCCCCTTAGACCTCTGTGGCTAGCGGGGTTTGCCACTTGGGTCCCGGGACGGGGCTAAATCCGCTCGCACGACCCTTTCGGCAGCTTCCAGCGCCCTTCTAAAGGTATTTGGGGGGGCAGGTTCATTCCGATGCACAGTCTCATGCAACAGAGATGCCTGAAATATGATATTATGCCGAACCGGATTTTCTTTTTGTGATCGTCGAAAGTGCAAGAACGAACGCAGGCGATTGTCACTGTTGGATGGTGTACAATTGCTACTTCTGGAAGGGTACAAACTCGTCCGTACATTCCCAGTCTTTGAACCGTCTTTCAACTGTCTTAGTCTTCAAAGTGCTGTGCCACCTGACTTGTGGAGTCCCATTGCGGGGATTCCTGGACTAAGTCTCACTAGCGTGACGAAAAGAAGACGAGCCTAGTAATCCCTACAAACCTGCCCTTGACAAGCACCAGGTACCTATGGACGGCTCGCAGGAGTCCGATAGACCAAAAGTCAGGGTTAGTCGGGGTTAGTCGGGGTTAGTCGGGGTTAATCGGGGTTAGTCAGGGTTCGTCAGGGTTAGTCAGGGTTATAAATAGCCATTGTATACTGTAGAAGGAATGTTCAAGTACTGTGATATCTTCATGTGTTTTCCGTGATTTTCCTATTTTTTTAGATTTTTCTGGTTTTCCTATTTTTTTAGATTTTTCTGGTTTTCCTATTTTTTTGATTTTTCTGATTTCCTCATTTTCCCTTAATTCGCCATAATTCACCATAAATCACATAATTCACATAAATCACCTACTCACATGACTGATGCTTACTCAGCGCCTCAATACGCTCACTCATCACCTCACCTGTTTTGCTTACTCATCACCTCACATGATTTGCTTACTCAGCACCTCACATCACCTCACGTGATTGATGCTTACTCATCACCCACTCAGCACCTCACACGACAGTGAAAAATTCTGTTTCTGTGACAGACCGAGACATGCATGACCACAGCACGTCGAGAGTGGATCGCATGCCGGCGCCCGTCCTAACCCTGTTTCTTATCTGAACCGAGGCTGACCTGGCTGAGTAATAGCTTCAAGCTTGCTGTTTGCATAATTTTGAATTTTGCATTTTGCATTTTTAAAAATTCCAAAAAATGAGCGGAAATGAGCGGAAATGAGCGGAAATGAGCTGAAAGGAGCGGGGGAGCACCTAGAGATTAATAAATGACTGTGGACGCTTAACACGCTGATGAAGCAGCACCTGGCCACTTTCTTGGTACCTCTCGCTTGTTCCCCATTTTCCACGATTTTCCTTGATTTCCCTGTAATTACAATTACTTGTACCAATAACCCAATGTTAATCCAGTAATGCAACAATTCAGCATAAATCAAGCTACAATACACTCTGGCCAATAAAACCCACGGTCGACACGTACACGTCTTTTTGCACGTCTACGGCGTCTCTTACTGCTTGCTCTCTCGACACAGCCTCCGTATTCTCGCAACTAAACTCACGTTTTCACACCAGTAACTCTGAGAATACCACGCAGGGGGAGTTGATCAGTGCTGTAAGAAAGAAGTGCTTGGTACCCTTGAGTATCAGTAATATGTTCATTCTACAAGTACTGTACGAGTACAAGTAGCCCCCTTTCACATGCTGATAATATTCTCAATTTCGGCTGGTGTCAGACATCCAAAGTAGACCAGACTAGTGGTTGGTCTGGCTGCTTGACCGTATCCGTCTAAATGTTCGGTTTCTGTCGATCTTTGCAAGCTGCCTGTGCAGGTACCGTCGATCCGAAGATCTGAGCTTGGTACTTGTAGAAAGGATGGGGAACCGAGAGTAGGTAGTGTACTTGTGTACTTACTTACTTACTTGTACTTCCTTGTACTGTACTTACTTGTAGTTCAAAGAAGAAGAACAGAATGAAGTATCACTCATTCTTGTTCGGACCGAAAGGTCTCTGAGGCACTGGCTTCCTCACTTCCTCTGTCGCCCACCTTGGATCCGTGTCTCGAACACTAAGACGCCGTTACAGATAATTACAAAGAGTGGCAACTGGAGTTGACTTGGCTTAGTGCTTGTACGAGTAGTTCAGTCACAAAGCAGTTAACACATGGTGTACTGTACCTTCCGAATATGGCACAAGAAAATCGGTTCAAAAACCGCCTCTTCTGCCACCTCTCCTACCTCATTCAGAAAGTGCAACGACACTGCCACATGTCAACGGTTTACAACGGTGTCTCAGGGGCCGAGGCGTACAGATAATAGGCAAAGGAAGGTCAAAGACTACAAGTAGAGACAAGAGACAGAGACAAGAGACAAAAGGCACTTCAAGTACGAATAATCTCACTAGGGATAATATCAGCCCATATGGTCTCCTCATTATCTCGGACTTGTACTCCGACCTCTTCCTCTCAAACTCAGCTCTATATCTATGGTCCGTATACAATACTGTCCTCTGAGTTACTCAAACCACAGCTCAGAGTTACGTCTTTGAGCGTCTGACTGACTTCTGAGTGATGACAGAGTTAGCTTACTGAGTTACAAGTAAATTAGTGCTTACCGCCATCTGAGTTATTCACTTCAGGAAGCTACAAGACGAGTATGCCATATACTTGTAGATAGTACGAGTACATACGAGTACTCGAGTATACCATATAGATAGAATGGAGTACGAAGCACTCGAGTGCTGACGACCATCTTCACCTTTTACTCTGAAGACCTTCACCTTTTAGTACATACTGAAGATGTTCACTTACTCACCCCAGCATCCTTCTTCCTTCTTCCGCCCACTCGTTTCATATTAACCCTGTAGATCAATCGAACTCCGACAGTTTCAGCTAAGGTAATAATAGCAGAGCCACGATAGAGACAGTTTGATCGGTAAGACCGATTAGCTGAACGTTCCAGTTGACAAACCAAGAGCTGCCTGTACATGTACAGTACATTGAGACCTCTTTCTCTTGCCAGAAGTACATACTCCAATACCATCAACTACACCTCCCCTCCTCTCTCTCTATCGGATGCAATAAATTAATCTATGTGTTCATAGTCGTAAATCGTTAATGCCAGTGCTCTGGCGTCCTCTAGGGACTGGCGTCCTCTAGGGACAGTCTAACGTCTGTCAGTCAGATCCAGTAAGCCGAGCAGTCAGAAAGTCAGTCGTTATTCTGACAAACACAGTCAGGACGTCAAAGTCGTTGTTCTGACTATTCTGATTCTGATATTCTGATTCTGATATTCTGGGCTAGTCTCTTGGCTGACCAATTCGGTCAGCTTGGCTTACCTCAGTCAGCACCAACCATCTCAGCTATCTTGGCTCAGTCTTCGCTCAGTCTTCGCTCTAGTCTTCTGTCCCTCCTCTAACTAGACTCAGTCCGTCGAACTCCATACCGGTCAATTCTGTACCGATAAGCGTTCACGGGACGGTACATGCCGACGCCGATTTTGAGCCCAAACGCATTGAGCGCGTACTCGTAGTTGCCGGTCACCTGACCATCGGGATACACCCTGAGCCGCGTGGCATCCACGGGCTGCGGCATTCGCACGACCCACCGGTTGGCCGGCGAGTCACGTGCCTGACTGCCACCTCGCTGCTTGCCCGACCGCGGCTTGCCGGCCTTGGTCTTTGTGTACAGAGCCACCTTGACCAGCCCCAGGTTGAGCTTGTAGCCCTTCTTGTCCTCCACGTTGGGGTATCCGATTTCCAGCGCGATTGCCGGCGTCTGTGTCTCTGTGGTGCCTGAGGCCATTCGAGCCAGCTGGGCCAGCGAGCTCCACAGAGACGGGGGAGCTTCCGAGTCGAGATCCAGCTCCGTGTCTTTGGAAGACAACAAGTCGGCCTGCAGGTCGAATCCCGTCTCCTCGTCCTTGGGCACGACACTGTCGACGTCGTCCGAGTCGTCCTCCTTTCTGTACCCGTGTCCTTCGCGCGCGTAGGTCGCCACAAGTCCTAGCTTGGGGTCAGGCACTGTGAGCTCGTCATTGAGATTGTGGATCGTCGAGTTCTTGTCGCTCACCGGCGTCTCTGTGTTTTTCACAAAGAAGTACATGTTGTGTGTATGAGTTGTGTGAGATGTGGTTGTGTAAGAAGATGGTCAAAGATTGTGAATGAAGGAAGACCTCCTCTATATACAGATATCATCTATGGGAGTGTGCAGTTGGGTTCTTTGTGTTCCCAACAAGGTTGGGTCATGTATATCGACAATAAAAGTAAGCCCTAAAAAAGCCAAAAAAAGCCAAAAAAAGGCTACCCCAATTTCTCCAAATGCAGACCCTCCACTTTTGTTTTTTGCTCTCCCACAGAACCAGAACGTGACGTTTTTGCATATCTGTGGAAATGACAGCTGATGGAAAATATCCAGCAAGGGGCAAAGGGGGGTCTTTCAGGAGATTGCACGTGAAACTTGACCGACTTGACTGCTCATGACCGCCCAAAAATCGCTGATCAACCTCTCGACCCCCAAAGTTTGAAAAGCAGCGCACAAAAAACACAAAGCCAGAGGTTGGGCGGATGAGTGGCAACAGCAACAAGCCTTGAGGTGTTTAGATCGAGAGGAATGGACGCCAGATGTTACAATGATATGTGCCTGTGGGGGGCATTTATTGTAGGCGCTGTGTTTGTGCCATATTACTTAGCTGTCAACTTCTTCACCCTTCTTGTAGATCGAGAAAATCGTGAAAAATGCCAATCGTGAAAATCTGAAATTGAAAATTGAAAATCTGAAAATTGAAAATCTGAAAATCTGGAGTAAAGAAATATGGTGTGATCAAACAGGTTGGAAACACCGTAACTCGTACAGTCTCCATTTCCACGTATCTTGTCACGTATTCACAGTTGACGTTACCTCATAGTGTAACACTTGTATACTTGTATCTATGATAACCGGAGGACCTTCGGAGAGCTCCAGTTGGCCCAGTTGGCCCATTTCGACCGCTGGAAGCCGCTGCTGACACGTGCGAGCCCGCCTCGCCGCAATCAACGGCGTGCCTGCCGCCCAACCTCCTGTCTGACTCCACCAGGGGTCTGTTGTTGCTATCTCAAACATTTTTGACTATCATCGGTATGTACCCCGCGGTAGTAAATGGGATAAGTATAACAAAAAAACTAAAGGGGTTAGGGGTTGTTGGAGGGCGAACACGTGACGGGATTGAGCAAATAAATCCACCACAAGACGCGCCACTGTCACAATCTTGTGCTTGTGTTTTTCCCTTATTTCTCGCGATTTCCCCCATTTTCTGACATTTTCTTGGCTCCTCCCACCATTTAAACTCTCACTAGCGTCAAGGGTCACGGTCGTGGCACCATGTTGCAATAGGTCATGGAATGTTACTGTGGCGGTTAACCTGAGCTAGTGGGGAGTAACAGTGGCGCCATATTGATTTGTATGACTAAGCGTGTTGTATGAGATACGGGGTTTGCTTGAGCGAGTACTTAGTCCTTCGTTGGGTCAACAAAACAGTCCCTTTTTCTGTACCTTTATTCTCTCTCTTGTTGTCTTTTGTTGACACTCAACAATACAGTCTCAACATGTCAACAGTCAACAGCACAACCAAGTCAGAAGGCACTTTCCCAGTTTCAGTCACCTGATGCTTACATAACTGGATGCGGCTGGGTAGCACCTGCTAGTGCGGTTTACGAGGCATTTCCCTTTTAACCCGATGACGTTCTTTGTGGTCTAGTTTGGACGCACCAAAAGATGTAATTTTGGTCGAAAAAAGGCGGAAATAAGAACACAAACACAGACCAAGCGGCCCTGACAAGCTCTCACATGAGACATGCGATGGACACGGTGCCACCGGCGTGGAGATAGGGCTGGCATGTTTTTTATTTGCTGTTTGCTCGGCTGTTATTGTGTGGGGAAGGGGAGTGCGTCTGACGCATAGGGCGGTTAATCGATTTGGATGATTATGAAGGGAAAAGGTGGGTAACCGGGGAAACAGCGGTGGTTTTGTAACTCGATTTACTCGATATTTTCGATTTATTCGATAATATCACCTCCTGATAATATCACCTCCTGCCATCATGCCCACGTCATTTGTTTGTTGTTTTCGCTTGTGTTTGAATTCCGCGGGTGCAGAATCCGAACTGCGGCTTCTTTGTGGTCACATTTTTACCCCGCATCAGACAACGGCGAAACATGGGGAAGTCAAACAAGGCGAGTTAATTGGGAGAGCAAAGTGGCGATGTAAGGATAAGGGGGAATGGGAGGTGTTTGAGAAAAAGACCAACTGGTTATTTTCAGTCTTGTCTACATTTCTAACATTTTCTTTCACCTCTATGACCAATTTTCACCACCTTTTGACCCCCCCCTCACCCCCCCACCCCACGGTAGGGCTGTGGATACTGCACAGGTGCCATGTCTCCCATGTCTGAGACATGCTCCGTGATGTCATTGTCCGCACCCTATAGCTGGAGCAACCTAGCAATATAACCAGAGACATGGGACGAAGTTAGTCACGAGCAAGAGTCAACAGTTCTCGAGAAAGCGGAGCTGTGACTGTCTTAGTTTTGACATGAGACCTGGCAAGGCACGAGACACCCACACACGCGCTATTTTAGTACTCGTATGGCACTGGTTTAATTATATAGGCGTTTGATGAGCCGGTCTAAAGACGAGATCATCTTTAGTGCGATATGAGATATGAGATATGAGCGCTATTTTCGAGCTCCACAGGGTTGGCAGGGTTGGCAGGGTTGGCAGGTTAGCAGGGTTAGCAGGGTTAGCAGGGGTTAGTCAGGGTTATGGAGACAGTATTCCTGACAGGGGTGGTAAGAGGTTTTGTAAAGGAAAATGAAAAAAAAAATACTGAAAAAAAACACATGTTGAAAAATATTTACTGAGTTTTTTGTCGACGATGATTTCTTTGACCATATTTTTAGATCATCTTTCATCAATCTCCCCTTCACCTCGAAAGTGAGACACGGGAACTGCTCTACATTATACGATATTTGAAGTCGCTCGGTGTCTGTTGCTGGACTGATAATGCAGGATGATTGGCTTGAGATAATGGTTACCGGAAACAGAAGCGATTATAGCTGTTGTTGCTCTGTAGTTGTATATGTTGCTGGTTAACAACTTCGATCTCAGTATCGTGTTAGTTTATCCATCTTCTCGATCTGTCTCGATCTGTCCCGATCAAGCCTACCGTCTAAGCCTCCATCTCTTGATCTCCAAGCCACACCTCTAAGACTACTTTTGTAGTTCAAGTCTCACCCATATATCCAACACACACCTGGTGAACGCTCGCTGTATCGTCAGATGTTTCACTTCTCCGCGGAGTACACAGCCCGTACAAGTAGCCGAGAGTATCCGAAATTAGTGACATTGTACCCCATACCAACCTTGGTGATTGTGGGGTGTTCTAGTGTAACTGTAAGGTAGTCATGTATACGGGCGGTACGTATACGTGGTTCTTGAAACTGAGCACTCGTATAAGTCTCAGTCATAGAATCTGTCTAAGAACTTCATTGCAACTTTGGCGTAATTAAGTCGTCATTATTCTACACTGTTCTGTCCTTGAGTCGACACTTATGCCTCAGTGAGCTGTTGTTAGTTGTACATCAGTTTTTGAGCTGTAGTGGACTTTAGGAGGAAATTAATATACCAAGTTGATGAGGTTTTGATCCTCTTTCGAATGGTATAGATGACACTACTTCTTGTCATAGAAATATCGTGAGTAATTGAGTCAATCCTACAGTTTTCAGCACCTATGTCCTTGAGTCTTGTTCATCATGGCTATCACGACTCATAGCTACTGTAATTATTCAGTGAGAATGCTGACAGATTCTCAGCCTGTCTTGTATATCTGGATCAATACTCATCCCCTAATCCTGGTGAATGATCTCTCAATGAGTAGTTCAAGTATGATCTCAGTATTTGACAAGTCTCAGAACAGCTTAAGATGGAAACAAGAACTACAGTCGCTGTCTTACTGAGATTACATAGACTGAATTATTAATGGTTTTTCTGTACCTACAGACACACCATTGTCAGACTACTTCGATGGTTGTATCATCGTACATACCTCCTACTAGGTCATATTCTCCGTCTTCTACTGATAGCCAGTAGATGGTTCATGGTTGATCGTTCGTCTTATCTTGAACAACAGTGATCGATCCCACTGTCAGGACACCGCCTGTGTAACAAGTGACACAAACAGAGCCTTCTCCCCCTCCCCCGTTCTCGTGCTTCGCACCCGAATATCCACCTGTGGAAACGCCCGCCGAATTGGAGACAGAACATGATTGTGTCCGCCGCTTTGGTTGTTTCCTGTGGTGGTCATTCGAGTGCGAATTCCGAGAATATGGAGAAGAGTGAAGAAGAAGAGAGGAAATAAAGTGGGAAATAAAAGTGGGAGAAACAAGTGACACAAATAGAGTGGACTGAATTAAGGTGGATCATCATAATGGGGCTCAAGTCTCTGATTAGTAAGCAGGCTTGTCTCAAGTAATTACCACTTGTCGTACTCATCATCGTCAGCCTTGGAGTCTTCTTGAACCCTGAACTAAATGCAACAAATGTTATCAAACTGCTGTACATACAATTGTATCTCACAGCACCGACAGCTAAAGGTCTTCCATTATACATCTACTTTTGCTCCTTCAGAGCCGTTTTGGTGGCCTCGACAATCGATCAACCATGTTCAATTCATCTCAAGAAGGCTTGATCAATACATTTGCTCAAGGTAGACGATACAGCAGCTCATAGCCTTACCATCTCTCAATTCAGTACAAGCCTCTTGTCTGAAGTTCAGTATCAGTCAATGACTTACAGTGATCACTATCAGCACATACCGCGGCTCAATTGCAACAAGTCTTGATCTACAGCCTTCATGAAGCTATTCAACCTCTTACCATCCTCTCAACGAGGTGTGTTGTGTGAGTGTCTAATGAGCTTCTGACATAATACAAATATGTACTCCCTAGTCCTCTCCAGTAGACTTCACTGAGTCACTACTGAGTCACTTCTACCCTAACTCTGTGTCTCACGCTGTCTCAAAATAGTCTCGACGATCAAGTCTCACCTTCTAGAGTTATCACCAGTCTACAAGTACGAAGTACGAAGTACGAGTACTTGTATTCGTACGGATACATATACAACACATCAGTCTATGGAGACATACAACAACTACTTGTAGTGCCATGTACAAGAACTTCGTACTTCGTACTCAGTACTTGTGTATGTGTAACAGTTAGTAAATTATCTAATGAGTGTATGGAACGATGAAATTAGTGTGAGCTAGCGTGGCTAGTCCGACAGCCGTGGTCAAGTCGCCAGCGACTAGTAATGTTAATATGACGAGAAGACTCGTATGAATGGTTTTGGCGTAAGAGTGGTGATAACTGTTAGAATGATGAGAATGACAGAGCAAGAACTGATAGAACTGATAGAACAGCCCATAGAAGCTCGCTCACTAAACTGGCAAACTCGCTAACGCTCGTTTGCGTAATTAGACGAACTCGCTATCGCTCGTTCGTCTAACTATTGAAGACATTCTCAACAAACTGCCCAATCACATTACCCCGAGGATAGTACTCGCAAACGACATACGCTCCGTGGTTTCCACAGTCTCGCTGAGCACAGCCGACCTGCTTCGATCCCTTCCACACCATCTGGGTAAAGTGACCGGTAGCCATGGAGAACTGGCCCTGGGCGTAGTTGTAGTCCTTGTACTCATCGTACCAGGCATCGACAGCGGCCTGGGGAGTAGGGTAACCCATGGCCAGGTTTTCTCCGTAGGGGCCGTGCGAGTGCTCAAAGTCGCACTGGGCCTTGTTGAGGTAGTCCGAGGCGTACTTGGCGAGGGTGGAGTTCCAGGTGAAGGCCTCGACCGAGTGGTCGGCTCTGTGAGCGTTCTGCGACACCAGCATCATCTGATCCCACGACGAGAGGTCCAGCTGGCCTGCTCCCTGGGACGGAGAAGGGGGAGCCACAGAGGGCTGGCTCTTGGGGGCAGCAGAGGGCTTGACGGGAGGAGCGACAGAGGGAGAAGCCGAGGGAGTGGAGTTTCCGTTGCCGTCTCCAGCCGAATCAAACAGCGAGTTGAGCCACGAGGAAAACGAGGAGAGAATCTTGCTCAGAGAGTCGTCCGAGCTCGACGAAGATCCACCGTTGTTGTTGCTGCTGTTGTTATCGTTGTTGTTGTTGTTGTTGTTGTTGTTATCATTGTTGTCGGTTTTGGCAGGCTTCCACATCGAGTCCCACCAGTCGGAGAAGGTGGATCGCTTGTCCAGCGCCACGGGAACGGTCTGGGTGGGCAGGTGGATCTCGACGGCGGCCTCCCGCTTGTCGTAGGAGCCCACAATCGGCTGGGCTGAAGAAACGGCAGCCATGGCTACCAGCACATAGGAGAGTTTCATGTTGGAGTGTTAGAGAGCGACTGGAGAGTGAAGAGAGTGGAGAAGAGCAGAAGCGAAGCAGATAAAAGGATGTGCAGGGGAAAAAGAAACGGTTATAAACGAGCGTCAGCCTTTTTCAAGACCCTCCACAACGTCCATATTGAACAGGGGGGTTGGCGGGGTATGCATCGATGCTGCGTTCGGTGCATGGCTAATAAGAGACATGGGTCCTACTTCGGACATTGAGTTTTCGAGACAACAAACACTAGCGAAAGGTTAAAGAGGGGGGAAATTGGGGGGCTGATTTGGGGGTGTTCCAGGCATGGTAGAAACATGGGACCTAGTTTAATCAAAAGCCCTTATTTTCAGCTCCATTTTCGTGTTTTCAAAATCCCCATAGCTCGCCTCCTTCTTGTTCTAGAGACATTTTCCCTCGCCCCAAATAACCTCTGCTCGCATAGAGGCGGGTGTCGCTCTTTTCCCCATGTGTGAAAACTCTGAGGACTTTGTCGACAACAGACCATTTTGCCGTCCATGTGGGCCAGCCGGGTCCCTCTTGAGCCTGAGAGGCAGACGCACTCGCTCCAAACAGGCTTGTTTTGGTGATCAAATAAGGTGTTCCGTAGATCGATAAACAGGAACCCGAGACACGAGACACAGACGAAATCTGAAAAAGGTCTGTGACTCAACTAAGTAAGTCGTCGTATACAGGGCTCACTGTCTCACACACCCCATGCATGTCTTTCTCCACCCGCTGGACCCTGTGCGAAAAAATCGCTCGAAGGCCGCCTGCCAGCTCGCCCAGATATCACCCCATATGTTTATCGGGCCCCTATCTCGCCACACCCCGTGGGCTGTCTGCCAGACGACTTTCAGAGCGGTTATCCATGCCAAACTCGAGGATCTACCGTCGCTCCTCCAAAGTTTGCGATGCAGTCGCTCAAGAGGGAAGCAAGGTCTGACGGCCGAGGGGGCACGCTAGTCGACCCAAAAGAGATACTAATCGGAGGAGAATCGCGAGCGGAGTCGATTGGTGAAGTCCCCGTCAGCCCCGGACGCATATCTGTGACGCTGGACGGGTTGCCAGTACGAAGGCCCACTCAAAGTTAGAATTAGACATTTTGGTGGTAAACATTTGATGGAGTAAACAATTATACGCAATTATACGGCAATACTGCACCTCTGTATCTCTTCCCGCGGTGATATCATTCGTCGGTGGTTATGCAACGTCCTGCAATTTGTCTGGTAGTATTAGTCTTGGTACGGCACTTGTAGTCCCTGGACAATCCCATTGTGCATCGAAATGACACTAAATCAACGTTACTCATGCTGGGGTAATTTCGCGCTAGTATATTAATCGTTTAATCATCGTCAATCGGTCTCCCCTAACGTGGCGAGATTTCGAGAGCCACCGACACAGGCCCGTTTGGTTAATGATTTGCAGGCACGAGGAACACAGTGACGATCAATCAGGTGGGAAGTTAGACCGACATTGTTTCAAAAGAAATCATAGGTGCCGGTGCCGATCACTGGGCGCCATTGGCCTGAAGCCTGCGGTTATCGTTATCCGGTGACTCGTATCAGCCAAGGCACAGACTTCAAAACGTATACCGTACGGACGTACCGGTAGTTGAGTTTTACTTAAGCGAGACGTGGGGGTTCCACACGGCTTGGGGGGAGCCGTAGACGGACTGAAAGTGGCGTTACTCGACTCCAGAGTGCGCCCATCGGGTTTGAGAGACATTTCTGAGCACAGTGGATACCAGACACATGCACTCACCATGCCGATCGAATCGAGGGAATTGAAAAAATCACAACACCTGGAATAAAAAGGAAAAAAACTCGCAAAATATTGAGGCCATTATTTGGCCTTTGGAGAGTCAGACCATATGATTCTTTAGAAACCATCTCGTTTTCTGCTCATTTTGAGAGCTTCAAAAGTTTTGACATGCTTACTAAGCAGAATTATGGGTGAGAAAAGCAGTGAATATAATGATGCAAAAATCTCACACAAATGCTGCTACAATCTCACTATATCACCCTACCTCATCGTATTTGTGAGCTCTCAAATAGGTACCCTTCGAGGTTCAAAAAAATAAGTGTCCCATTTCCGTAATTACATAAGCAAGCAAAAATTTCACTCAGGATTTTACTCCCAAAAGCGACCTCCGATACGGGGAATCGAACCCCGGTCTCCACGGTTCTCAACATGAGAGCGTGATGTGATAGCCCCTACACTATATCGGATTTTTTTTTTTTTTTTTTTACAACTTATTCAATACATTAAGATATTTGTCGCCAAAAATCCTTAGAATTAAAAAAAAATCCTCACGCGTGAAGGGGAGAGAGGAAGTGCAGAGTCGGGCCACGCCGCAGCGTGCCGTTACCCTGTGTGCCCGTAGACACGTAGTTGTCCGAACCGTCTTCGGATCAACTGAGGCCCTTAAGAGTCGTGCAGCTTCTACACAACGGAGCTGCTGCACTGTCGGCCTGGGAAGAGACTTGCAGTCTGAGACTAGACCTGGCAAGTTGGAATGGTTGAAGGTGGGAAGTGGGAGAGTTAATGCGTTGTATACTCACTCTATGAATAGAGGGGTTTTGCTACAAACATCCTGAAAGTAACAAGGGGGTTGGAGCTTTTCGCAGTGTAGTCGATGTAAGCCTTGAGAACCTCAAACATGTGAGGGTCATGGCCGTCGAGACCCAGTTGTCTGAGTCCTCGTTCCGAGTGCCAGAGTGCGTATGCAATCCTGGGTTTGTCCGGCTCTTTTTTGCGTCGACCCGTGAAGGCGAGCTCGGGCATGCCTTGGATGCGGGGTCTGTGGAGCTCTTTGATTGTTACCAAACAGGTCGGGGTTGGCTAGTGGTTTTCCTCGAGGTCACGTGGCGACGCAACCTCTACAATACGGGAACTCGCTCGATAGTAAGTCCTTCGGATGTTGACTGGTAGAGTAACTTGTTAACTATATCATGCACTAATATCTCCTAAATACTTGTCTCGAAACCTTAAACCATGCTTAGTCAGCACAGGCTTCAGTGATCACAATCAGTTTGATCACATTGATTTTCTTGAAAAAGTGGCAACTACACTGTGAAGTATGCTTAGTCAGCGCGAAAAGTGGTCAAAAAACGGATTAATTGAAGAGAAGATGGTTTTATATTGTGGGTGAGCAGAAGTAATGATCTTTCTGCTGCTGTGAGTTCAATCTAAGTCAACAAATATGGATTACTGGTGGTTTTGAGAGATGTCTTGTAATAGTCGTAGTTGATATTTGAAGTAAGCGATAAGAATGGAATCATGGCGTGTTCAGGATGAGGAAAGTAGTTGAGCCTTGAGTGGGTGATGTGCTTGTAAGTGGGTTTTTTTATTTGTCAGGGTTAGTCAGGGTTACTTGCATCTTCTCTATACTAAATATGGCTCTAGAAAGTGCAATTGTGGAAATGTGCGAATTTGAAGTGTATTAGGAGATGCTACAGAGCGTCATCATCAGAATGGTATATCTCTCATATTTCAAAGACTTCTGCTCATTGATTTCTAACGATTGTTCTGTCAGGCATAGAAAAAAGGAGATACTGTGTGTATGCAATAATTGTCCTACCTGTAAACTGAGACTATTCAAACATTCCTGGTGTCTGTGGCTCTCAAATGATATAGCTCTAATTACGCCATCAGTTCTCCTTATTAATATATAACGATTGTTCTATATGATACTGCCAAGTAATACATACCAGCTAGAATACGCAATTGGCATCAGATTGTAATTTGGAGTCTATCAAAAGACTCCTCTCATCTTGGGCTCTCGAATGGTATACTTCTCGAGCTCTTAGCTCCTCTCTGAAAAGACACATCTGGTTCTATTTACTACACCAGGCTGGATGAGGATCGTCATATCATCCCAGCTTATATATGATATCCTAGAAGTCTACAAGATGACATAAAGAGGACCAAGACGAATCAAGATGATATTGAACGTCATTTGATCTTTTGAACAACTCTGCAGTTTCACGCGAGTCACGGTGCTTGTTTCAGTCTTCTGTGAGTGAGTACAGAAACTAGAGAGACATTCGGTATTGAAGGCAAGGTATTCATCTGTCATTTGGTTCGTCTCTTCAAACAAGTATACTTATTAACAGAGGCACTCTAATAGTTAGTACAGTATAAATGATGAGATTATGTTAGAGTGAAACACATGTTGATAGTTGATATAAGTACCGAGATTCCAAAGTTCTAGAACACTTTATCCTCTAGGGCACCATGTTGCCATACCAATGGCAGTCTAAGTAAACATCCTACGTTCTATACCTCTCATTTGAGTCCCGCTTTACTATCTCAGGCGCTTCACTAAGAGTACCAACACAATAGTCCCATATCAGCTAGATGTTCAAAATGAGGTCTGTCAGATGTCAGTCTCTAACAATTTTCAACCCTACTTCGGCCAATTGCACTTCGATATAGACGTCACTTGATTACTCCATCTACACCTTCACCTCACATGACAATTACCTTGTTCTATACTTATTGAACGTTACCCTGGTGAGCGAGTTGTAGAGATTGTACCAGACCAGTAGCAAAGTATCCCTCCACTCGTAGCTAACCCAATACTGAAGCCAACAAGAAGTAAAGAATGTAGTTCTTACTAGCTCACAATGAACCAACGAGCGAAGAGAGTTGCTTCTCACTATTGCTCACAATGAACAAATTAGTTACACTCGCTGCTTCACTATTCACTAACAAAAACGAACCAATTCACTACTGTACGCTTGTGGTTTCTCGTTGCTTCTCGTTAGTTCACATAAACCCCCCTCCAAAACCGCCTCCAAAACCCGAACCTGAACCCGACGGCCCAGGAGCATCATATCTCGATCCAGGGGGCCGGGTCAGATCATCAGGACCCCGGTCGTCCGCTCCGGGAAACCCAAAGTCGCCGGCAGACGGAAACATGCCGCCGGACATGCCAGGAGGAACTCCCAGCGAGGGACGCAAAGAGGGGTCGCCAGACAGCCCGGGAGGATTGAGGTCGCTCTGGCCGTAACCTCCAAGGTGCGGCACGGGACCTGAGGCTCCGGGGTTGCGCAGACTGCCGCCCATCTCGTAGTCGTCCTCGAATCCGGGAGGAGCATACCCGGGGTGGATGCCTGAAGAAGTGGAACCATGAGGCACATCGTAAGGGTTGGGACCAGGATGGTTTTGTGTTCCAGGCATGGCGAGCCGGTCGGGACCTGCCTGGTCACGTGACACGGAGCTCTGCGGTTCGTCCGCCGGTCTTCCCGCTCCCTCAAACAGCCGGCTTTGTGTCTGTTGCTGTTGCTGCTGCTGTTGTTCGGTTTGTTCTCGGGGCTGGTTTCCCCGGCGAATCTGCTCCTTGGTCCGGTTATCGGGAGCGTCGATCGCCACCAGAATCCGGTTCACGTTCTGGATAAACTCGTCGATCGAGGGGTTGAACTGCGCGGTGTAGTCGTCAGTCCACTGGTCAAAGCCAGGGTTGCGAATGAGGTCAGGAATGATGGCGATTGCCGTGGTGACCCGCTGGCCCTTGGAGAAGTTGAGGGCGACCTTGTCGTTGCCCAGCTTGGACAGCGTGACCTCCAGACCGTCGACGGAGAAGGAGAACAGCGCAGGGGCGTCACTGAACCAGCTTTTCTCAGCCACATCTGTGTTGAGGTGGGTCTGGATGAGTCCCAGGGTCAGGGTAGCCAACAGAGCCTGCGGACTGGCCCGCACGTCGGCCTTGTGCGCGATTGAGTTGATTTTGTCCATTTTCAAGCGGTGGTGACTCTTGGAGAGAAGACTCAAAGTGGTGGAGATGTAACGATTGCCCTCGCATAATATGGTTGAGGGCGTGCATACGACATGCGTGTTACCAAGCAACTTTGATGAGGTTGTGGAGGGGGGGTTTTTAGTGGTGGCGAAAATGGAGGTGGTGGTGGTAGTGGTATCATTTTGATTCCCTGAGTTTTCTCAGTGTTTTCGTACTTTTTTCAAATTTCTAGGACGCCAATTGCCCGTTTTAGACGACTTTTCTTAAACGTGGCGCAAGTAAAGTGACTCAGAACGAGGCGGGTCTTCTAAGAGAAGGCAGTGTGTTTGTGTCGTTGAAAGATGGTCACGTGTCTCTCTGTGATTCTGTCTTCTTTCTGTTCTCACTGAAACCTCAAAAAAATCACCTAAAAACGAATATTACTAATCTCCTACGCACGTGGGCCACTGAGTTAAACGTGGGTACCCCTGAGGTGAAGGGCCTGCAATAAAGATGACATGTCACGTGATCGGGAGGGTGAGACACGTGATCGGGAGGATGAAACAGCTGATCGGCTTTTACCGCAGTTTTTGAACACAGCTCTGTGTTGTATATGTAAAGTGTCTTGTTTCAAGCTCATGTCTATGGTGTGATCTTAGTAAGCATGGTTGCTATAGCGTCAGAAGTGTGGAAATGGAGGTTGTGGGGGTGTCAATTGAGTCCTAGAGGTGGTTTTGGAAGGGCTGAAGTGGTTGAATGTGTTCAATAGTAGCTACTGGTTAGTCAGGGTTAGTCAGGGTTAGTCAGGGTATTCATGAGGTGGAACATGGACTACTCTTTACAATGACTCAGAAGAGTATAGAGTGAGTAATCGGGCTCATTTTGACTATTCTAAATACCTAGAAGATGTTTTATATCAAGCTACTTTCAACTGTTCACAATTGTCTCATGAAACAATCTTTTACACAGTCATGTTCATCCTCATGTTCATCCTCCAACAAGAAAGCTGTGTAAGCTGGAAAAAAATACACAACCTGCTCTTCTGTCTCTCTAAAACAGTTCAACAATGCTTCTCATCAATTCGCTCATTTTAGCTACATCCATTATCCTTAGATACAAGTATGTACTTGTACAAGTACTGCTTTATAAGTACCATGAATGTTCAGACATGCCAAAGAAGTGATTTATGACATTGTCCTGAGTGCAATAGGGAGCGTCCAGCGTCATTTCCACTCACTTCTCACTTTCCACATTCCTCAAATGTCAAAAATACCACCTCTATAGTATTAGTATGTCCAGTTTGTCGCTCTTTTAGTCTCCCACCTTTCCAGTCAAGTAACTTTACTTCACATTTGTTGAGAGAAAAGTTGTGCTGGGGGTACCTATTTCGGGGTTCCAGGGGAGCTGGAGACGCATTGACAACACCAGTGGAGACTACGAGAGTATGTTTCCAACGATGATTTGACAACAGCTATGGCTTGTCTCTTTAAATCTGACGAAAATTGCAAATCCATCTCAAATTCTCAACTACGTTTTTCTTATATTACTTGAAACAAAGCTTAAGATCAGAGCCTTGAAACGAGTGGTACAACTATAATACAAGTACAAGAAACCAGCCAGAAGAGAAGGAAATCAAAGAAATCAAGCCATTTTCTGAAGTCACGTGATCCAGTGAAACCCCTTTTCCACTCACTTTTCAACTGTCCACATTTCTCATTTCTCAAATTTCAAAACATCACCTCTACTTGTATACACTGTCCATATGAGCATCATAACCTTGGAGTAGAGTGATCTTAAAAAAGTCAGAAATGTTGAAATGACACCTTATGAGGACTCCACAACTTGCACCTGTAAAATTACAAGTACCTTGTACAAGTACAAATATCACAGTCAATCCCTACTCGCTTAGTCAGCACAGATAAGGCTTATCAGGGCTAGGGCATTTCTCTCCCTTTGTAACAAACTTCAATTAACCCTTTTTCTGCATGATCTGTTTAAAGTCGTGTCCCAAGTAATCACAAGTACTCTTCTTCCTCACTACACTTAGCATGCCCCTCAACATCATCCAAACGCTGGCTACGGAAGGCAAAGATGCAGTGCCGTATTTCGACCAGATTGCCGTCGCGGTGCCGGTTCTGGGCGCCATTTCGCTGCTGAAAACGTATTTTGGAGGGTCCACAAATACGTGGCAACGAGACATGCATGGCCGAGTGGTGATTATGACAGGAGGAACGTCGGGGGTTGGGGCTGAGATTGCCCGCGAACTCGCACAAAAGGGCGCCCAGCTGATCCTGCTGGTGCGCGAAAACACCACGTATGCCGCCGAGTTTGTGGACGATCTCCGAGCCGCCAGTGGCAACGAACTGGTGTACATGGAGACATGTGATCTCAGCGACCTGCATTCTGTGCGCAAGTTTGCCACCAAGTGGCTGGACAACCAGCCGCCCCGACGACTGGATACCGTCATCTGCTGCGCTGCTACTGCCACTCCGCCGTCGGTAGAGCGCAAATACTCACGTGACGGCATTGAGGAGATGCTGCAGGTCAACTACCTCGCCCACTACCATCTCCTGACACTCCTGGAGCCCGCGCTCAAGGTGCAGCCTCCGGACCGAGACGTGCGAGTGGTGCTCACCTCCTGTGTGGCCCACGTGATGGCAGATCTCGATTTCGGCGATCTGCAGTTCACCCGGCGCAAGTACCCCACGTACTCGCCGTGGCGGGCGTTCGGAGCGTCCAAACTGCTGCTAAACATGTTTGGATACGAGTACCAGCGGCGGTTGGCGGCGTACGAGCGGCCCGACAAGGCGCCATGCAACGTGCGGATCGTCATGGCGGACCCGGGCATGATGCGGTCGCCCAGCTTCAAGCGGTTCGTCACGTGCGGCTCCGTGCTGCTGCTGCTGCTTTATCTCGTCTTCTGGCCCTTCTGGTGGCTTATTTTGAAGACGTCCAAGCAGGGAATGCAGTCGCTGCTGTATGGCGTCTTTTGCGGCGAGCTGCCGGCCCCCATCCAGGAGGCCGTGTACGTCCAGGAGTGCGACGTGCGAGATCACATGGCCCGTCCCGAGATGAACGACCGGGAGCTGCAGAAGGAGGTGTTTGACAAGACCAAGCTGATGGTCGAGGTGATTGAAAAGAAGTCGGCCATCGACCGCAAGAAGCGTGAGGAGAAGGCGAAGAAGGAGGCCAAGGCGAGGGGAGAAACGGTGGACGAGAAGGACGAAAAGAAGGAGTCCACCAAGGCCACTAGTGACGAGAAAATCACCCCGATTGAGGAGGAGGACGAGGAGGAGACTACAGCCACGACTGCAAGCACTACGGGCTCCTCCAAGAGCGACAAGAAGAAGCGCAACCGGAAGCGGAAGACGTAGAAGGTGTTGCTAGAGTGATTGGTGCTGGAGTGAAAGCTATTGCTTATGTGAGATGTTCGCTTAGGTGATACGTATCTGCTACGTCACGTGATGCTTCATACAGTCAGCTTTGCCACGTGACAGTCTTTGCTCATTGGTTGCTTCTACCAGTACTACAAGTACACTACAAGTACTCCGTACTTGTACTGCCTGACGCCGCTCGCTCAGGCTCTGTATATATCAAAAGTTTGCATTGTACTTGGATTAGTAAGCTCATCTTCTCACTGTGTTTACTCCTGACGTCACCACACATAACCCGGGTTTAAGCGTGGGTAGGGCTCATCATAGCATACAGTGGAGAATCCGCTATAGCTTGTGGTGAGACATAAACACGAGACCTGAGGGGTGGCTATAGGTTGTGATTGTGTTCTAGTGTCATTTTCTCTTGATGACTAAGACTAACAGGTGTTACAGATGAGTGCAGTAATATCCATCTACGTAATTATTTCTCCACTGCACTCTTCTAGATTCTCACCTGCCTGTATTTACCGGTGCTGTATAGTTTGGAGCGATGAGCGTATCAAAGGTTTGCTATGGTTGAGACAGGGCTGGTGATAGTTACGAGATGTCAACAGGTTTATAGGTGTTTACAGTCACTATCAGGTGATCAAGTAATAGGTCAATCATAGCTACAGTGTAGAATAGTTGTGGTATGAGTACAGTGAGTACGAGCACTCCGTACTTGTGTTTACGTCTTGTGACTTGTATGTCCACAGATCACAACCTCTGATTGTTTCTTACGTTAGACACATTCCACTGTCGATACAGTTCAGCTAACAGTAGCCGTACTACAAAAACACACGTATAGGGGCATTTGGGGTTCAACGGGCGGTCGGCAGGATTAATCTGGACCGAAAGTATCGCTGTTTGAAGTCCTCGAAAAAATCCCGTGAGATTTGCGCCCACAGCAGCCTATAAGCAAGATACCACCTTGGAGCACCTCAGAGGCACCTCAAGCACCAATTAAGCAGAGAAAACAAAAGACAGTTGACTAAAAAGACTCATCCGGACTCGGACTCCAGCCGTATTGCATTGTCAGAACCCATCCTGCAGATCAAGGGTAACTATTCTCCTCACGGTGGCTCCAACCCCAACGCTTATCTGACCAAGGGAGATTTGAACAATGTAACTGTATTTCCGGCTAGCGACTGCCACCAACGGTTATAGTCCACGCGATGGGTGGCCGGAGGCTTTTAGGAAGTCTCAGATCGCGTACCGGGAGTCTTGTGGTTTAGAACCTCCATAGCTTGTACTTGTAGAACCTGAACTACTCTTAGCACTTGTGACCCGCCGTTGCTGGGTAACGGGCCAGTAACCATGGTTACGTGTGGCTAGTGGGTGGAATATGAACTTGAACATGAGTTGAAAAGTCTTGGCAACTCTGAAGAGCACTTTCACGATTCAGCGACCAAACGCCTTCCTCCTCTTCCTGGGTCACGTGAAACGCCTTCCTCTCGATTCTGGGTCACGTGACACGCCTCAGGCACGCCTCTGGCACGACGCGACTCATCCCTTGTTAATCAAACTCTTGTCGGCCGTCCAAGCATAACGTTGTGATGCGCGTGTTGGAGATGGGCGTGTTGCGCGCGCCAAAAAGCACGCAGTGGCAGATCCAGCGCACGTGAGAGGACGGGGAGTTGATTGGGCACGTGACCGCACGTGACTCTCCCCCTCCATCGCCTTTTCTACACGTAAAAACTGCTCACGCGCCATAGCATTTCCTGTTTTGTCGAGTTCACCCTTGAAGTGTAACTCTGAAGCTCGAGTTTTCATACAGGAGAAAAAAAGCAGTCTCAGAGGGCAACTCTTTTTGCGATGAGATGAGGTGGATCGCACAAGCCAAAAAAACGTAGATCTGGGTGCAGTGATAGCCGGTAGCACGCTACTGTAGCTCTTTGTTGACACAGCCCAGTGTCAGAGTGGAGAACAAAGTGGAGAGTGGAGGGGAATGTGAGAAGTGACGTAAGAGCAATGACGCAAACGGAATATATGAGGGAGAGATAATGGGGGGAGAGATAACGGAGCACATCTGATACAAGTAGTGTCTATCCGTGTACTCCTACTCGTACTCTGTCATGTGCCACGCGTGCCCCTGAAGAGTTTGAGGTTGAGTTAGGGGGAAGTTTTGAAGGGGTGGAGTTGAGACTATGATGAAGTTGATAGAGAATTGATAGAAAATGATAGAGAAAGATAGTAACGACCAATGAGCTACAAGAAGCTGTGGATGCAGATCTCATCTCGCATCTGTTGCATCTCTTACTCTTGCTCCTCGTCTGCTTGTTGTGTCACCCCACAC
The DNA here is from genome assembly GCA_001600535.1 of Yarrowia sp. JCM 30696. Classification (NCBI taxonomy): domain Eukaryota; kingdom Fungi; phylum Ascomycota; class Dipodascomycetes; order Dipodascales; genus Yarrowia; species Yarrowia sp. JCM 30696. Next base: position 1,190,131 of record BCKG01000005.1, read on the forward strand.
AGCTTGGGTTTGCTTCATCTTCGTATCGCTTGTTCTGGCGTTGCAGACGTGAGGACTGCTCTTGGCAACGGCACCGGTGCATTTCCGGGAAAAGCGGAAGAAAAAAAAGCAGAAACGGAGCTACAGAGTGTGTCTTCATCTACAGGACTTGTGGGAGCTCAAAAAAGATCACCAACAGCACAAAACACAGACAACCGCTCCACCCGTAGTCGGCCTGCACAGCCTTGTATACACAGCCTCTGGCCGAAAAATAACTCGGGAGCTAAACACGTCTGGTCACTTTGAGCAAGACACAACTTTGGGGGCGATAACCGCAAGGTTCAGCTGCAAGAGGGCGTGTTGTGAAAACAGCCTTCGTGAAAACAGGAGGGGCTAAAAATAGGCAAGGGGGGGGCGAGCTAAACGGACGGTGTTCGTTTTTGTGTCTGTGTGCCGTATTTTATTTTGTCGTACTCGCTTAATAATCCGACGGGTCGAAAACCGTTCCCGAGGCTTGGCACGCCCAAACAAGGAAATGCCTCACACCACAGGTGCAAGGGCGCAGATGCCGTAGCTTGGCTCGAAAAATTGAGTTTGGGCTAAAGCTCGTCCCACACTGGCTGGAGCACGAGAGTTTGCGAAAAGTCGGAGGGGCCTTGCTTTGAGGTTGCCCAAAGTGGAAAAAGCCAATTGCGGGTGTGTACAACAAACACATATAGTCGCTGGGTCTGCCTCCCTTCTCCCCCATCTCTGCTTTTTTTCCTCACACACAATGAAATTCTCCGCGGTCTCAATTGCCGCTGCCCTGGCCTCGCTGGTGGCTGCCGCAGACGTCCCTGCCATCGACATTGTCGGCAACAAGTTCTTCTACTCCAACAACGGCTCGCAATTCTACATCCGCGGAGTTGCGTACCAGCAAGACTCGGCCAACGAGACCGCCAAGGAGACCTTCTCGGACCCTCTGTCGGACGGCGACGCCTGCAAGCGAGATCTGCCGTACCTGGTCCAGCTCAAGACCAACGTGCTGCGGGTGTACGCCATCGACACCACCAAGGACCACGACACATGCATGCAGCTGTTCAACGACGCCGGCATCTACGTCATTTCCGATCTGTCACAGCCCGGCGAGTCCATCAACCGAAACTCGCCCTCGTGGGACGTGGATCTGTACCAGCGATACACCAGCGTGGTCGACACGATGCAGAAGTACCCCAACATGCTGGGTTTCTTCGCCGGCAACGAGGTGACCAACAACAACACCAACACCGATGCCTCCCCTTACGTCAAGGCGGCCATCCGAGACATGAAGTCGTACATGAAGGAGAAGTCGTACCGATCCATCCCCGTCGGCTACGCCACCAACGACGACGAAAAGACCCGAGACTACCTGGCCACCTACTTCCAGTGCGGCAACGCCTCCGAGGCGGCTGACTTCTACGGAATCAACATCTACGAGTGGTGTGGAGACGCCACCTTCGAGTCCTCCGGCTACGAGCAGCGAACCGAGGAGTACAAGAACTTCACCATCCCCATCTTCTTCTCCGAGTACGGCTGCAACCGGGTCAAGCCGCGACAGTTCTCCGACGTGCCCGCGCTGTTTGGCCCCAACATGACCGACGTGTGGTCCGGAGGCATCGTCTACATGTACTTTGAGGAGCAGAACCAGTACGGCCTGGTGTCCGTGTCCGGCAGCTCCGTGTCCACTCTCGACGACTTCAACAACCTGTCGTCGCAGATGGCCAAGATCTCGCCCTCGTCCGCCAACTCCAAGGACTACAAGCCCTCGCAGACCGTCGGAGGCGTCTCGTGCCCCGACTTCAACGCCAACTGGAAGGGCTCCCCCMCCCTGCCCCCCMCCCCCAAGGTCGGCACCTGCCAGTGCATCAACGACGGCTCGTCGTGCGTGGTCAACTCGGACACCAACTCCAAGAACTTTGGCGACCTCTTTGGCGAGCTGTGCGGCAACCTGGACGTGGACTGCTCGGAGATCAACTCCAACGGCACCTCCGGCCAGTACGGCGACCTGTCCTTCTGCGACGCCAAGCAGAAGCTCAACTTCCTCATGGGCAAGTACTACGACTCCCAGAACGGCAACTCCCAGGCCTGCGACTTCTCCTCCCAGGCCTCCGTCGTCCAGAACCCCAAGACCGGCTCCGACTGTAAGAACGCCCAGGCCACCGCCGTCTCCTCTTCCGGTTCTTCCGGCTCCTCCGGTTCTTCCGGCTCTTCCGGCTCGGGATCTTCCGGCTCCTCGGGATCCGCCAAGGGCTCTGCTGCTGCTGCCTCTGGCTCTGCTGCCGCGGCCTCGTCTTCCAAGGGAGGCAACAAGAAGTCTGCCGGCACCTCGCTGGCCGCCGAGAAGATGGTGGCCTCCGTCGTCTTCGGCGCCATCGCCATCATGGCCGTTATTGTTTAACATTCTAAAAGTTCATAGATAATCATAATCAGATAGTATAGAGAGGAAGGTGTATGTGGTATCAAAATGACGCCCTGGAGACGGCGGTTTTGGAAATCAACTTTTCACGCACGTGGGGTGGATATTGAGGGACTTATCACGGTTCAGGCGTTATCTTCCAATTAGAGTGAGCCAACTGGGAGAAACAAAAAAAATGGGATATTAAGTAAGTTGTATAACAAAAAGAAAACCATACTTGGGAAATTAGACGTGAGAAGATTTAGTGAACCATTGTAACTAAATGGTTGAATTACTTGACACTCAAATAGGACTCTTGTACAGTAGTAACAGCTCCTTAATCATACCACTGTAACATCTCAACTAAATGACATATTCCAACAGTCGAAAAGAAGTAAAGCCCTCATAATGACCTCAATTCGTCTACTCCGTACTCCTCCACGTGCACGCTGTACTACTACAGCCCAAATAGGCCATGGATTATCAGATCTGCAGACGTGGCAGGGCACTGTTGCTCGATGAGGAGCTGGAAAAGCGGAAATTTTTGGGAAAAATGGAAAAAAAGCGGGAAAAAGCGGGAAAAAGCGGGAAAATGGTGGAAAACGCGCTCGTGCCTCTGACGTCTTCAAGGGTCAAATTTGGCACGCTCCTGACGCTAAAATCGGAAACGTGCTAATCACTCAACGTCGAAACATAAAGTCTCCAGTCAAACTTTATACATGGAGGTAAACACGGGCTGAAACGCTGAGGAGGTGAGATATTGGCGAAATTCAAAAAGAAATCAAACCAACGAAACCAGTTTACCCGGGAAACAAAACCTCAGCCTTCTTTATTGCCTCCAACACCCCCGAATCAATGTCTGAAAAGATGCACTACACTGCCTTGCCAAACTCAAATGTCAGTGGAGAGAATATAGGAGGGTGTTTTATTGGGGCTTGTGGGGGTGGCAGAGGAATTCGAAAGACGCAAATCTGGCGAAACCACGCCTTCAAACCTACAGAAACGTCTTTTTTCACGCAAATCGCCTCTTTTGGCACTTTTGGAAGCCCCCTATTTTCTACCTAATCCAGCCCATCTCAATCGCCAGAGTTTATCTGAGACGAGGAGTGATTTGAGGGAGTTAGTGACACAAACGGGGGTGATTGAGGTGTCCGGATTGACGATTTCTGTCTCATTTTCAGCCATTTTCTTCAATTTTCACTTATTTTTTTCTTTCCACTGTTTTTCTCCACCTCAGTCACTAATAATACCCTCATTGTAAGGTAGTCATAACAACGTCGAGGCTGAGTTTAATCTCGGTAGGAGTGTTAGTAAGTGTCTGGAGTTGGGGGTGGATAAAATGATGACTAAGCGAGCTATTTGAAATTTGAAAAGACTGAAATGGTGAGACGAACCTGGAGAGTCGGAATCTGGTCTTATTTCCATACCTGGACTCTCTTATCAGTCTACAGTCTTGTCCCTCCACCACCACCCCCAACTCTAATACTAACTCAGGATATCCACGTAACCATAAGCTAACCTCTTCAACATGACCTTCTCCATCTCTGCCAACATGTTGTTGTATGTGGTGGCTGCGCTGGTGGCGCTAGTTGGCGCTCTGTACGCGGTCGTCTTTGCGTTTTCGCACAAGCCGCGGCCCGTGCACTCTCACGAGCAGTTTTACGAGACCACTCTTGCCGACGGATCGGTGTCGTCCAAGCTGCCTCTCTTGTCGCTGGAGAAGCAGGACACAGACGCAAAAACAAGTGACCACGTGTTCGTTTCGGTGGTGGTGCCCTGCTACAACGAAACGAAACGGCTGGCCGTCATGCTGGAGGACGCCGTTCCTGTGCTGGAGGCTCTCAACCAGCCCTACGAGGTGGTCATTGTCGACGACGGCTCCAAGGACAAGACTCCCGAGTTTGCGCTGCAGTGGGCCTCCGAGCACATGAAGCCGGGCACCCTGCGGGTCACGCGACTTGCCAAGAACCGGGGCAAAGGCGGAGCTGTGGCTCACGGCATGCGGTTCGCTCGAGGCGAGTTTGTGCTGTTTGCCGACGCCGACGGAGCCTCGGACTTCCGCGACATGCCACGGCTGCTGGAGGCCGTGCAGGTGAACGACGGCGTGGCGATCGGGTCACGTGCGCACATGGTCGGTACAGACGCCGTGGTCAAGCGCTCGTTCATCCGCAACTTTCTCATGCGCGGCCTGCATCTGCTGGTGTGGACGTTTGGCGTGCGAACTATTCGTGACACGCAGTGCGGCTTCAAGCTGTTTTCAAGACGGGCCACAAAGTCCATCTTTCCGTACATGCACACCGAGGGCTGGATTTTCGACGTCGAGGTGCTCATGTTGGCCCAGAGAAAGCGGCTGGCGATTGCCGAGATTCCCATCTCGTGGCACGAAGTGGAAGGATCGAAGATTGATCTGGCCGCGGACAGTATCAAGATGGCCATTGATCTGGTGGTGACCAGAGTGGCGTATATTATCGGGGTTTATGGGGATAAGGAGGTGAATTTTGTGGTGGAGTGAAGATAGTGAGGGTGCGAAGCACTCGAACTATCTGAGCGGTGGGTGACTGTGAGTGCGAAAGAGTGCGTAGCACGAATTAGCACTCGATCTATGTGAGCGGTGTTGTCTGAGTGCGAACTGACACTTCACTTGTGAGCATTGCCATGAGAGCTCTTAGCACTAGGCTCGGAACACTACCTCACCTCTCTCCTGGCTCATTCACCAGATCATTGAAGCTGAGTGCCACCTCAACGACAGATGGAGAGACGGCTACTTCAGGCTCATCTTCCAAAGGGGATTGTATTTATGTATTATAGACAGTAATAGAGAATGATGTGATAGAGAATGATGTGAGAATGATGTGAGAACGAGGAGGAGACTAGACAGTTACCTGAGAGATTGTTTGATACAGCTATTGGTAAAGTCCTATGTCTATGACTAATTACAGCGAACTAGAGCTCATTCATTATTGATTGAACTTGTAGTCACTGAAAACTACCGGTACAGTAATCTAGGAGCTCATTGTTACTTTGAGACGATGTACAGGAAGATGAATGAGTATCTTCTGTCGTGTGTTTCACTCAACTATGATATCGTGTCTTGAATCCCAGAACTGTAGGTACAGTAGTGTTCGTCTCAAACACGCAATAGACGCACTTGTATCTTGTGAATCACTTGTCAAGAGCTTCTGCGGCTGTAGTTTGACTTCACTGCCATCTCATTTCATCTGTCGCTGTAGCTATCTTGTTCCATATTATTATACTCATCTCTCAGTTGACTCAGTCAAGTACATTACTTTAAGGGGAAAGTCGGCTAGGGGTTCATTTTCGGTGTTCCAGACATGGTGGAGAGATACTAACTATACCAATGGGTAGATAAACACACACTTTCTAACTAATAACACACAAAAACTAGCAGCTGACATACTATATTTTCATCTTCTCGGCTGTTTTTCATTTTATGCTAAAGTAGACTTTGACGGGTATTACTTGACCCTAAGTGATACACTTAGACTGAACTCATAAGACTTCAAAAGTCCAATCTACAGTAGACATCGGATCAATGACAATTGAGAAGTTCAAAGCAGCTATCATTCACAGTAAATAAAACAGTAAGCCTACTCCCTACATCACAACTCTCGTACTTTTCAATTCGTTAATGTATCTACTTCTAGTCCAGCTTGTTGACACGGTCGCTGTCGCCGACCTTGTAGACCACGCCGGAGACCTTGCCGTTGTTGACGATTTCGTTTTCGGACACAAAGTCGGGCTTGATGAGCTTGGGCCAGTTGACAAACTGCAGGCCGTTCTTGGTCATGTACCGCACCGACCACACCAGCACCAGCACCCAGAAGCCCACAAACGACCGGCTCACCAGCGCAGACAGGTCCTGGCGGGGGAACAGCGTGGCGCACAGAATCAGCACCACTGCCGACAGCACCATGTAGGGCACGGCCTGGAACAGCAGCGGCCGCACGTCGTAGAACCGTGCGGGACGGCCCGAGTACGGCACGTAGTTGCCCAGAAACAGGTCGAACGAGTCCTGGCGAATGCCGTCCTGGAAGTTGTTCTTGATGTATCGGGTGGCCGAGTTGAGGCCGTCGTTGAGGGCGCCCTGCTTGGTTCGCTTGCCCAGCCGGGTGAAGTCCGTCTTGAGCGCTCCGGTTCCCGAGTAGGTCACGGAAACCGCGTTGGCGTTGTCGGCCCACACGTTTCGGAACGCCAGCTCGAACTTGGGCTCGGCTGTCTCCCACTTTTGTCCGGGGGCGAGAATGCCGGCGGCCTCAAACTGCTTCTGCAGCACCCAGCGGCCAAACGTCGACTGCACCACGTTGGTTCGGTCCAGGCAGTCCATGCAGTTTGTGCGGACCACGGACGTCTGGTTGGCCACGGGCTGCAGCTGGTGGTTGGGCATGAGGGTGGCCTCAAAGTAGCCCTGCGAGTCGAGCCCCAGCTCCCGCAGCCGCTCGATCAGCAGCAGCACCCGGTGCCACCGCATTTTGGAGCACTCGTGGTGGAAGTCAAAGTACACGTACGACACCTGGTCCTCGGGGTAGCCGAGCTGGTCGACCAGCTGCTCATAAGCACGCTTCACGGGCAGCTCGTAGCCCTTCTGGTTGACCAGGTTGACCAGGTAGTTGCGGCCGTACCGCTTGGTCTGGTCGTCAAAGTGCAGCTTGGCGGCCTCGGTGGCGGGCTGGCCAATCTGCAGGTTGGGCTTGTACTTGAGGTTGATGACTTCGCCCCAGTACACCGGAACCGAGCCTCGGGTCTGCAGGTACGAGAACACTCTGGGAGGCTCGGCCGTGCCCTCAACGATGAGCAGCTGCTCGGTCTCGTTGAAGTTGGCCACGTTGCCGTGGGCGTCAATGCCCCGGCGGAAGTACCGGGTGCCTGCTCTGTGACGCGATCGTCGGGTGATGACGCCAAAGGTGATGTTGCGGCCGTTGATGGCGCTCTGGGTGAGCTCCACAAAGCCGAACGTCATGGGGGTCACAAACAGCGCGACGCCGGGCTGAGTTCGTGCGGCGTCAATCAGATCGGTGCACACGTACTTGTTCCAGAAGAAGCGCTCGTCCGCGGTCTCGAACGACACGCCGGGGGCCCGCTGGGCGTGGCTCTGGGCCTGCAGCGACGTGGTCAGGTCCCAGGTGCGACAGAAGTAGAGTCGCGACGAGTCCAGGTGGAACTGCAGAATCTTGAGATACTGCTGCTCCTGGGGGTCCTGGGTCACGCCGTTCAGCGGCAGCACGTCAAACGCAGTTACCCGGTGCACCTGCTGGCCGAAAATGGCGCCCACGGTCTCCGTCTGGGTCGCCACAATGACGTACTGCGACGCCAGCAGCCGGATGGTTCCGACAATTGCGGCAATATCCTTGCCGTTGTGAGCCACGGTGCCCTCGTTGGCAGCAATGGCTCCCGAGCCCTTGGCGATCGTCAGCGACGTCTTTTCGCCGGGCAATTGGAAATAGTAGCCGGCCGGGTCCTCTGCGTATTTCATTTTGCAACTGTCGAGAGGTGTCAAGTGGTGATGAACTAGAGACGTGAGATATGCGGGACAGATACTTGTTATACTATTAGGTTGGCACGTGAAGACAGACAACAAAGTCTAACTATAGTGGGGTAGAACAGTACAAGTGGCTGTGCAAAAAGAACAGGAAAAAAGGACACTTGAAAAAAAAAAAAGTGCATCTCGATATATCGGCTGACTAATCAATTGAGGAACCAATTGACCGGGTTCTGTGGCTCAACGTCTTCTGTTTGACACATCTGTTCTGTGCGGTGCTGTGCATTGACCTGTCCCTCTCGGAGCTACCAGGCGTGTACTGATAATGGACGTAGGAGTACAAGTACTCGTACGTAGGAGTACATAGATTAGTCACGTGACCGAGGGGGATACAGAAACGTCAATTTTTGTGACCTTTGTTAATAGTCGCCTTTCTCTTCTCTGACGTGTCGTATTCACACTACAAGTACACCTTTCTGGAAACGTCTTGTATCGCACATGTTTCACATGGTGAAGAAAAAATGAAACAAGAGAAAGTGAAAAATGCCACAAAAATGACACAAAAGGACAAAAAAGAGAGATACGGCAGATGCTCTAATAATGAACGAAGCTCGTATATCTTGTGGCACACTACAGGTCTACTTGTAGGTCTAGGTTTCGAGATGTGAAAGTTGTGGAAAGTATGGGAATATTTTGAATATTAAGAGCTTCGCTTGAAGGGATGAGTGTACAATAGTGCAACCACAGAATCTCAATTGAGGAGTTATAGTGTCTCACCGTTGGAGGGGAGAAGGAACTGTCTACAAGAGGGGAAGCGCTTGTTTCAATTCGTTCAAGTCGGGCTTTCTAATGGAGTACGAAGTACGTTGTCTCTTTAGCACGTGTCTCAGTATAGTCTCGTCATGTCGTCTATCAGGGGTATACGACCAGGGTGTTAGATCTAGTAGAGGGGAGATAGAAGGGGAAGAACTGTTGCCTGTGCTACGAAGTTGAGACTGTTGCTGGTCTAAGAGGTTGAGGTATTGAAGTACCAGTACAGTATTCCTGTTAGGACAGGAAAAACCAGAGATCTCTAGTTAGTGCTTTTCCAGTAGCTGGAAAGAATTGTACGATTCACAGACCCCTGTCAGTCGTGTGACCTACGTACGAGTACGAACGTACTTCGCAGTTAGAGAGAGTCTTATAGGAGTACTTGTATGGAGACATGTTCTATTGACATGAATAGAGGATGGTGAGTACGAGTACAGTACAGGTACAGAGAATCAGAGTGTTTGAGTGAATATTGTTCCTGCTTGTAGAACCACAGTTCCCTCTAATATATCACCAATTAGTACTCACTCATGTTTTGGGAACCGTTCAACCACCAACTAAATTGATTGGCTACTTGTACTTTACTTAGGTGTTTTTTCCCTAATGTTTTGTTTGTCAAAATCTCCACCCCGATTATGCACGTGAACATGGATTATGCATCTTGATCAATAATCAAGATATGATTTTCTTAATATATCAAACCCGGCTTTTGCCCGGTTTTTTACCCGATTTTTTACATAAGCAAACTAACCGCCTGCATGCCCCACTCTTTTTTATGCTACTAAGACCTTTCCGGTCTAATTTGTCAGTAAATGTGGTGATGTGCCGAGGAGGTTGACATGTGTCTGTTCTGTGTCGATCGACATTATCGCTTGACATTGTCGGTTGACATGTGTCAGAGGAGATGATGGGGTATAGAAATAAAGTGCTCATTAGTCGGGTACTTGTAATAGAGAGCTAATTGTGCCCAGTTATTGCTTTTGAACCCATCTTCCAGCTTCATATTCAGCACTGTCAAGTAGGTACATACTGTACGGTAGTTTTCTTTTTCATCGTTTTATGACTTTCACAGGCACGCCCAGTTTTTAGTGTTTATAAAGAGCATGTCAATCATACACAATTGAAGGTCAGCAAAAGCAGAAAACGGCAGCAAGTCTCATCTGAGTCTCAAAGACACCCACTCAAGACACCACAGGCCGTTCATATACACCTCCTCCACCCTGCTCTCAACTCATGTCTCTCCTCTCTTGACCCCACACAACTCTATCCTTCTCTTCGTTAGTCCATGTCTCTAAGCTAATTGGTATGGTATATAAGTCTTGTTTGGCCTCATCGGGTGACCATCTTGTCAATTGAATATCAATTGGCCTCATTAACACTTCAAACAGCTCAACAGCTCAAACATCAACAGCTCAAACAGCTCAAACACCAACACCTAACACCTAACACCTAACACCAACACCACCTAACATGGGAGAACTCAGCGGAAAAACGGCGGTGGTTTCGGGAGGCTCGGGAGGCATTGGATTTGCCATCTGCACCAAGTTTGCCCAGAATGGCGCCAAGGTGATCATTCTGGACTACAACCAGGAGACCATTGACGAGCAGCTGCCCAAACTGGCGGCTCCCGAGGGCCAGAAACACGAGGGCCACTTCTACGACGTCACCAAGGACGACCGACCGCCCGTGGACTTTGCCCAGGTCGACATTCTGCTCAACGGCGCGGGAATCGGCGACGGAGGCTTTCTGGACGGCATGGAGACCGCGCTCATCGACCGCATCATCGCCACCAACCTCACGGGAGTCATCAAGCTCACAAAGTACGCCATGGAGGCGTGGTTCGAACGGTCCGACTCGCGCTCCAAGGCCCAGGGCAACGGCGTCGTCATCAACATCTCCTCGATTCTCGGTCTAAGAGCGGTCACTCCAGCCCTCACGGTCTACTCGGCCTCCAAGGGCGGCATCATCATGTTCACCAAGGCCCTGGCAGTGGAGGGAGGTGCCTACGCCATCCGAGCCAACGCCATTTGCCCCGGATACGTGCGAACCGCCATGACCGAGTTCATGGAGCTGCCCGAACCGTCGCCGTTCCAGGAAAAGGACGACAATGGAGACGTGGACAAGGAGTCCATTGCCGGAGCAGCCTACTACTTTGCCACCAACCTCCAGGTCTCCGGAGCCATTCTATCGGTTGACAAGGCCATGGCTGCGTTGTAGTGAGGATGTATTGATGTATTGAATGTATGAATGAACGGTATGATGAGGAACTGAATGTATTGATGAACGGTATACTGACGGACTGAATGTACTGATGAACGGTATAATTACTGAGGAACAACTGAATATATTGAATGTTAAGGGTAGTAGGAATGACTAGATAGGTAGTTCACCTTGAGAAGCTGCTCTCAATGGTCTATGATAGAAGATAGAGTCATGGCAATAACAATTAATTAACCACATTCCCTTCTTTTAATACTTTATTGATCTCAAAAAAACCCTTCCTTTCTTTTTTTTTTTCTTTTTTTCTCATACTTTCACTCTCATTTCGCCATAAATACACATCAATTCAGAAAAACACAATAACCCCACAAAAGTCAACAAAACAAGCGTACACCAACTATTTACCCCACAATCCATCACCCCACCTCCTCCTTCACTTCATTGCACCCCTAATTTGCCGCCATTTTTGGCCGCTTACATAAGCCCAGATCAGAGGGTCATCCCCACGTTTCTCGAAAATCAAGAAAACCGCGGATTTAGCTCAGTTGGGAGAGCGCCAGACTGAAGTAATTCTCAGTCTTGTCATCTGGAGGTCCTGTGTTCGATCCACAGAATTCGCAAGACGCAGCTGATCCCAGTTGCATTCCTTTTTTGCGCGTTTTCGCTCTCAAATTTTTGCACCTCTAGACCGCCAACATCGTGCTTGAGACATGTGGAGTGGGGAACTTTAACACAAACTCTATCCACCAGACTAATGATGAGTTTATTCCAAGTATGTATGTACGAGATCTGTACAAGGAAAGAACCTCTTGTACAAGAAGCTATATGATGAAATGCATCTTAAGAATAAAGAAAATCGTCTCTACATGTCTTCTATCGCACACGGCGTTGTACGAAAATGTCTTGTTACAAAGGAATAGATAAAGGATGTATCGTAAAGTATCGTAAAGTATCGTAAAGAACCGAAAGAAAGAGGTCCACGAAGCAATGTTAGGTCTTGAAGCGGCTATGTTCCTGAGTCTTAACTGGCTAACTGGCTGACAGACGATGTTCACTACGTGCAATAGCTACGTCTCTGGTCAGCTCACAGCTCACCCTCTGATCACAGCTCAGCCATCTCCCCTCTGGCTCAAAAGCCAAACGAACCGGGAGCGTAGAAAATGAACTTGGGCGACTCGCCCTTAATGACAGCCACGGCCGCAGCCAGGTCATCGGCATTAAGGTAGTCAACGTGACCCTGTTCCCACAGCGTCGACATGACGCCGTCCCGCAGTCCGGAGGGCCACTGGGGGGTGTTCCAGTACCGGGCCTTGATTCCGAGCGCGTGGGCCGCGTCGACCTGCTTCTGCACCTTCTTGATCTGGTTGGCGACCAGGAACGGCGTCCAGGGCTGCCACACAATGCCAATGTCCTCGAAGAAGTTGGTGGACGCCAGAGGAGCAACTGAGGCGGTCAGGTTGGCCACGTTGTTCAGAGGACCGTCAAAAAAGTAGTCTCGCGAGTCTGTGTTTTCAATGAGCGACAGAGGCGTGTTTCCGGTGCCAACCACGGTGATGGCTCGCTCGTGGATGGTGCCGTTGGCCAGAAAAGTGAGCCAGCCCCGTTCTCGGAGCGGCTCAAGAGCCTCAACCACATGGGGCCACGTGCTCAGGCCGTCGGTCTTGACGTCGATCAGCAGCTGCAGCGGCTGCGACGCGTTCTGGCTGTAGATGCCGTTGAGCTCGTCTCCACCAGGGCCCTTGTTCTGGCACTTGAGCAGGTCGACCAGCGGCTCAATGTAGAGCGAGGAGAGTGTCTTGCCCTGGACGAGGTCTGTGGGCACGTGACCGACCTCCAGCTCGTTGTTGACCCACCACACGTCGGCCTCCACGGACAGACAGCCGAAGGACAGGGCCTCGAACAGCGGGGTGGCTCGGGTGTAGTCGTTGTGCGAGTGGATGGGCATGGGTTCGGCCGAGAGGTTGAACTGGCACTGTTGGGCGAGTTTCAGGTCGCTAGCAAAGTCTGCGGAGGCAGTGGCCACGAGGGTGGCTAGAGTGAGAGAGAAGCGCATGTGTGTGAGAGAGAGTTGAGGTGTGGTTGTGGTTGTGTGTTTGTGTAACTTGTATCAGTTAGTGTGTCTGTGTTTGTGTAGCTGTCTAAGAGCTGTCTGTGTTTGTGTCTGTGTCACTGTCACTGTCACTGTCGTCTTTGTTGTGTATCTAGCTGTTGATAACTGACGAACTTCAGCCCTTTATATTGTTCTGAAGTGTAAGAATCAAAGTGAGTTGACAGCTAGATGCAGCAAGAAAGCTAATGCAGGTGGATTATAGTGTGGCGGGGTGGAGGACAAGAGATGAGAAAAGCTGGTTAAACAACAATCGAGATTTATATCCATTATATCCATATTTCCGTGCCTCGAACCGACGCTTCTTCTTCCACCTTTTTATTGCCCCATTTCCAACCTCATCGCACACACATAATCTCGCATATCCGCGGTTATCTTCTCTCGAAGCACATCTTAGACACGTGCCTGGACTAATTTGATGGTTAATTAGACACGCTATTTGGCTATATGGCTGGCGATACGGAGACTGCGACACGCCCACAAACGAGCTCTCCAAGTGGATAAACTTTCAGCTACACGTGTATCCACTAATGGCTCGGTAGTGCCTATGTCTGAGACATTGATATTGGTGAGTAAGTACGAGGTACTTGTGCAAGTAGGTGAGACGTTATCAATCGCTACTTGTAATAGAAGTCAATGGGCTATTCCTGGATTCATGGTATAGCTACTTGTAGTGACACTTGTAGCTCTGAGATGAGTACTTAGAGACCTGCAAGTCCATTCACTCTCTCCACCTCTTAGCTCCCTCAGCCTGACCTAATAACCGGCTGGAGAGTTTCAAACGCTTAGCCACGGACATTAGTCCACATGGTGAAACTAGGCGTGTGTTGTATTGTGAAGTGTCTTTGAAACTAGTGAGTACGGCTTTTGACGATTTGACCAAATCAACAGGAAGAGCTGTACCATTAGGAGTCTTCGTCTATAGCTCTGAATAATTCTCAGTGTTCTATCTCTCACCTACAACTTCCATATTCTTACACATTCATTTATAGCTGACGATAATGCTCGGTACCTTGCGCAATCTATGTCTATTCTCCAATGTAGATCTCAAGCAGAGATTTCCGCGGAAGGGCTGTGGGTGCTGGGGTAGTCAGGGTTAGTCAGGGTTACAGTCTCAGAACATTGCCAATATTGCATCAGGTGAAACCAATATCGCTTAATTGTGCCGTGGGAATATCAAGTGACGAACCCACCACTACCAACATCAACATAACTACTTGTACCATCTCTAGAAGACCTTGGTGGTGTAGAGACTATGACTAAGCCAGCAGTTGTCATATCCTCATTCACCTAAGCAATCTGATAAGATCCAAATCTCAAAGTGGAAGACTAATGACCTGGTAGTGGCTAAAACACTGAGGTACCAGTAATACAGCTTCTGGCTCTTCGTATCCCTACTGTAGGAGTACCAGTACTTGTACACTGTTCTGGGTCTGATAAACACAATCGGATCTTATCAGATTTAAGAAGACAGCATCTTAGGATCATGTTATCCACAGGCACTCAACAGTCAATTGAGACACCCTAACTAATGCCCCAATGTTCTGAGTCTAATACTTGGCACCTTACTTAGCCTCAGTTGAGGGTAATCAACAAAACATACTTGTACTTGCACCTCTTTCATTATCAATATTTGAGCCTTGTAACTTTCAGAGCTTCATCATGGAACTGTCAGAATACGTCATGCTCAATCTCAGTTGATTCCGTTCGTTGTGACCCCATTTCAAGAGGGACCAAAAGCCCACCCCCAGCCGTGCGGCTTGGAAATTACGTAATCTTGGGTCCACCTTATTTTCACAGAAATCACTGAAGTTCAACAGCTCAGGACTGGGTGTTCTGGCAGGCTCGTAAGTGGTTTCGATCGACTTGGGCTAAAATTTTCATCAATTTGGTACCAATTTTGACATGTTTTTGATCATTTTCTGCGTGCGGCTTGTTGATTAGGTAATCTTGCTCACCTAGAAGTCTAGAAAGTAGACTGAATGAGGCTACAGTATTATATCTCCTACAAAAGTCAGATGTGAGATATCATCTACCACTGATAACGGTACAGATTGTACATCAGGGTACATACTGTAGTGTGCACCAGAGACAACACTAATCAATACTATTGCACCCAACTAATTACTTGAACTCGTACTTACGCCAACACCACTATTCGAACCATTCTGAATCGTCTCATCACCTGGCACAAATGTCCACCCCCACCAACCCTGATTCACGTGGTGGTTAAACTCTTGTACCCTGTCTGACCGTGTAACCGAGCAATCCAGCGTGAGAAAAAAGCGCGTATTTTCAGTGTCTGGCAGCTGAGGTGTCTTGTGACAAGATCTCTCGCCAAGCTGTGCCAAGACGCCAAGCTGTCGTATCCGACTAGTTAGCTAGAAAACGGCCCGTCCACTAGCCACGGCCAGCTATAAAAAAAAACCTCGCTCAGCCTCGTGACTTGCTCTGTTATTATCCACAAACCCTGCTTACGAACTTTGGTGTTTGAGATGGTGATGAAGAAATGAGAAGAAGTTCATGCTTTGGAAACACGCCTTTTCCGTGGTTTCGACCATTTTTTCCCCCAAAAAAGCCCAAAAAGACACACTAAACACAGACCACGTCTGCTACCCCGCATCGGTGCTTAGTAACCACGGCTGAACGCCCGCAAAACATTACTGGGCTCGTAACTCACGCTATATGCACTAAGTTCGGATTAGGTTGGAGGGGTTAGGGAGAAGAGCGATTTATGAGGGTGTTTCGGGGTTGGAAATTTCCGGGGAAAAACGTGAATCGGGTAATGAAACACGCTTAGTTCGATTTTTCCACTCCCCTTGTCCCTAGCTCGCTCCTGTCGCCCACAATATACCGCTCATCGCTGATAAACTTCTGCATGCTTAAATCACCGTTGTATGCAGTGGTAAAATTAACATGAAGGTCCAGACGTGTGAGTCCTCTTCATCTCAATAGCTGCTTCTTGCTCCAAGGGAGTTACCGGTGACACGTCTTTGTTGCTCGAGTTTGTCCGCGTTTTCTTTGTCTTGTCAAACTCCTCTCAAGCTACTGTCAGTGAAGCCCCAAAACACCACCCACAGCCCTCATGGAACCGCTTCCAAAAAAGCCGAGGTCGTTCAAAAAAGGCCGAGACGACCGGGTGGGTCTCACGGCGCTCGGCGCAGACCCCGAAAAGGCCCGCCAGGACCAGCTGGACCTGCTACATCAGGTGACCAACGCCAAAGATGTCGAGGGGTACCGCTACCTCAGAAACCTCGATCTCACGGTCGGCTCTTCGGGATTTGCAACGTGGTACATGATCTCGTCGTCCTTCCCGCTCATTGCCGCGGCGATCGGACCGCTGGCCAACATGTGCGCCATTGCTGCGCTGACCGAGCCGTGGCTGTACTACCCGTCCCACAGCTATCCGAAAGACAACGGAGGCACGAAATACGACACCATCAAAGACAAGCCGTGGATCACGGCGCTGAATGCGGTGTCGCTGCTGATGGGCGTGCTGTCCAACCTGTCGCTGCTGATGAATTTCGCCGGACGAATCAACTACACGTTCTCCCAGGTGTTCAGTATAGGCGGCTTCTTCTTTGCCGGCATTATTCTCATGGCGCTGACCATGGTGTGCAAGTATGTGCTGTTGAACGACCAGCTGGGCCTCACCTCGTCCTTCTGGCACGCCGTACTAACCGCCACGTGTTACTTTGCCGCTTCGATCCTGCTGTTTGTCAACGAGGTGGGCCATCTGAGAGGCTACTATGGCGCGACTTTCAATCTCAGCAAAGCGCAACGAAGTCTCATGTTGCAAAATATCGCACTGGTGGTGTGGATCGCCTCGGGAGCAGGACTCTTCCAGTACCTCATGGACCTCTCCTACCCCGACGCTCTGTATCTGTGTCAGGTTTCTCTGCTGACCATTGGACTAGGCGACTTGCATCCCCTCCGAGTCGTCAGTCGCGCTCTCATGATCCCGTTTGCGCTCATCGGCACGCTCATGCTCGGTCTCATCATTGCGTCTATTCGCAGCATGATTCTGACGTCGTCTTCCGAGACGCTGACGTGGAACTACGCCGAGCGGAATAGAAAGCGCGAAATGCGAAATCTCAAGGAAAGCGACAGCCAGTACAACGAACGCGAGGGCTTTGACAAGATGCGCGAGTTCCACAGCAAGGCCGAGAGCTACCGCACGTGGCTGCATCTGTTTTTTGCAGGCATCATTTTCGCAGGCTTTCTGACCCTCGGAGCGCTGTGTTTCTACCTCGTGGAAGAGGACTGGACGTATTTTGACGGCATCTACTTTTGCTGTCTGTGTCTGCTGACGATCGGGTACGGCGATCCGGCTCCCAATTCCACAGTAGGCCGCTCCTTCTTCATCGTCTGGTCCATGGCTGCAGTGCCGATGATGACGATTCTCATTTCGTCCATGGGCGACACGATCATCCGCAAGGTGATGGAGATGAGCGACCGGCTGGGCGACTGGGCGCTGGAGTTCCACGGCTTTGGACTGCCTCACGTGAGCACCAGGAGCCAGGAAAACGTCAACGATGCCTCGGCTGCTGCCTCTGTAGCCGGAGACGGCGACGTGGAGTCTCCCCCGGGTTTCCACCACCGAGCTCTGTCGCTGTTCAAGTACACGAGAAGAAACACAAACACAAACGACGACGTCTCGAAACCCCATTCGGGAAGCACGTCTTCAGACGCGGATAGTCTGAGCGACAAGGTGCCTGAACCCGTGGACAACTTTCCGACCGGCGACTATCTCCAGGACCTGAGCAGCACCATTGTGGAGCTGACTCTGGCTCTTCAGCGCACGTTCAACAAGGAGGTCAACGAGCCGCACTACAAGTACTCGTTTGACGAGTGGAAACGCATGCTCAAGCTGTGTTCGCGGCTGCTGTATCTGCGCAATCCCGAGGCGTTCCGCAAGAAGAAAATGTCGCCTGACGAGCGGGCCGACCGGGTGATGCAGGGCGACACCGAGGGAGATAGCGAGATCGAGGAGGAGATTTGCTCCATCACGTCGATTCTACAGGACGACCAGAACGAGCAGGCCAAAGAGACGCTGGAGAAGGAGGGGCTTCCGGTTCCGGCCGAGTTGGAAAACTCGCATCTTCCCGGAATGAACTCGGTGAATAGTGTCGGAGAAATCATCAGCCAATCGAGGAAGAAGGAGGAGGAGAAGGAGAGGGAGGGAAAAGAGGAAAAAGACGGCAAAGACAACGGACCCGAAATCAAATTCAAGGAACCGAAGAAACCGTCAGAGGGAAAAACAGAGGGAAAAACACTGCCTGATCCACTGCCAAACAACCCGCTACCTACGGCAGACCCTGAGAAACTGGAGGAGGCACGTGACCACGTGGAGAAACACGTGTCCGAGATTCTGCCGCACTACTGGCTGTCGGATCTGTCGCCGCTGCGTTTTCCCGTCAGGGAGGTGCGAATCTTCCACAAAAAGTACCTCAACACGCTGGAAGCGGTGTCTTTGTTGATGAAGAAGGCGTTGGACGATGCAGAGGGGGGTTAACTAAAGGGGTGGCAGAAGGCAGAAGGAAGGCTACAGAGACTACAAAGAGGTGACAGAGACTAAAGAGACTACAAGAGGCATCAGAGACTCAGATTGAAGACTGTTCTGAAGGTACAGTACTTCTTGGAGACAGACGCTTCTGGACCTCCTAGAGACTCCTGAGAGACTCCTGAGATAGCTCTCAGAGACGGAAGACTTTCATCAGGTACTTTCTAGAGACTGAAGAGATTCTAAAGGTACTTCTTTGAGACTTCTTAGAGACTCGAGCCATTCTTTAGATACTTCCTCGAGACGGAAGACTTTCATCAGGTACTTCTTTGAGACTCCTGAGAGACTTCTAAGAGTCGGAAGACCTATTCCGAAGGTACTTAGAGACTGAAGACCTTCCGAAGGCTCTTCCTGGAGACTGAAGACATCCTAAAGGTACTCTTAGACTGAAGACCTTCCGAAGACACTTGTCAGAGTGGGACATTCTGAAGCTACCGGTACTCCTCAGAGTCGGAAATGAGTGCTTTTCCATTCCCCGGATCTATGTCACGTGACTACTTTTCCCTACCCCTCCCAATGCGGCAAGTACAAACGTGCAAACTCACGCTACTTGTATCATGCCGACTCTCCCTTGTGTCATTGTACGTCGACGACGATAAGGTTGTGTGGGGCTGCGGAGATGGTGGAGTAGGAGGGAGGGGAGCATGTGGGGGTTACTCAGGGTGTTGCTTAGTCGTTGCTACGGTGATGACTAAGATCATAGTCCTTCAGTGAGCACAGCCACACCAGCCACATTCAGATTGAGCCACATTCAGATTGAGCCACACTAGCTCTTCATTCAACGAGCCATTTCCTATCTGGCTGCTTGGGATTTTCGGTGAAAATTTTCCATTTCTCTTGTCCCTGAGTCTATCAGTCTCAGTTCAGTTACGTGTGCTCCGCCCTCCGGGATGTACTGAGTTTCATCTTGGCGTCTTGGCAGAATACGGTTTTTCTAAGACGTTACGGTTTCCATATCCCAAGCGAAGCGCATCCACATTACCCTTGAGGACTGGCGATGCGCAACTGTATCGTCGATAGTGTTGGAATGAGGTTGGAGTTGGAGGAGTTGTTAGTAGGAGTGTTAGTAGGAGTATCAGTATGAGTGCTCGTACTCTTAGAACGGGGTTTTGCATATAGACTATAGAATGTATTATTTATTGATATGAGAGATGAGTGTGTAGAAGTAGAAGTTCGAGTACCGTATCTCACTGAAGACTCCCAGTGCAGCCTTGTCTTGTTATTGTTATTGTTCAGCCTCACACTGATGAGTCAATGACTCCTACAAGGACAAGTATGAAGAACAGTAAAAGTACTCACCTCACATGACCTCGGATTTGTGTAATCTCTCAGCTTTGTGCATATCTCTCAACTTCCGTATAACTCGGCACGTGGCTAGTGGTGTAAAATACGCACAGACTCGTATCAGCCTGCTGTTATTGGACATGCTGCTATCTATCTTGCCATCTCAGCGCAAGTTTAAAAGTCGGCGCATTGAGAGTTTGAGAGTTTGGCATAGAGTTGAGGGGGTGCGGTGCGGGACGTGATATTGACGACTTGGTGATGGATCCAAAGTGCACAAACCGAGGAATATGTCGAGCCATCTCCTCCCGTCTTGGCGTCTTGGCGTCTTGGCGTCCTCATCTCATATCACCCATTTTTCTCCTCTTTGGGCTAAACCCTCTCGCACTTAAGCCCAGGAGATAAGATAGCAGCCCTGAGCAAGACATGATTCGATGGCATTACCGGTTCAGGAAATCCCATGCCGGAGTTTCTTCAAACCCCGAGACGAACATTTCACCTACATATAAGAAGGAGGGGGTACAAGTAGGTGTGTCTACAAGTAGCAGCATTCGAACAGCTTTTAACAGTCTTCCCTTGAGTCTTCTTGAGTCTTCAGTGAACAATCTTCCCTTGAGTCTTCTTAAGTCTCCTATCGTTAACAGTCTTGTTAAGTCTTCTAACAGCCTCCTAACAGTCTCCTGACAGCCTCCTTAAGTCTGCCAACCCCTCCATCATGTCTCTAACCCCGTCTGAATCGAAAAACTCGATTCGAAAAGCGTCGCTGGAATCCGACGTGGAGAAGTCCACCGGCGTGCTGGAACACACGCAGCTGCTCGATGACGCCGCCAATACCCGCATCCTCCGCAAAATCGACCTCTGTCTCATGCCGCTCATGATGTTCATCTACGTGGTGCAGTTCATGGACAAGAGCACCAACTCGCTGGCGTCGGTGATGGGCATGCGCCAGGATCTCGGCATGAAGGGCGACGACTACTCGTGGTCCGGCACGGCCTTCTACATTGGCTACCTGGCGTTCGAGTTCCCAGCCGTCTTCATGCTGCAAAAGTTCCCCATGGCCAAGACGCTGGCGGTCTTTGTCGTGCTGTGGGGCATGATTCTGTGCTGCCACGCGGTCCCCAAGTTTGCCGGTTTCATTGCTCTGCGAACGCTGCTGGGCATTCTCGAGTCGGCTGTGACTCCTGCCTTTGTCATTCTCACCTCGCAGTGGTACAAGCGAGAGGAGCAGTTTCTGCGAACGTCCATCTGGTTTGCCTCCAACGGCCTGGGCCTCATTCTGGGCTCGCTGGTGGCCTACGGACTGACCGAGAACCACCATCTGCCTATGCACGGCTGGAAACTGCTCTTCATCATCACCGGCGTGCTCACCATGTCGCTGGGCTTCGTCATCGCCTTCCACATTCCCGACGTGCCCTCAAAGGCGTGGTTTCTGAACGAGGAGGAGAAGAAACTCGTCGAGCTGCGAATCGCGTCCAACCAGCAGGGCTTCGAAAACAAAACGTTCAAAAAGGAACAGGTCTGGGAAGCCCTCACCGACATCCGCACCTGGCTGTACTTTCTCTTCTCCGTGTCCAACAACATCCCCAACGGAGGCCTCACCAACTTCTCCACCATCCTGCTGTCCGAAACGATCGGTCTGGGCCCCACACGTGCTCTCCTCATGCAAACGCCCCAGGGAGGAGTCGAGTTTGTGGGCTGCATCTTTCTGGGCTGGGTGGTCCAGCGAACAGAACGACGATGTCTCATTGCCACTATCGCACAGGCAATTGCGCTGGTAGCGTCCTGTCTGCTAGCCTTCATTCCCCACAGCCAGGGAGCCGGTCTCACCGGCCTGTATCTCGTCATGCTGTACCCCATTGGTCTCATTTGCATGCTGTCGCTGGTGGCTTCAAACACCGCAGGACACACCAAGAAAATCACCGTCAACGCGATTCTGCTGATCGGCTACTGTCTCGGCAACCTGCTGGGTCCGCAGACGTTCCGATCCGAAGACGCGCCCTCCTACACCGCCGCCAAAATCTGCATCGTCGTCTTCTTTGGCCTGGCCATCGGCATCACCATGATCATCTGGTTTGTCAACGTGAGGGAGAACAAACGACGAGACCAGCTGTATGGCGGAGACATCACCGAGGCCGAGCTCAAGGAGCTGCAGACGGCAGATCTCACCGACAGACAGAACAAGCATTTCCGATATGCCTTTTAGGAGTTGCCAGGGTAGTCTTTTTTAATTTATTGTGTTTGAGTGAACAGGTGTAGATGTGAGAGTAGTTTGTAGAAGACAACAAACCAGAGAGAGAAACAAAACAATTTCGGTGGAGGTATCTCAGTAGAGGTATCTCAGTCACTTGTATCACTTCATTTGAAGGTGTAGTCGTGATTCTCGTGAAGTTCATAGCAAGTCATGTCAAAAAACCACTGCAATCGCCTGACTCATCCTCCAACCCCAGGGACTTCACCAAAGTGTTTCTTGTCGCTTTCAACACCCCCTGATCAAAACACCCACTCCATTTCCTTCCTGGTACTCTTTATAACCACTTCTTCTAACCTGTAGATAACCCCTAGGGTGTTCGAGTTTATCTGGACGAGTATGAGGTCTACCGCTTCAAGTGCTATACCAAAATGATCAAAAAAGTGCAAATATCACTACGTTGAACTCCCCAAGCCTTCTTCTCCTCTATTTCTCCCTCAGTGAATTTTCTTCTCCATAACCACTCAACACACAATACAACTCCCCAAACTCCCCCCAATCCAGCCTCACTACGTGAACTCGAGCCGGACTCCGACTCTATCGCCACGTGATCTCCGCCAGTCGATATCTCTAAAGTTATATCCCTGAAACACCTGTCTTGAAAAGCGTGCTAGGATGTACCTTCCTCTTTGGGTATACGGCTGTACTTTCCCGATTGGGAGGTGAACTTGAGGAAACGATATTTTTATCAGATAAGACGTAAATACCACCATAAGACGTAAACACCTTAATGGAAACCGTCTAGCTCGTTCTGGGTGTTTATCGCCTTGATGTCGGTGTATTGTAGGCTTCTTCATTATCCGAGTCAACTTTAAGTATCCCCATCTAACTTACTTACACTCTTACTTGAATACATGTGTGTACTTTCCTAGTTGAGAGGAGCGGAAGATAGTGGCAGAATTGTTACTGAATGGAAGAGGTGTACTCAGAGACCCACAGTAAGAGTTTTCGTAGCTCTGTCACCCCCAGTTAGCTCACAATAAGAGTCTGCATTTACTTAACCCACTCCAACTAATACCATTGACACCCCAACTAAATACCCAAAACCTCCAAAACCATCCAAATCGCTCCGGAAAACTCGGAATCAGCTCCTCCGCCCTCAATCAACCCCCCTCCGCCCTCTGATCTGCCCCCTCTCCCCTCCTTCACCTCCAAAAACCTGCCATCCACTCACGTGCCATGTCCCAACACGTGCATGGACAAATAAAGTCTGTCTATCTCGTCGACTTTCTCTCTCTCCTATCCATCCCCAATGTCTCTGCAGACCCTCCAGACCGAGCTCAAGGCCAAGCTGCGCCAGTACCAGGACTTCCCCTCCAAGGGCATTGTCTTCGAGGACATTTTGCCCATTTTCCAGGACCCCGTGTCCTTCCAGCAGCTGATTGACGCCTTCAAGCTGCACATCAAGGACACGTTTGGCGACAAGAAAATCGACGTCATTGTCGGTCTGGACGCCCGGGGCTTCCTGTTCGGCCCCACCCTGGCGCTGGCCATTGGCGCTGCGTTTGTGCCCGTGCGAAAGCAGGGTAAACTGCCCGGAAAAACCGTGTCGGCCGAGTTCCAGAAGGAGTACGGAAAAGACGTGTTTGAGATCCAGGAGGACGCCATCAAGCCCGGACAGACGGTGATTGTGGTTGACGACATTATTGCCACGGGAGGATCTGCCGCTTGTGCCGGAGACCTCGTTACCAAGCTCAAGGGAGAGGTGCTCGAGTTTATCTTTATCCTGGAGCTGTTGTTCCTGAAGGGTAGAGATAAGCTGTGTGCTCCGGCTTATACGTTGTTGAGTGGGCAGGAATAAGCGATCGAGAGTTGATCTTCTAGTGCGATTTGAGAGAGCGTAGCTCGAGCAAATCGCCTGTGTTGAATTCTAGACGTCAAGTCTTCATCTTTGACTCTAGTTCTCCGTTTCCCCCCTCAGGTGTCCTTTCAACATGGCCACACTATTTATTTGCATGGTTCAACTGCGTGTAAGCATAATATGATATTGAGTATGTACAGATGAGTGTAAACTACAAGTAATTGATCTGGGGCAGTGCAGGCTGTGTCTGCTGAGAAGGCTTGAATGAATGGATCTAGAAGACAGTCTTGTAGAGGCTCTTTATGAGACGGTTTGACATATCACTCTCAGATTTGTCATTGAGGTGATAATGTGAGATGGTAGTATAAGCAGCTTTGTAGCACTGTTCGAGATGATTCAGTTGATTAAGTCTACTCAATAGACTGAGAACTTCATGGAAACCTCACTTACTTGTACAGTAGTCTTAAAGATAGGATATGTCTAGAACAATATATACGGTATCTGTTGTAGGAGCCTGTATAGATAGACATCTGAGTGATTGTACTAATTGAGCAGCTCTCTTGTTTCAGACCCAATTTTCCCATTGTATTACAAGTAGTTATTCAGACATCAATAGTTGATGACAAGTGAGTCTCTTCCCTTCCTACTTGTAGTTACCCATGATGAACGACAAAGACTAACCCTGACTAACCCTGACTAATCAAGAATCTCTTTCAAGGGGTATATCTCACATTTCGTCGTTTAAATCAATACTCTTTGTCCTATCTATCATTTGGCGTCTCATTCATATATAACAATTCTGTCATATTCAAGAGACTCTTCTGTACTCATACTGAAAACACCTTCATTCAGCCTTATTGACTAATAGCCACTAATCACTCACCTGAACCATCTCTTTAATCCATTCTTCTCGTTTCTATCGTTCAAATTACTATTTTCACAAGTCAACATGTCTATCACTTGGTTTCTTCTGGTTTAACACACGAATGTCACAACTTCTGTTAAATCGTTGCACCAAGTTCAATTTTGGTTTAAACAACTCTCAATAGCCGTTTGAATCATTACCTCTTGGTCTCACACTTGTATCTTCATTGGTCCCCATTCTATGAGCTCTCTTGTTAATCTACAAAACTACCCTCTAGAATCACCAATAATGAAGATATGACGGTTTTTCTATTTCTATTCTGCTCCTCACGTGACTCTCAACAGCTCCCTATACTGCAGACCTTGTATCACTTTCCTCAAAGTGTCTATATCATCAATTCTAAACCCCACTAAATATGCTTAGTAATCTGCTTAGTAATCTGCTTAGTCAGCATTCACCTACCTCTTTAAAAAACAACCTGACAGCACAGACATCACAGATCTCACGCAGTCACCAAACCAAACACACATTCCAACTCTTCTCTTACTCAGCAACAATAACTCGATTAATTATCACACATCAAGTTTAACTCTTGATGCAGATTGGAGATGTGTTGGAGCTAATTAATAGAGGGAAGAAAAGGTGTCGTTTCTGGTGGTCCAGATAATTTTCCTACAATTGTGCAAAAACAACCAAAATCCTCCCCTCCCCTCTGGCTCCCTTTTGAACCCACATAAGCCCCATTTTCTTTTTTCCCACACTCTCCACCTCTCTGCTCGCCCTTCAGTCTCTAAAACGTGCCTTTATATCTCCAAGCTCCCATCTGCACGAAAGCTGGTAACTTTTTTAAGGTTGCCTGCAACTCTATTAGCCTCTGCAGATGGGCCATAATATGCACTCTTTCACACCCTCTAAGGATGCTGGACACCTAATCTCCTACACCAACCTTTTTGCTCATTACTGGATAGACGAGAAATCGCGGTTTTTCTCAGCACACAAAACATGAGCAGCGACACGACGCCCCAGGTGGCGACTCCACGCGATGAGACCGAGGACGAGCGGCTCGAACGCTACTTTACTCTTCCCGACGCGAAGAAATACAAGGATGTGAGTAGTGACACAAGTGACATTGGTTTTGTGGGGGGTGAAGTGAGGTGAACGAAAGAAGTTGTGAAGACAGATGTGTAAGGGGTGGCGTGGCAGAGGGGATACAGGGTGACACTGAGTGTGTGTCTGTGTCTGTGTCTGTTCTGTGGCTGATCTGGTGACGTCAGTGAGGAGTGATGAGGACATTGAGACATTGAGACATTGAGAGCGAAGAACTATTGTGAACAAACCAGTGTGAAAGCAAATGTGACATGAACTTGGTGTTTGTGTCATTGGAGCGGTTGTTTCTTTGGTCTCTAGAGTCTGCTGTATGTCTCTCATGTCTGATGTCTGATGTCGGAAATTGGAAGTCTGATATCATCTCTGTCTGACGCCTATCTACAGTCACTACACAAATGACATACATTGAGTGGTGCGTTGTGACATGGTTTTGTTGTAAGAACATCACATCACTCAGCTTGTATCACCTGTCTATCACTTCACCGTTGCCTGAGATAAAGTGGATCTTCTTGAGATACAGCTTGATGTCTTGAGATACAGCTTGATGTCTTGAGATACAGCTTGATGTCTTGAGATACAGCTTGATGTCTTGAGATACAATTAGATGTCTTCTGCCTTCTGAACATTCATCTTGAAGACTCTGAAGACTCAACTTTACGACTTCTCGACATGTCCACAGCTGTCTCAAGATAGAGCTTTACGACTTGGGTCCGCTCGAGACCTCCGGCCTCTCGCTTCCATACTAATTTAGAACACCAACTCCATCAAACGACTCAAATACCTCCTATCCCTCACAGACCTCTTCCGCCACTTTATCAACAAGCGAATGGAAGGCGACCCCAAGTTCCGCAAACTTGTCAACGAGCTTGACCGAGCGTCTAAATCGCAGAAAAAGACCAAGGGGCGCGGAAGAGGACGTCGAAAGACGGAAAAAGAAGAGGACGAGGAGCTGCTCAACGACAATACACAGCTGGGCACGGTGTACACGGAAAGTCCGCCTTTCATCAACGGCACTCTGCGAGAGTACCAGGTCCAGGGTCTCAACTGGCTCATTTCGCTGCATGAGAACTCCATCAGCGGTATTCTGGCGGACGAAATGGGTCTCGGAAAGACCCTGCAGACGATTTCCTTCCTGGGATACCTGCGGTACAAGTGCGGCATCAACGGCCCGCATATTGTGATTGTGCCGAAAAGTACGCTGGACAACTGGCGTCGAGAGTTTGAAAAATGGACTCCCGAGGTCAAGACGGTGGTGCTGAGAGGTGACAAGACGGAACGAGCCGAGATTATCGCCAACGAGGTGCTGACGGCAGACTTTGACGTGGTCATTTCGTCGTTCGAAATCGTCATTCGTGAGAAGGCGGCGTTGAAAAAGGTGGCGTGGGAGTACATTATCGTTGACGAGGCGCACCGAATTAAAAACGAAGACTCGATGCTGTCGCAGATCATCCGGCTGTTCCACTCCACCAACCGGCTGCTGATCACGGGCACTCCTCTGCAGAACAATTTGCACGAGCTGTGGGCTTTGCTCAACTTTCTGCTCCCAGATATCTTCTCCGAAGCCGAGACGTTTGACCAGTGGTTTGAGGAGAAGGAGGAGAAGGAGGACGGCGAGAACGATGAAGATAGTGTTGTGAAGCAGCTACATAAAGTTCTTCGTCCGTTCCTGCTCCGACGAGTGAAGAATGACGTTGAAAAATCACTCCTCCCCAAAAAGGAGCTCAATCTGTACATTGGCATGTCCGACATGCAGGTGCAGTGGTACCAGAAGCTGCTGGAGAAGGACATTGACGCGGTGAACGGCCAGCTGGGCAAGCGGGAGGGCAAGACGCGGCTGCTCAACATTGTGATGCAGCTGCGAAAGTGCTGCAACCACCCGTATCTGTTTGAAGGAGCCGAGCCTGGTCCTCCTTACACGACCGACGAGCATCTGGTGTTCAACTGCGGCAAGATGGTGATGCTGGACAAGCTGCTGAAGCGGCTCAAGGGCCAGGGCTCGCGGGTGCTCATTTTCTCGCAGATGAGCCGCATGCTCGACATTCTCGAGGACTACTGCTCGTTCCGGGACTACGAGTACAGCCGGATCGACGGCAGCACGGCCCATGAGGACCGAATTGCCGCGATCGACGAGTACAACGCCGAGGGCTCGGACAAGTTTGTCTTCCTGCTGACAACTCGAGCTGGCGGTCTGGGTATCAACCTCACGTCCGCAGACATTGTGATTCTATACGACTCGGACTGGAACCCCCAGGCGGACCTGCAGGCGATGGACCGGGCGCACCGGATTGGCCAGACCAAGCAGGTGTACGTGTTTCGGTTTGTGACCGAGAACGCGGTGGAGGAAAAGGTGCTGGAGCGGGCGGCGCAGAAGCTGCGGCTGGACCAGCTGGTGATTCAGCAGGGCCGGACGCAACAAAAGGCCGCCGCCAGCAACAGCGAGTCCAAGGGCGATCTGCTGTCGATGATCCGGCACGGCACCGAGGACATTTTCAAGTCGTCCAAGGGCACGCTGAAGACGGAGGACGACATTGAGGCGATTCTGCTGCACGGCGAGAAGCGGACGCGGCAGCTCAACGACAAGTTTGCCGAGCTTGGCATTGACGACCTGCAAAAGTTCTCCACCGACTCGGCCATGGTGTGGAACGGCGAGGACTTCCAGCACCGTGTGGGTGCCAACGGCATTGGAGCTCCGGACCCGAACGGCAAGGGCTGGATCAACCCGCCCAAGAGAGAGCGGCGGGAGCAGCATTACGGCGTGAACTCGTACTACAAGGACATTTTTCTGCTCCAGCAGCAGCAGCAGCCCCGGACGATGCGGCCCCCGAAACAGGTGCCTCTTGCCGAGCACCAGTTTTTCCCTCCGGGTCTCAAGGCGCTGCAGGACCAGGAGCTGGCGTTTTACCGTAAGCAGATTGGCTACAAGGTGCCGTATGCGGACATTGACGTGGACGCTCTGGAGGAAGGGGAGACGAAGGAGGGCAAGCGGGCGGCTCTGAACAAGGAGATTGCCGAGGCCGAGCCGCTGACGGAGGAGCAGGAGGCGCTCAAGCGGGACTACGAGAGCGAGGGGTTCACCAACTGGACCAAGCGGGACATGAACAACCTCGTGCACCTCATTGGGCGGCATGGGCGGGACAACATGGAGGCCGTGGCGCGGGCGTTCCGAGGCAAGGGCGAGGAGGAGGTGCTGCGGTACGCCAAGGCATTCATGGAGCGGCACACGGAGGTGGAGGGGTACGAAAAGTACATTGCGGTGATCGACCAGGGCGAGGAGAAGCTCAAGCGGCAGCGGCAGCAGCAGGAGCTGATCAAGACCAAGCTCAAGGAGTGCAAGGTGCCCATGAACGAGCTGCCGATCGTGTACCCGGCCAACAACTCCAAGCGGGTGTACAGCGAGGAGGAGGACCGGTTCATTTTGATGATGGTCAACAAGTACGGGCTCGAGCACCCCAAGCTGTTTGAGAAGATCAAGAAGGAGATCAAAAAGAGCCCGCATTTCCGGTTCGACTGGTTCTTCCTGTCGCGGTCGACGTCGGAGTTGTCCAGAAGATGCACCACTCTGATGCTGACTCTGTCGAGAGAACTGGAGGGTCCCAGAACGATTAAACGCAAGAGTATGGGTAAAGGCAAGCTTGACGATGATAAGCGACGGCGAGAGAGTGGAACCATGACCCCCGACACCGAGGACCGGGGAACCCCAATGTCCGTGGATTAGATAGATGAGGTGAAGTGTTTTGATGATTTATATTATACATTATAGACTGGAAAGTGGATGTAGTCACATTACGAACTGCGAAGCAGTGAGTGATGTGCTTGTACAGTACTACTTGTAATATTTTGCTTAATGTGTTCTGTGGTTGTGTTGGCAGTACGAAGTACTTGTAGAGATCGATTGGAGTTGTTTACAACTTGTTATAAGTGGATTAAGTGTGATTTTTGTAATTTGGAATTAATTAAGAAAAATGATAAGAAAAAATAGAATCAAGACAGCTACTTCATTGTAATTACTGCAGATGCTTAGATACAAGTGGAATATCTTCTTGGATGCATGATACAGTTGCCCTTTATTTATTTATATTTTTATTTATTTATTTAAAAATATTTGCAATAAATTTAGTTAATTCCTTTGTGTCGTCCATTTTGATCGGTGTTCTGTCTCGCTACACACATTTGCCGACACTTTTGAACAGCAAAACAGAGCATAAAAACACCCATATATGCGCGCTTATTCGAGTTAGAGTTTGTTATGGCTAAGTAATGGGAGATAAGTGGTAAAGAAATGGGAACGTCTACAGAAAGAGATTTTGTATGAACAGTTGAGTCATAGAGTAGATGAAGTTATTTCTGATGTCTCAGGCTATGTTTTGAAACTACTCTCGTACTTCTAGCATATCTGCAACCTCGTTTTTGAACCCCCAGGTGACTTTTGTCCTTAACTAGAGTCTAAGTAATATCTAAGGGGAGGGTATGGTCCACCTACACACGTCGTAGGCATGGTGTGAAGAAGAGAAGTGTACCAGTGGTATTATCCAGGCTTAAGGATCCGACTGGTTCTGTCGAAATAGCTACCCGGTTTAAATTGGCGTAGTTGGGGGCATAATGGGGTGCTTCTGTCAGAGAGGTCAAATCCATACATGTAATCTGTTCCATCTCTCAACAAGTGTATAATTCTTCTCCTTGTTTTCAACTCCCTTGACTGTACCCATTTACTCGTTCAACAAATGTGCCACACGTTGACATTTCTACTTTATGGAGCGGTGATATGAAGTACTTGTAAGCACGTTTGGAACAAGTCTCCAAATCAAAGACATACACCCCATATGATTTTACAATGTCCAATAAATGCTACAGGACGTCTTCTAAGTAACTTGACAGTTGGCACGTGGATTGATCGACTCAACATCTCTTCGAATCTTCTTTCTCGAGTAACTGGTAACAGATCAGTTGTTGGTACACTAACGTCGTCTCAAGCTTCCTTCTCATTCACAACTCCTCTATCTGAGCACTCCACGTCTACTCTAGCTTCACTCTCAAGCTACCATGAGGCGTTCCATATCCATGTATAACTGCAGCTAGCAATCTGTTATCAGTCGTATCTTTGTAGTACAAGACAGGTTAATCATCTCACAGTATGTACCGATACAGTTATTCAGGTCTCTTGCTACAAACTCCTCTTCATAGACTAATATGACACTTCTTTATAGCTTAACTTATACTCGAGCTTCCTCTCTACCATCGTACAATGAATACTGTACAGTGGAATAAACAGCCACGAGTCCTGGATTATCAGCAGTGATCGTCTGACTAATACTTTGCTTCAGATGCCGGTAGTAAACTAAACTACTGCTCTCTTAGACTAAGGAGGCAAACGTTAGGTCTCTTTATACACTCCACCCACTTCACCTATAATGACGAACACAGTCATGGGTGGTCAGTAGACGACCAACAGTACCAGCATCCGTACTCTACATTCAACTTTCGAGCTTCTCTTTCATAGTAGAATGTGACATAAACAGCAGCTACAAGTAGAAGTACTCAAGACGAAATATATGACGTCTGAAACACTACAGTACAAATACTCTCTACTTGTACAGTACTCTTCTATCTAGCTAAACACCTCGAGCTTCCTTCAGTCGTCTTAGGCTAGGAGCCTTATTCTAAAGAAGGACAGCCAGTCCAGAGCTGAATGTCTCGAACTAATTAACCATTGGATAGCACTACAGTCTACGAAAGCGAACGCTAGAGTCTACGAAAGGCACCTCTTTCTTTAGCTTAACGTCTACTCGAGGTTAGCTCTCTTAGACTGAAGTCACTATACCCTACGAGTACAAGATAATCAACCCTCTTCCACCTATAATGAAGAATGACAAGAAGAACATGCTGATTCCTGAATGATCAGAACTGGACGTCTCGAACAAATTAATCATCAGAAAGAACGTCTTTGACTGCGTAATCTGAGGAAACCAACCACAGTTAAGTACACTCTCTACCAGGCACTTTACCATAATGTCTACTCAAGTTGGTGAGTATCCCCAGTACCGATCGTCTGACTCAAACAACAATGGCTAACACAAACGTCTTCGCCAATGTAGCTCAACAAGACTACGATAATTAATTACAAGGTACAAGTGCCCATACAACCATGGACTCTCTCTAACAGGCACTTTCGGAACGAGTCATCCTAGAATAGCCACAGTGCCATTACAGTAGGTCAGATTGTCTGAATGGAGCAAATTAATAGTTAATTACGATAACAACGACGTCTAAGAGAGCGAAGCTTAGGAGATTACTCTGTCTAGTAACCACTCTCTAGTTCTACCATAACGTCTACTTGAGCTCGCTAACATAGACTACTGGTCACACTTCTTTATAGCTTACCGTCTAGGAGAGCGAAGCTCAGGAGACTCTTCTCTAGCTTACCGTCTACAAAAGCGAAGCTCG
Source organism: Yarrowia sp. JCM 30696 (assembly GCA_001600535.1). Classification (NCBI taxonomy): domain Eukaryota; kingdom Fungi; phylum Ascomycota; class Dipodascomycetes; order Dipodascales; genus Yarrowia; species Yarrowia sp. JCM 30696. The sequence continues at coordinate 1,222,463 of BCKG01000005.1, forward strand.
AGTATGTACATACCTGGTGATTAATGTGTCACTTCAGTCTAACGTCTACTCAAGTTCGCTCTCGAAGACATAATTTGTCACACTATTAATCACTGCTCCTGATCTCATGATATGATCTGATATCATAATGTCCTTTTTAGTATAGCTGCTCTTGGGAATCGAACCCCGTGCCCTTGTACTCCCAATGCTTTTAAAGATGCTTACGTCATTGTCTTCTCACAGCCTAACACAACACTACAATAAGACTAAAAAATACTGTCACTCTTACAGTCACACTAACATCTCGCTCTCGAAGACTCTACTAACATCTCCTCCAGCTACTCTCGAAGACGACACTCTACAGAGTATCCCTACAGTATGAACAAGTACGAGTACAGTATGTACAAGTACTCGTACTTCGTACTCGTACTTGTGTCACTAACATTTTCTCAAGCTACGCTCTCGAAAATATTACGCTCTCAAAGACTACAGTCACAAATATTTTCTCGAGCTACGCTCTCGAAAATATTGCGTTAATCCGTTAAATACGCTTACGCTTTTATATTTTTACATACCCAGTGACACAAACGCGCCACAAGAGCACAAAACTGCAGCAAACCAAGATCTCTTTTGAATCCGCTTACAGTCGTCGACCTCGTCGACCACCCTTTCGTCGGGTAGAGTCGGAGGGAACGGGAGTGACGTCCTCGATTCGGCCGATTCGCATACCGGCTCGGGCAAGAGCTCGGACGGCAGACTGGCATCCGGGACCAGGGGTCTTGGTGGAAGTTCCTCCGGTGGCTCGGATTCGGATGTGCAGGGCGTTGATGCCGACCTCCTTGGCCTTCTCGACGGCGTCCTGGGCAGCCAGCATGGCGGCGTAGGGGGTGTTCTCGTCTCGGTCAGCCTTGACCTTCATGCCGCCGGTGACTCGGGAGATGGTCTCTCGGCCGGTCAGATCGGTGATGTGCACAAAGGTATCGTTGAAGGATGCAAAGATTCGGGCAACGCCGAAAACGAGCTCTCCCTCTCGGGCCTGGGGGCCGAGGGTAACGTTGTCTGGGTTAGTGTGAGTCGAGAATCGAGAGCGTAGCTCGAGATTCGCCTAGGCGACACCGTGTCGAAGACATGGTGTCATGGGACAGCTTGAGGTGACATGAGTAATGTAGTGGGTTACACTCTTCGTGTGGTCACCACATTGGTAATGTGATGGGCACGACATTGCGAGTGTAGTCACCACATTGGGAATGTCACGGGTACATTCTCAGGTAGTCACCACATTGTTCATGTCGTTGGCATCACATTGGTCATGTCGCTGGCATCACACTCCTCGTGTAATGCCCATGCCCAGATCATGTCCCCTCTCCCCAAGAGCCACCGACGAAGGTAGCTATTCTATCTCCGTCAGGCGGTCCTTGCGGATTAGCTGTTTGTGTCCCAGCTCCTAGCAATCAAATTATCACATCTCCTGCATACCTGACTTGGGGGCCATCTTGATTATCGGTTGTTGGTTAGGAGAAGAAGCTCAACTCTTTTTTCAACACATGTATGAGTCGCTTGGGAGAGTGCGAAAAAGAGCAGTCACGTCATGTGACCGGGTCCCAATTGGGACAAGAAAGTTTAAATGGAGGAGGGAGTGTGGAAGCTTATTTCACGTGACCAGGGGGGGAAAAATGTGGATTGACGAGGTGTGGGGTTTTTGATGTTGTGGGTTTTTTGACGATATGGGGTTTTTAACGATATGGGGTTTTATTGCTATTTTCATTTTCATTTTTATTTATTTTTATTTATTTTATTTTATTTTATTTTATTTTATTTTATTTTATTTTATGTTATTTTTTTCCGTCTGTGTAACTTGCTCAAATAAGGTTAGTAAACAAACACTGGCTGACTCAAGTAAACAAACAGAACTTGTCAACTACTTGTTTACACAACTCCAGCTCAACGAGATACCCAGCTCATAATCTGAAAAAACGACCAAAACAGCTCATAATCTGATACCCAGTCACGTGACATACCCTGGAACGATTCCTCCACTCACAGCCAACTACTGATACCTTAGTCAGAAAAACTCATTGAGATACCACAGAAAAACTAGCTGATATTTCTTCAGACAGTTGCTTGATATTTGAGACTCAGACTTGATTTCAGACTTGGTTGAATTACTTGAACACTTTGTTACTTGAGATTGTTGAGTTATTAGACGTCTAGTTCATCAGTTCATCTGTCTCAGTCTTCTAAGTCACTCTACTGACTCTGAGTTATTAGTCAGCCAAAAGTACTTGTTGATACGATTAATCAAGTACAGCTCTTTACCAGTCTTTTCAACTTCTTGAAGGTCTCATAGATCTGACAGCTTCATCTGACAACTTCTGACAACTTTTTCTGACAACTTTTTCTGACAACTTCTTCAGACATCTCTCTTCAGACATCTCTCTTCTAACTACCATCTTCTGATACCAGCTGTTTTTGTGTCAGTTTTTTACACTACGGTAGTTCAGACAGTCTTCAGCTCAGTGGATAGCTTCATCTGACTTCTGACTACTTCTGATACACTACAGTCTTCTATTGATACCACGTGACTCCACAGTCTGACACACGTGACTCAGACACCTCGATATAATCACGTGATACCCAACCGCAGTATCCCTTCAGCATCTCAACTAACTAGTTAAGACAAGAAAGAGTCTTCATCACTCTAGAAGTCTTAGTGTCTGATACCAGTCTTCTGTCTTTTTATCAGTCACGTGTCTTCGTTACCAGTCACGTGTCTTTTACCTGTCACGTGTCTTGATACCCAGATTCAGTCTTTGACACAACTCTTCTCTTTATCGACACTAGTCTTCTTCAGTTGAATCATTCTTCGTCTTCTAGATACAGTCTTCTGACTTATCCGACTTCTGACTTCTTTCTGACTCCTTGATACCGATCACGTGTCTTTCATCAGTCACGTGTTTGATACCGATCACGTGTCTTTCAGCTCAGTCACGTGTCTTGATACCAGTCTTCTATTGACACCACTCTATCGTCTCTCACTAGACACTTGGTAAGCATCTGATACCCAGACACCCAGACCAAGTATCTGAGATATCACGTGACTCACAAGCATTGTTCTCACGTGACTCAAGCTCTTCTTCTTCTTCTCCCACGTGACCTTCCACTCGCTTTCCCATGTACTCCCTCGTGACCAAACGAGCGCGGTCGTCAACGTCGGCAGTGGTGCTCAACACGTACAGTTACAATCACGTGACGCAGCATCAAACCCTCGTCCATCGGCGGTGGGTTTTCCCCGAGTCGCCGATCTTGCCGGTTTTTATTGGCTCTCAAACTGACTACACGCCGTTTGGAGGGTCAGGAGATACCCTGAAGCGAAAGAAGGTGTTAGGAGCGAGTTTGAGGGTTGTTTTTGAGGAGGACGAGGAGGAGGGAGAGGGGGAGAGTAGTCCTGGAGTTGGTAGTAGTCCTGACGTGAGTTCTGGAAGTGGTTGAGAGGGTGGTTATGTAGTACAAGTAATTATTAGTAATAAATCAACAACAAGAGTAATTAATTAAGTGGGAGAAATGTATGAGTTGTTAGTTGGTAGTCTGTATTCTATGGGATCTGTTTGTCTTGTTAATTGGTGTATTAGTAATGAGAATGAGTGTCTTTGTTTTTGTATGTCTTGTAGTGCTACAAACGAAAGATACATCTTAAAACAGTGAATGAAGTTCGAGAAACAGATTTTGGTGGTTATTTGAAGTCGTAGTATTACTCTATATAGTTCTTAGTGTATATCTCTTCTTGTGATACGATATACTACACTTGTATTAGTAAGTGCTTCTAGTCATAGAGGTGGTTCAAGATCTGCGTTATCCAGCTACAAATGGAAGACATGTTGCAGTGACCCAGTATCAAAGAGTTGGAAGAGATAGCTCCTTTTCATAGAATGACGCCATTATTTCAAATATCATTCAGTGTACAGTAATTGGTGTAAGGTGCAGGAGTCGCTTGTAGAACGGCTAACTACAATTTTCTTGTATATTGTAGATACAAGTACAAGCTGCGTGCTCAAGTCGACAAGCTCATTTCTGCTTCTGGTCAATATTCCAAATCTCAGAGAGTTCTCCTTTCCCATTGATGTTGTGTTGTGCACATAGATCATGGAGGGTATACAGACAAAGACTTCTGAAAGAACAAGTGAAGAAAAAAACAATGTTGGAAGTCACGTGAAAGAGTCAGATGTTGTGTTAAAAGCATCTCTTTGTACTTTTATTTATTATAAGTCATCGGTTGTACACAGTTCTTAGAGTCAACTACAGAGAATGGGTATATGACCATAGCACCACTGAAAGACTGTGAAGAACAATATTTCTGCTAATCTTGGCAACATAACAATACCACTGGCTGTCAAAAGACTTCTCCTTGAGCTGTTTCCACCCTTTTTCTTTGTCTCACTTCACCTCACATGAACCTCATCGCAGGTGCATGTCAGATGTAAGTGAGGGAGTACGATACAAGTTTCAAGTGGACCACCGTGACTCAACAGACTCTTTAAAACTGAGTATCTTGCATTCTAATCACGTTGCGAATGCAAACGGTGTTGATGTCAAGATAAATGTCTTGTATATGTGAAGTGTCTTGATGTCAAGCACGGACTAATGATGTCTCTCGGTAAAGTTCATAGTGACAGTCAGACGTTGTGAAGATACTCTGTTTAGATCCTGTTTGAGAACCTACCTGTAGATGTAACTTGGGTTCGTGCTCTTTTTCTTGAGTACAGTGATAGATCATGCTACAAGTACAGTCATGTCATTCTCTTCATCTCATAATGGTTTTGTGTTAACAATGAATGAAGTTCTTCTGAGCACAGAAACACTTCAGGGCAATTGAAATTGACGAATGAGCAACGTTCGGTTCATCATAGATTGATATCATCTCACACATTATTTGTATGTCTTCCTATTAAATATGCGTCGAAGATGATTAGTCATTTCACCAGTCACTGAACCAATTCACAAGATAATTACACAAGTATATAATGGTCATGTGACCTCCTTAAGTAACATGTCAACAACGCAGGCAGCATGTGTCTTTCCAAATTCCTGTCTTGTTTTTGCTGCCTACTTTCCTTACCGGTACAGTAATAAGGTCATTTGATTAGTAAGCCATTAGTAATCACACCAGCCCCAAACGTCTCGCTTACTAATTTCCAAGCCGCACAGCTGATGGGCTGTTTTTTAGGACCACTCAGAGTCATGGAAAAACGAGCTAGAGCAAAGCTGAAACAAGGGAAATGTACTGTATAGCTAGACGGCCAATCTGGTATAGTTCTCTTTGCTACTGGACAACTACACAACTCTCAGAACTAGTTTCCGTTTCTCGACTGTACCCATCACTCTGTTTACGGACCTTCTAAATTATTTCCCCAGTCTGTAACCTTATGTTGGAAGACTTTAAGAACTGATTAGATGTATTATGTAATCACATGAGATGTGTTTTAGTTGCCTCTAATTACGAGATATGAAACAAAGCTGCACATAGTGTGATTAAATGGTGCATCTTTAGTACAAAAACGGCTTAATGTATCAAATGTACCATTCTGAGGTCTTTTAGTAGGGTACCATTGGATATTGTACTCTGTTCACGTACCCGTTTAACTATTTCTCCAGTCTTTAACCTTATCATTTGTATTATGTAAGCACGCAAGTCACTTATGAAAAACGAGCTACATTGTACAAGTAGAAAAAAGGGGGAAAGTGGTAAATGTACTGTGTTGCTAGGCGACCAATTTGGTATAGTTCTCGCCGTGATTGTAGTGTCACACGACTCTCAAAATCACCTTCCATTCTATCTTAGTAACGTAATAGTGAGACCTCTGGTAGAACACTCAGAACTTTTGCCACCGTAAAAACCTCTGATTGGTGGTGCACTAATCCAAGTTCTGAGTGTCTTCCTGTTTTTGGGTCATTCAAATAGTATGAGCCGATTGTCTGCTGCTTGAGCAGTTATTACTTGGTCTAGTTGGGAGTTGGCCCCATAGTTCTGAGACAATTAGTTAGACTACAGTACTTTACTTAGTCCCAGTTGAGCCAATTCAACAAAACATATTTCTTTCATTATCCATTTTTGAAGTCTTAGATTTTGAATTTAACATAATAAACTGCTTAACATACCTCCATCTTATTTTCAACTGAATCCCACCATTTTAACCCCATTTCAGGAGGGCCTAAAAGCTCACCCCCAGCCGTGCGGCTCGGAAATTACGAAATCTTGGGTCCACCTTAATTTGACACAACTCGGAGAGATCCAACAGCTCAGGACTGAGTAATCTGGCAGGTTCGTTGATAGTTTTATTCGAGCTGGTGAACTTTTCTCATCATTTTGATACCGATTTTGGTCATATTCTGATCTTTTCCACTGTTGGATGTCATCTTTAGTCGTGCGGCTTGTTAATTAGGAATAAAGAATGTCAAGTATGATTAGTCATCACAGTAACAGACACTCAACCAAGACACCATAGAAACCACACAACTAAGCAGAAAACCGAGCTGAATTCATCCAAGTGAGGGATCTGAACCACCAACACTTTTTTGCTTTCAAATTATTCTTGCGTCGACAAGTAGGAAATGTCTGTAAAACTCCGACACAACCCGGTTTCGAACTGACCCAAGCTGGTTCAGTGAAGCTTAGTCATCGCCCATACTAGGGTTACTCAGGGTTGATAGATCCTCCTATGAAGATTGATACGACCAGTCTAGCTAGAAAGATGGAAGTAGTATAGTTAGAACCGCAGAGTCGAGAAGGTTTATTTTATCCAATAATATCCACTTTCGAGCAAGTATTTCCCAAACTATCGCAGATTCAAAGTCCCGCTTTGAGTGACATTTCAACACCGTACTACAAGCCTACAACTACTGTACAAGTAATACCGGAATTACTACAGTATATACAAGTAGCTGTGTCCATCTTAAGAAAACACAATAAGCGCTAGAGGTAGATAATACAAGTTGTGAATACGGATAAGACAATGACTAAAAAGGTGCCTAGATCCAGTAATTGACAGACTTGGTATTAGATCGGAGAGATAGTGTAGATTCCTAGTTGTAGTAAGTGATGGCTTGATGACTTGATCAAGGTCAACCATCGGTTGTTGTATTCCTAGGATATAACAGTTTCCTTGAAGCTATCTCAGTAAGTCATAGTAGGACTTGAGTTTGGTATTACTTAAGCCACTTAGATTTTGGCCCCATTGTACTGAGCTTAATACTTGGGTTAAAGTACTTTACTTAGCCCCAGTTGAGATTATTCAACAAAACATATCTCTATCAATATTCTTCTTTGGGGTCTTTGGCTCCGAATGTGACATACGTAACTGACAAAAATACGCCTTGCTTATTTTCAACCAATTCCCATCATTATATCACCTTTTCAGGAGGGGCTGAAAGTCCACCCCCAGCCGTGCGGCTCGTTAATTACGTAATAATTACGTAATTTCGGTTCACCTTATTTTTGAAGAACTCAAGCAAGCTCTACAACTCAGGACGGAGTAATCTGACAGGCTCGTGAGTGTTACCATTAGATCTGGGGTAATTTTCCCATCATTTTGATAGGACTTTTGGCATGTATCGGAAACAATAACATCACTTGTAGATACTCACAAGTAATTCCTTCCTGCCTTGAACAATCGTGTTTTATCTCATTTCTCCAACAATAATAACCACATCTAATAACTGGACCACAGCTTGTATTCCCATTTCTCTGGTAAGTATGATTAGTAAGCGCTTACTAATCAGCTTACTAAGCAAGCCACAAATATCGCCAAAAAGTTAAGAAAATTTCTCAAAAGTGGAAATTTGAAAAGTCGCAGAAAGTCACGGAAAATCGGAAAAATGCTGGGAAAAAACAGGAAAAGATACTACAGTCTACAGAGAGCTCGTTAGAGCTCTTTTTAAGCCTACAGAGCTCGCTCTTCGAGCTCCCTCTGTCTACATCCATCACAGTGCCTTTTTTCCCTTTCAAAGACAGTGTATGACAGATCAAATACAACATTTATTTTTATTTCAGCGTGAGCTAGGATTCGTCTAGTAGAAGAAACCGAGAATCTTGCCGGCCACGTGTCGTCGTCGGGCCTCCTCGTGGTCCATGATACCAGCAGAGGTGGTGAGAATGATGTAACCAAACTGTCGAGAAGGAAGCAGGTTCTGGATCCACTTCTCGACGTCGTCAATCTTGACGTTGAATCGAGGGGAAATAACACCGCACTTGTTGAGTCGGCCGTTGAGCTGGACCACAATCTTGCCGGATCGGTGGTCGTCCACGTACTCAAACTCGCCAATGTAGCCGTGCTGCTGCATCACGGTCAGGAACTTGATGATCACCTTGGACGAGGGTCGGATCAGGACCTGTCGCTTGCCGGCCTTCTCGGCGTTGGTGATGGACTGGAGAGCGTCAGCGAGAACGGAGGTTCGGGTCATTTTGTGCGTGTGGGTGGAAAAGCGAGGTTGGTGATGTTTTAGGACGGGTTCGTGGGAGGAGTTTAGGGTTTAGGGTTTGGGGACAGGGTGGTTAGGGTTTTCATCCAGCGTGCGTGGTCAAGTCCCGATTGGGAATTTCGCAGTCACGTCATGTGACACAGCTAGGGTTAACACCCCGTTGGGACCATCCTCCCTCACGCAAAAATCTCAAATCAACCTTGGTTTTTTACAAGATTGACATTCGACAAATAACAATGCCTGTGAGTATGCTGGAGGAGAGAGTGACCCAAGTGAGAGAGTGGATATGTTGACGGCGTTGTCGGCGGCTGACTTGGTATTTCTGTATTTGTGACATTTCAAATTTCACATTGTACATGACAAAAGTTGCCACCGTCAAGGCTTGACTTCTTCATCATCACTCGACATGAATCAGAACCAGAATCAGAACCAGAACCAGGGATATCAGCAGGGATACGGCGGTAATCAGGGCGGCTATGGCGGCAATCAGGGCGGTTATGGCGGCAATCAGGGCGGTTATGGCGGCAATCAGGGCGGCTATAACGGCGGCTATTCTGGCAACAACGGCTATGGCAACAACGCCTACGCCAACCACTCGCAGGGAGGCTACAACCAGGGCCATGCCGGTTCGCAGCAGTATGGCGCCACCCAGTACGGAGGTTACCAGTCGCAGCACCAGTTTCAGACAAGTCAGGGTGGCGGATATGGCGGAGGTCAGGGTAGTTACGGCGGTAATCAGGGCGGCTATAACCAAAATTATCAGCCCCAAAATTATCAGCCTCAAAACCAGACCCAGAATTACCAACAGTCTCAGAACTACCAGCAGCCCCAAAACCAGCACCACCAAAAACCCCAAAATCAAAACCACAAACCTGGAAAATCCAACTCGACAACCAGCAAATTTGCAAAGCGAGTGTGGAACCAGACCAAGCGACGGCTCACCCGAGACATTGCTCGAAAAGTGGCCAATTCTTTGATGCGTTGATGTCTTTGTCTTTGATTCATTCTTTTTCGTTCTCTTCAAAACACTTGAAATTTTTCATTCTTTGTGTCTCCAAACTTTTTCAATTTTTTTTCAAAAAATTTCAACTTCAAATCAGTACTAATTCCAGAGTCTCAAGACCTTCAAGACCAAGTCCAAGCTGGCCAAGGCCCAGCGACAGAACCGACCTCTGCCCCAGTGGGTCCGATTCAAGACCAACAACACCGTTCGATACAACGCCAAGCGACGACACTGGCGACGAACCAAGCTTGGTATCTAAGCTACCGAGTCAACCCGGAAAAAAAATTCAATATATTGCTTTGCACATCACTGTACGAGTACGAGCTGCGTAGCAGTGAGTACTTACAGCTGCGAAGCGGCTGTACATTAGTAGATGTACTTGTAGTCACATGACGAACTGCGAAGCAGTGAGTGATGTACTCCGTACTAATAATATACATGTTTTGTTTCACATGTGTCCTGTAGTTAGTATGTACTGTAGCTGTTAGTGGCTACAAGTACGAGTACAGTAGTCTTGAGCAGATGTGTATCATAGACTATTGTCTCGTAATGCACCATCTTGCTTAAGGGTGTTCTGTAGTTAGTAGTGTTCCATATCTGAGAAGCAGTGGTGTCCTAGATGTGGTCACATGACGGTGTGAGCAGTGAGTGTATGTTGATACACATCATGCTTCACTGTGTTCTGTCGTTAGTCAACTTCGAGCAATGAATGAGTGATGTACAGTATGTTAACATCTTGCTTCTCATGTGTTCTGTAGTCATGAGCTTTGAAGCAGTGAGTAGTGTCGTTTAATCAAATGTCTTGTGTGCACATCTTGCTTCTGTGTTCTGTAGTTAGTCACATCAGCCGCAGTATCGCAGATGTAGTCACTTGCTTCACTGTTCTGTAGTTGGTCTGAGCTGTGAGCAGAGTAATGTCTTTCATAGACAGATGTCTTGAATGTATCATGGACGTCTTGTGATACACATCATGCTTCTGTGTTAGTCATGAAAGGATGTATCATAGACAGACGTCTTGTAACACATTCTTGCTGGCAGTGTGTGTTCTGTAGTTAGTCATAGACAATGTCTTGATACACTTCAGTGTTGTGTAGTCATGAGCTGGGAAGCAGTCTATCAGTCAGTCTTGTCAGTCTGGTGATATCATGTTTCACTGTAGTTAGCTGTAGTGGGTGATGTTGAGAGCAGTGCTGAGTTCTCTGTTGGCATGTGTTCTGTAGGTCAGGTGTTCATAGTGATTAGAGACAGTTTGTCAGCCTTGTAGAAGACACCATGAGTCAAGTTCTGTCGTTAGCCATTTCTGTTCAGAATAATGAACCAGACAACAGTTGCCTTTCGTATCTTCAGAATGGTCAGACAGCAGTTTGTCAGCCGGCACCACTTCTGAAGTCTCAATAGACAATCCACTTGAATTCCACATGACCTACTTCATGTTCTGTAGTAGCCACAGTGTTCAACAATGAGTGAGGTATGACGTCAACAGTGAGCCAATAGACCTAGTCATAGACATCACTATTGACCTTGTTCTGTAGTTATCACTTTAGCAGTAATATCAAAGACAGCTCTTCATACTCACCAGTGTCTCAACAGCCTTGCCTCATTTGCAGTGGCAAGTCATGACTTCAGAAGTGGTGGAAGGACTGCAGCTTGACAGCCTCACGATACACCACATCCAAGTGACATGTTCTGAGTGGTGACTGGTAGAACAGGCTGTCTTGCATATCCACCAGTGTCTCGTTAGTCTCAATACTCACATCACTTTAAGCTGCTGTTAGTCATCACGTTGAACAGTAACAGTTCTGTACCGGTAGTTAGCAAAAGGTGTATGTCATCTGATTAGTGACACGAACATTTGTCACCAACAGTTGTACTCACCAACAGTTCTCACCAACAGTTACTCGCCATCACATTCATGTTCTTAGTCTGGTCACTAAGATGTCACTCAGTAGTTGGTGAGGTGCTGTTAGAAGTTCCACCTCGTCAAAAGTACTGACTAAGTCACTTACGTCATTCTAATCAAGCCACTCTAGCAAGTCAGTCACTGAACTAGGTTGATGTCTCAAGTCATAGTCATGTCTTCCGAGTCTTCAGCTTAGGTATGTGACCAGACATTAGCTGACTAATCATGCCATGTCAGTCATCGTCTTGCTGTTAGTACTCCCGTCGTTAGTAGTTGTTAGCCTTCGTGGCTGTCGTTAGCAGTGTCATTTTTTCAACTCACTTGTGATGTGTAAGAAGGAAGAAGCATTGGGGGTGTCAGCTGCTTATATAACAGAGAGAGGTGACATTGGCAGTGTTGTGGGGGAGTGAGAGCAGCAATTTAATAAGTGAACAACTAACTTGGAACTTGTTCAAAAACTGTCTTTGGGCTTCTTATACTGTTGAATAAACAATGGCAAGCTCTGGGTACTCTTGTAACTCTTGATTGACATATTCTTACACCTGAGAACTGAGAGATTATACAAGTACTAAACAAGAGACAACTATCTTCAACTATCTTCTTCCAGGATATATTTAATCATCCGATGAGCTTCTTTTTCAACTCCAAGTGTCTACACTTTCTATCTAGTAAGAGTTATGATACTCTGTCGTTCTGGAGATAAGATATTTGTTCAAAAGAAAGATAGTCAAAGGATTCCAACTGAAGAGTTCAAAAGGTGGTCAATCTGAGCCATTGGAACATATCCACGTAGTCTCCTAGCTGATATATCTCTTCCTAAACGTTTTATTACCACATCTCTGAACTAATAGAAAAACACTGTAGAGATCTGAATATGTTAAATGCAGTGATGAACAGTTCTAATACTACCTAATACGCCAATTTCAAGTTCACCAAAACAATTATTTCCAAAATACCCTCATTCTTGGTGTTACAGTAACCATTTTTGGTGCTCCCTATGAAGGTTGTATACTTGACAAGTCTTCAAAAAATTATACAAGAGTTTTGCACACTTTTTGCATACACTCCTAAACTTCTAACAGCCATGTTTCTTCTCTCAAACTGCAAAAAAGTCATCTCTTCTTACTATGTTCCTATGATCATATCTATACACCCTGAGTAATATCTCAACACAACGCTCTGTAGACTGACAAAAAAGAGATAAAGACACCTAGACTTCAAATTCACTCTTCTTTACCATCAATAGCTTCATAGAATAAATATCAAACGTCTACCTTCTTTCAACGTCTCACAGTGCAGAATATACATTACCTCTGTATGAAGACAATAATAATACATCTAATGAGTGACCCATACGAGATATAACCCCAGTGAGTTCCCAGACCTAATCTTTACACTCCATTTATCACTTTCATCAACTATTCCTTCATTTTTCCACCTGACACTAATCATCCTCAAGTATGATAACCAAGCAGAGGAGATAATGTCATATATCGAGCTACCAGTAATACTAAAACAGAAACCAAAACTGTCAACACACTTTTCTTCCCTCCCTTAATCACCCCATATACTTTTCTTTCTTCTATCTCCTTTATTACCCACGATCTTAGTCATCAAAACATGTGTTCAGCGCAAAACACTCAAACTCGACTATCACAAACATAGGCACATCACCAAGTATACCATTGGATAGCCCCAACTCTCCCCATTTCAACCATAGTACTCACATGTCCATATCTCCTCTCCATCCTCCACAACAAGCCTTCTAAATTTTGCTTACGTAATCACACACATACCCCAAACTCGTCCAAAACTCTCCCCCAACCCTCTCCACCAAACAGACGCCCCAATATCACCCCCTTCATCTCCCCCCTTTTTATGCTTACTAATCGGCTTACTAATCACCCCCTCATGTCTATCTGCACACTCATGCACTCCACCTTTTCATCACCATCATGCCGTCGGAAGAAAGCCAGGCGTTTTATATTGCGGTGTACGAGCTGTGCCAGACGATTCCGCACGGCCGGGTAACCACGTATGGACACATAGCGCTTCTGGCAGGTGCGCCGGCGAATTCTCGGCAGGTTGGAACGGCGCTCAAAAGTCTGACCACAAACGCGAATCACGAATTTAACACGTTAAATGTACCTTGGTGGCGCGTGATTTCGGCTCAGGGCAAGGTGTCGTTGCGGGGAAAGGACGAGATGAGACTGCAGAGAGAAAAGTTGGAGGAGGAGGGTGTTGAGGTGACTCAGAGTGGGTTGGAGAAGTATAACGTGAAGTTGAGCGAGTTTGGGTGGTTTGAGGGAGATGACGAAGAGTGAGAGCCAAGTGCGTAGCACTGCTCGAGCGATGAGTGAACAATTGGAGTGTTTCTGATTGTTTCTGATTGTTTCTGATTGTTTCTGATTTTTTGCGAATTTTCTTGAATTATTACGGAAAATCGATTTAATCGGATTTAATTGCCGAAAATTCTATTGAGCTCAATTTTGATCAATGTCGTCTTTGAATGATTGGAAATGGCTATTTCAGGGTCACCCGTGTTCTCATTGTCTTCAGGATGAGTTCCTTCTACCTCTGTGGAGAGATGATTATGACACTACTTCAAAGAATCACGTGACACTACAAGTACTTCCAAGAGTGAATCACGTGACACTGGGAGATTCAATCTGATGAAAACGAGTCTTCTATTACTTGTGGAGACTTTGGTCTGATACTATACTCCTTCTTGTACATAGGACAATAAAGGAAGATGTAGAGGTGAAGATGTAGAGATGAAGGAGACTCTTAGACATTGTGAGTCAGGTTCTTTGTTCTTTGTTAGTGAATAAAGTCACGTGACTTTTGTTAGCTTTGGATGAGTCTACAACTAGTGCAAGTACTTGTATTAGTCAGCTAACATTCTCGAAATAGAACACGAGAAGACAAAGAACTAAATCAGATAAGAGCGACAGCAGAAATGGACAACAATAATCGTCTGGAACTATCACGTGACTATTTTTCATTTCCTTACTTACGACTTGAGACTTTCTGTACTCTTCACACTCCTCAATCACTGTACTTGTAGATCACACTAGGAGGTTCAAATCAACCTCAAACGCATCCTAAGGATGTCACATGACATGGTTCACTTACCCACCTTGTTTTGTTTTGTTTTGTTTTCTTACTAAGCATATTACTAATTGTCTTACTAAGCACCTCCCTCGCTTACTAACAACCTAATCTCTCAATCTCATGCAGGCAATCAAGTCAAGTTTCCAGATCATCTTTCGCCACATTTTCCAGTCACTATGTCACCACGAAACCTGCACGAGTTTTTGGTCGGCAAGCTGCTCCAGTCCAAGCACTTTCACAAGTTTGTGCGCTCGATACATGCCAGGATAAATGGACATAAACCGACGGATTATGGAGATCAGAGTGAGTAAACAGGCATGAGCGTAGCGAATGCCTGTAAAAGAGAGGTACGAGCGTTAGCGAGTACCTCATAATGAGTATGATTCTTATTCTTTGAAGAATCCTCGTTTTTTTCCTCTTTTTTTTTTCTTTTTTTTCCATTAATAAGGGTCCCCCCTTGTTAAATCTGAGCTCCAGAAGGAACTGTAGTGAACAGAACAGGACTCAGAACACGACTCGGAGATATGAGTTTGATACCCTTTGTTTGAGATACAATCTAGTCAATCATACAGCAGTGACTATGTACTTGACACATCAGAAGCTTGACATCAGCTTGACATCAGCTTGAAATCAGAAGCTGATAGTCAGAGTCTTGTCATGGTACACGGTAGATCATTCTACCAGCATAAGATGTTATTAGTGACTGTGTGCTGTCTTTTGTCATTTGCAGCTTTTGAATACCCTGAAGTGCTTCACTTTTATGATCTTCATTGAGAGCTTAGATGATGAACTCTTGTATTTGGAGTTCTGAAATGTTTCACAGTATGATCTGAGAGGATGGTATTGAGCTCTTCTCATGGTATTGAGTATAATGGTGTCACGTGAGTCTTCTACTGAGCGTCATTCTACTGTCTCCTTATTCTTCTGAGTCATGTACTTCTGAGTCATGCTTCAAGGAGTCATGCTTCAAGGAGTCATGCTTCAAGGAGTCTTGCTATTTACTTGAGGTCTTTGATCATGAGTCACTATTCTACAGTTTCTCAGAGTTTTGGTATCAGTCTTGTTCTAGAGTCTGATATCTGTCTTGATCTAGAGTCTTTATCAGTCAGAGAGTCTTCATCTCAGTCTTCATCTCAGTCTTCATCTAGTTGTGTTACTACCAGATTCATCACGTGATAATGTTTTCTATTAAGAACTCACCATTTCGCTCCGCTCATGGTTCGTTCTGCTCATGGTTCGTTACTAACCCAGTCTCCCACGATCCTCTCCTCCGAGAAGGCGAAAAGCCGTTTGAAAAGCTCACCCACAAGAAGAGTTTCCTGTCCATCTTCCTGGAGGAGCTCAAGAACGAGGCCAAGTTTGGCAAGAAGAAGTAGTCTGTATATATCATAATTAACATTGAGAAAGGGAAACGCGTTTCGTTGTAATTCTTTTTTTTTTTCATTACTTGAAATTACTTAGGTTTAAAATTACAGTTGGGACTTTACTTGAACCACAAAACACCACCTTAATCCTTGTGTCCTTTTGTGTCCTTAATCACACCCTTATCTTATTTTTTGTATCCACTCACCTTAACTCTTCTTCCTCCACACCACTTTCTAACCACTCTCAACTCCACGGAAACAACCAAAGCGGCGGACGCAATCATGTTCTGTCTCCAATTCGGCGGGCGTTTCAGGGAGGAATGAGTGAGCAGTGAGTGCGTAGCACGAACTGCGAATGGACCTATGATTGCACTGTCAGAGAGCTCAGCTCGATGATAGTGCAAATGGCCATGAAGGTGAGCTGTGAGTGAGCTGTGAGTGCGTAGCACGAACTGCGAATGGACCCATAACTGTGTTTAGCACAGTGAGAATCAGATGGGTCTGGGTGATGGGTCTGGGTGATGGGTCTGGGGTGTTGTGTTTGTGTCACTCTGTGTAACAAACTACATGTCACTTTGGACCTGCGGGTCTGTTGGCCTATCTTCCGTGGCTCTGTGCAACTCTAGATGGTGGTGTCACTGCTACTGTCGTGAGGGTTACTAAGGTCCTGTGTTCTAACATCAGGTTCGCTGATACCACAACATTCCTGCTGGTGAGTGCTGATCTATTGCTCCAGGGAACTTGCCGCTTCTGAGGTGACATTGGCCTTGAGTCAGACCTGGTTTTCGAAGTGCTCCCTCTGTCCTTTGATGCACCCTCTCATGACTGTGTCTGGCAGTGACTCAGGAAGTCTGCTGTGCTACTGTCATTGATTGTTGTCTCTTCTGCTGACAATGCTCATGTCTCACAGGAGTCATCATTGTGCGGTGAGTATACTGCCTCTTCATCTTCTTGAGTGCTCGTGTCTTTCCTAAAGGGCATCATTTGTGCGGTGGGTTTTCTCGCCAGACGTCTCCTCCGTTTGACTATGCTCTTTCCTGAAGGACATGTGTGTCTCGAACTGCATTGCCTTAGGGACTCACTCCTTCGTCCACAGTGATCATGTTCCCAGAGCTGGTTGTTCTTCAACTACAGAACATGTTCCCAGCACTCTTCTCTTCACTACAGGTTCATGCTCGACGTTCATGTCCACATTGCCTCAAGGGACTCACTCCTTCATGTCGTGATGGACATTCACTGAGTCCACTTTGGTGAACATGTTCTAGCGCTGTCGTTCTTCAACTACAGGTTCATGTTCCCAGTGCTGTTCTCTTTACTACAGGTTGATACTCGACTTTCCACTTGACCTTAGACCGTCTACAACCACCCCCCTGCCTAACCCTGCCAATCTCTTATTAGGTATCTATTGACTATATACTATCGTAGTTTTTTTGTTTTTCTTTTTCTCATGTTTTTCCTTTTTTCCTTTTCTTTTGATGCACATCTCATCCTGTCTAATACTCGTTGACAATGCTGCTTCGGCCGAGAGTGGCTCGTCGGCCAGGAACAGCGAGACTCTCCCGGGTGGGTTTTCGGAACGACTTCTTGGACACCATGTTGACGTCGTCCTCGGTCGCGACAATCACGTTCTTGTCGGTTCCGAAGCGGAAGTCTCCGGCGGTCACCTGGTCCGAGTACCGTTTGATGAGGTACGGGTTGGCGTCGCCTCGCAGCAGCTTCTTGAGCGACCACGTGACCACGTAGGGCCCCGAGGACGTCACCACCGTCTGTTCCCGCGAGTTGGGGCCCTGGTTGAAGTGCGCCTTGGTGAAGTTGAGGCCCGAGCCGGTCTCGGCCAGCATGAAGGCCACATGTTCGGGCGAGATCTGCAGCCGTTTGGGCCGCGGCTTGGCGTCCTTGGCAAACGACCGCTTGAAGCCTGTCTCGCCCTCGTGCTTGCCGTCCTTGATGGTCGCGTCGATGAGCAGAATGTACGTCTTGCAGGTGGCGAGGATCCATCTTCCGTCGGCAGACACGTCGACGCCAAGAATAGGATCTCCTAGAGCAGGAAGAGCTGTCTTGGCGTTGATTCCAAGCCGGTCAAACAGCCGGATCTCGCCCTTTTGCGACGCCACGGCAATATGGCCGCCCTCGGTCGACGTGATGGCCGAAAACTGGTTGTTGGTGGCGTACTTTTTGTGCTCGCTGTCGACGAGTTTCGAGCCACTCAGCCGAGGGTCGATTCGGAACAGTCCGGAGTTGGCCATTCCGAGGAACGTCTGTTCTCCGGTCATCTGAGAAAACTTGGCCGAGGGAGCAAAGCTGACGACGCTGTTTTTGGAGTCGTCAGACACCTTCCACTCGTCCACCACCTTGCCGTACTCCAGATCCATCTTGTACAGATTGTTTCCGTCGGCCTTGTCCTGCAGCACAATGTGCTTGTCCTGGTAGTGCAGCATCATCTTGTCCGGGTTGAACGACGTCTTGTCGGGCTTGGCAATGTTCTCGATGGTGGTAGCAAACTCGAGCTCGTTGTCGGCTGTGTTTTTGAACACTCCAATTCGGTTGCCCCGAACAACGTACGACCGGTCGTTGGACGTGCCGACAGCCAGCAGCTTGTTCTTGTCGAGATCGTCGTTCTTGCCAAACACCTCGTCGTTGTCAAACTCCTCGTCGTCGGAAAAGTCACGTGCCGGACCCTGAGGAGCGTCCTCAAACTCGTCCTCGTCGTACTCCTCCTCTTCGGGCAGGTCTTCGAGACCCGTGGTGCCCTCGTCGTCAATGTCCATGGCCCCAAACGCTTCGGAAAGGTAGTCCTTTTCCGTTTCCGGAGCCTGGGTGTACTTTTGCCGGTGCAGTCGCTGCCACAGAGCCTGCATGAACACCTGCTGGAACACCTCGAGGTCTTCGAAGGTCGAGAACTTGAGCAGCCACGAGAATCCAGCTCCAGAGGGAGCAAAGTAGTTGAAAATGAACGACAGATGCTCGTAGTTGAAGCAGGGGTTCATTTCGGACGTGATTGGCATGCCGAGCAGCGGTTTTGAGCCACTTGTCACCGTCAGCCAGTATTCCCACTGTTTGGCGACTTCCTCGACCTTGACGGTGGTCGAGGAGGCCTGGAGTTCAAAGGCTCCGGTACCGGCATCGAACAGGTGCAGTTCGGCCGAGTTTTCGCCGAGAACAGCGTCAAATTGGGGCAGAGATTGGACGGCGGGGGCGGTGGAGGAGATAGCAGCTGCTACTGTTTCCGGTGCGGCTGTAGACACGGAGGCAGCAGTTTTGTCTTCTTCCTTAGCGACTTGAGCGTCAATCTTCTTGAGGTCCTGTTTAACAGATTTGACGGGGTCTTCAGTTTCAGCTTCAGCTTCAACCTCTTCAGCCTCTTCGGTCTTGTCTTGAGACTCCACCTCCGTCACAGGAGGAGGAAAATCAAATTCAGAAAGATCTTCCTCGGAAACTCCTTTCGCACTCACTCCATACTTCCTCTCGTACATGCACTCCTGAGCGACCTTGCTGAACTTGTCGAAAACGTCCGGCTTGATCGCCAAGTCGCAAATAAACTCAAACCGGTCTCCAGGGTCGCCATTGAGATCGTTCCAGGTCACAACCACGTGCGAGTCGTGCAGAAAGTAGCTGATTCGAAGCGCCTCGTCAATCAGATAACACCACTCCTCGTCGTCCAATTGGTCCTCCTCCTCGGTGCCCTCAAACGCCTCCTCGCCCTCCTCATAGACCCGCTGCACAATCAGCTGGCTGTTGAAATCGACATCGGTTTTTCTGATGATGGCAGCAGCCTCCTTGTAAATGCACTCGGAAACGCCCTTGACGGAGTTCGGAGCTCGCTTGAGAAACAGCTGGCCCGACGGAATCACCGCCAGCTCCTGCTTGTTCCCGGAGCCGAGAATGTTGCGCAAAAAGTTCATGTTGAGTGGCGTCTACAAAGGTAGTGGTGACACTGGTGGGAGAGTTAGGAGGAGACAAAATAAGCTTTTTTGTTTTGGCGGAGGTTGTCCTGGCAACGCCACAGACCAGGTGATAACGATAGGGTTTGATATACGAGAGGGAAGAATGGGGCCAATATTTGTTGGTGTTTCAGGGTGGATTTTGTGGCTGATACTTGTACAGTACTATTGTTTCTAGGTCTTTCACGTGTCTCACTTATGTACACATATTATGGCTATAGGGGTTACTGAGGCTCCTGTCAGTCAGACACTCACATAATTATAATTACAAGTACTCTGTCTGTCAATGAGGAGAGGGGAATTGGGGCTGAAATTAATTAAGGCAGCTCCGAGGTTGGAAGTTCAAACCCTGCCTTTGCTCAAAACACTTTACATATACAACACACCCCTCCTTACAATGGAGCAACGAAGAAAGCGAGAAGTGAAGTCTGGGACAGAATATGGATGGCTTAGTAAGCACGTACCAAGGAAGGCAGAAATGCCAAGTCTTTAGTTCAGGTTGACCTGTAACATGAACTACCTTCAGTTCGATCCTGTAACTGGTAATAATAACCAAGCAGTGTATTACTAAGCGTCTCGAGTTGCAGAGAAGTTCTGAGGAACTGGGAGACAACAGTGGTGGTAAAGTTGCCACTTGAAAATACAGGTCAATTGATGCTTGACACCTCTTGCTCTGTATTTCTGTTATTCAGAATGTCTTATAACACATTGAAAGCCAAGACCTCGAGGACTCCAGCTGGTTCTACGCGGTTAACCTGGGTATTTGACGTTTGTGGCAGTTGTTGTGGTTGATATGAACCACCTGACTCTGTATCTACCTACAGTATACCTTGGTCCAGTATTCGTTGAAATGGTGAGCTTAGAGTCTTCGACATAGTGTTGATGCCTAAAACATACTCCAGACTACTGGATGTACTTGCCTAATAGAGCTGTTCGAGTTTGAGTCACCGTTGTCAAGACTCTTCCATATGAGAATGGACTGGCTGATGATTCTTATGACGCCCTACAAGTACATCATTATCAACAGTGCGACATCCATGGTCCTACTTGTAGTTTACCCCCACATCACACCATCCTAATCGTACTAATCATACTAATCGCACCACCTCTGTCTCAGATCTCAGGGCCGCTTTCACCACCTATCTTCTTCGTCGAGCGTAGATTTATAGATTGGTTAACCGTGGAAAGTATCGTGTGGTTATCTTGTGAGTCTGGTGATGTTATAGATGAATGATACGATACTTGTAGGCCAATGAGAAGTTGTATATGTAGAGGTCACGTGACGACACCTCCCACATTGTAGAATCAGCTCGTGACTGTCTACGGTCACGTGACACTCTCCACACACCCCTTCCCCGCACACCCCCTATCTCTTATCAGATGGCGGACACTTATCTGCTATCTACTTATCAACGTTTGACCCTTTGAGGCTGAGACTCGAATAGCGTTTCATAGGATAGCCGTTTGGATAGGGTCTGTTTCAAACTTTGGGAGAGTGTTTAACGAAGAACATGAAACTTACAAGTAGTTACCCTGGAGTGGGACACCAAGAGCAATGGTCTAGTGGAGTGAGTGGATGTTCTGTGACGATTCTGAGTAGTGCATTTGATAGCCCTGGTCTTGCTGATCGTGTTGCACTTCTCAGATTGTCTATATTCCAATATTTGCCTCACCCTGAGGTCCTACATTACACACTCTAACTAGGAATCATATATCATCTCTTCTGCTTCTTTGCAGCAACTTTGTTTAGTGAAGAGAAAATGAGGTGTCAGAAATACAGCACAAATATTCCTAATCTTTCTGAGGTAATTAAACACTCTGACTTACTTCTATGACCACCACACTCACATTTCCCCTTGCTTACGTAACCAACCATATCCCCCTTTCTTGAGTTACCCTACCTCAGCCTCTCTAATTTTATTCGCCACTGCTAATCGGAAGACAGGCTCAAGCTCAAGGTCTATCAGCCGGGCCGGTTGGAGTTGCGATAGGAGGTGGTGATGAGTGAATGGTGTGTAAGGAGTTTGTGTAACGAGATTTGTGCACGTGTCGAAAAGTCCTCTTTACGCGTAGCACAAACACGCTTTTCACATATCTGGCACCCTCCATGACGGACCCGCTTTCCCGTGATGCAGTTCTCATGCTGTCTTTTTTATTCTCTTTTTTCACTGTGCAGAAAAAAGGCAGAAAAGGCAGAAAAGGCAGTGACAGGGGAAGTGACTTATGACGATGACATTTATGGCGATTGGACGATTGTGGACAACCAGAAACCTCATATGAGATACCCCTTCTACGACCCTGTGTTTCTCGTATCATAATCATACACTAGTTATCACACTAGTCGCACTAACACAATCTCTTATCTCTGGACAACTCTTTTCCGGACTAAATTCGCCGTCACACGAGATTCTTTGTCTGCCGGCATGGTTTCTGTGCGGCGGTGAAAAATCTGAGCCGGCAGCCTGGAATCGGACTATCTAACGGTCGCCGGGCCTTCTTTCTTCCTCCTGGAGATAAGCAATCTGACGTTGGTTTAAAATGGCATCCGAGTCGCTGTCAGACGAGAAAGTGCACGAGTCGGTCGACGAGCAGCCCACCTATCTCCAGCGACACCCCAAAATGGCCCAGTACCACTCCCAGCTCCAGCGCTTTCTCAAGTGGATCGAGGTGCCTACCAAGGAGGGCGAGGTCAACACTTTTCTGAACAACGAGGATCTGAAACCGGTCGAAGTCGCGCGACAGACCTGGGGATGGAAGAACTTTGTGTCCTTCTGGATCGCAGACTCGTTCAACATCAACACGTGGGAAATCGCAGCCACCGGCATCCAGCTGGGCCTCACCTGGTGGCAGGTCTGGCTCTGTGTGTGGATCGGCTACTTTTTCTGCGGCATCTTCGTCGTGCTGTCGGGCCGAGTCGGCGCCATCTACCACGTGTCTTTCCCCGTGGCCGGACGGTCCACCTTTGGCATTTTCGGCTCCATCTGGCCCGTGATCAACCGGGTCGTCATGGCCTGCGTGTGGTACGGCGTCCAGGGCTGGCTGGGCGGCCAGTGCATCCAGGTGTGTCTGCTGGCCATCTGGCCCAGTGCACGCAACATGAAGAACGGCATTCCCGGCAGTGGAACCACCACCTTTGAGTTCCTCTCCTACTTTCTCTTCTGGCTCTTTTCCCTGCCCTTCATCTACATCCGGCCCCACAACCTGCGCCACCTGTTCATGGTGAAGGCCGCGATCGTGCCCGTCGCAGGCATCTCCTTCCTGGTCTGGACCTGCGTCAAGGCCCACGGAATCGGACCCATCATGTCGCAGCCAGCCACAATCAAGGGCTCAGTCATGGGCTGGGCGTTCATGACGGCTATCATGAACTCGCTGTCCAACTTTGCCACCATCATCGTCAACGCGCCGGACTTCACGCGTTTCGCCAAGGAGCCCAACGCCATCGTGCTGTCGCAGCTCATTGCCGTGCCCACGGCCTTCTCGCTCACCTCCTTCATCGGAATCATCGTGTCGTCGTCGGCCACCCTGCTGTACGACGAAAAAATCTGGAACCCGCTGGACGTGCTGCACAAGTTCCTGGAGGGCAACAAGAGCGGCTCGCGAGCCGGCGTCTTCTTCCTGGGCTTTGCCTTTGCCGTGGCCCAGCTGGGAACCAACATCGCCGCAAACTCGCTCTCGGCAGGCACAGACATGACGGCCCTGCTGCCCAAGTACATCAACATCCGACGGGGCGGCTTCATCTGCGCCGGAATCGCGCTGTGCATCTGTCCCTGGCACCTGCTCTCGTCCTCCTCCAACTTCACCACCTACCTGTCTGCCTACGCCACCTTCCTGTCGGCTATCGCAGGCTGCTCGTTCGCAGACTACTACCTCGTGCGCAAGGGCTCCATCTACGTCGGCGACCTGTACAACGCCGCCAAGGGCTCGACCTACATGTACCGCTACGGCGTCAACTGGCGGGCTTTTGCGGCGTATTTCTGCGGAATCGCAATCAACGTGGTCGGCTTCGCAGACGCAGTCTCGGACGGAGGCGTCAACGAAACCGCCCGAAAAATGTACCAGCTCAACTTTTTCCTGGGCTTCCTGGTGTCCGCCATCGCATACTACGGCTTCAACCGGCTGTCGCCAGTGGTAGGAACACGTGACTCGTGGAGCGAAGACCCCAACGCCTCGGCAATGTACGCCGAAATCACCACCGACGAGCTCTCGCAGGACTCGCAGTCCCAGTCCTACGACCCCGAAGAGTGGGACAGAAAGGTGGTGAACGACGACCCCGTGAAGACGGTCTACGTGTCCCAGTCGTAAAACACACTCATTTAGCATATAGCATAGCATTGAAATCTGCATTCCAGCATCCCTCCGTAAAGTAGGGCAATATATTAACCGTTATTTATTCAAAGTGTGTTTCGTAGCATCCGTGCGTTTAGTTGGGTTCCAGGAGAGCGTAATTAGGATAAACAGGCCACGAGGAACACAGCTGTGAACTCGGTTTCGTTCTACCGTGATTATTAGCGGAGTTGTGACCCTACCTTGTTGTGCGCTTATGTAATATGTAAAAGTGTCATAACTTGTTCAATAAAAGAGAAAATGTCATGGAGACTTGGAAACCAAAATCGGAAAGTCATCCCGAGTCTGACAGTAGTGTTAGATTTCGTTTCTCGTGTTTATTGGTCGAGTTGTAGACCAATGTGGTTGAAGCTGAAGGAATATCAGAACTTCATCAATATGAGAGATGTAGACCAAAGAAACATATTGGAGGGTGATGTTACTGTACCGAAGCCAGTGGAGAACTCTGCAGTCTTTTCTCATTGATACTGGACGAGATATGACGAAGGGAAGGTTCACTACCTCAGTAAGCAAAGACTTCATAACTACACTACTCGTAATAGAAGAGATATGTCAATAGAATGTTAGTATAATGCACATAATGAGCTTCCAAGTACAGCTCTTCACTTCCTTACACTTAATCTCATATATCTATAATTTTATTACGCCCACATGACTACCGACAAGCACATTGACATTTTAGGAGTTTACATAGGCACGAGAATGTGGTTGGTGAACAGGAACTTCTCAGACAGAGCAGTTTATGAACTTGGGCTATGTTCAAAGTGCACAAACAGTCTTTCAATTCCTATTGGAACTTTTATGATCCTAACTCTGCAGTCAGCTTCAGTTAAACAGAAGACTATATAACTCTACAAATAAGTGCGATGAAAACCTGAAAATGTGGCAACAGAATCAGTGAGTATCAATGAGTCTGACACTTTACTTCCCGTCGTTCCATCATCAATATTGGCATCTTTACAGTGTGATATATGTCTCAACCAAGAATGCACCCAACTTCTTCAATACAAACAGCACCAGTCAGAGAACTCTCACAATGGTCAACAAAGCCCTATCAAACACCTCCCTTAACTCCCCTACCCAACATCTTCCCCACAGAAACCACCACACACTTTCCTCTTTTCCAACTATCTCCCAACTACGTCCCAACTACCCACACCTTAACTAGTTATTGACCTTACAACCCCCCCACCTCCACCAATACTCACCCAATCCACTAAATATCACTACCCCCATACTCCCCTCTCCGCGCTCGTCATTTTCACACCAATATCGACCCCCCACGTGCTCCCCCCACTATCCCAATAAAGTTCACACCTGCATCATCATCGACATGTAACTACACCTCCACATCATCAACACCACACAGCAAAAATGCTTCAAATCGTGCTGGTTCTTCTCCAGCTGACGCTCATCTCCGCAGCATACACTCTGCGGGGCTCGCTGGCCAAGGACGTGCTGCCATTGTCTCCCGAGGAGCTGGCCAACACCTATATTTCCGTGTCTCCGCTGGACGCCTCGTCGTTGCCTTCCTACAAGACCTATCTTCGAAAAGACGGCCATTTTTCGCTGCAGGATCTCGTCGAGGGCTCGTACCAGCTCGAGCTGCACTCCATCAACCTCGCTCTGATGCCCCCCAAGAGCTACAGAATCGACATTGTCAATGCCACCGAGCTGGTGATCCACGAGGTGTTTGCCGGTCATTCTGTGTCCGACCTCGGTCCCCGAGCCTCGTACCCGCTCGTGATTGGTCCCGTGGCCCGCAAGAAGCTGACCATGGAGCGAGAGCAGTTTTCGGCCTTCAACATGCTCAAGTCGCCCATGATGCTCATGTCGCTGGGCGGTCTGATCATGGTGGTCGGAGTGCCCAAGCTGGTCAAACACCTGGACCCCGAGGCCGTGGCCGAGTTCCAGAAGATCCAGGCCGAGAAGAGCAAGAAGAAGGGCTCGACCCAGAGCAGAGACATGCAGAAGCAGATCAACAACTTTGACATGTCCGAGTTTCTCGCCGGAAAGACCACAAAGAAGCAGTAATGAATATATTTATGTGATGTAGACGTTGAAGTTAGGGTAACGTACTTGTATGGGGTTTTCTGGTTTTCTGGTTTTCTGGTTTTTCTGGTTTTTGTGATTTTTCTCAAATTCACTGATTATTAGTAATCCATGTAATTCTTCAGAGTACAAGGGTAGGACAAAGACGCCAATAGAAAGGTCCAGTTAAGACCTACAGTAAGAGTACGAGTAGAAGCTCCTATATTACTGTAATACTACATACACTCTCTTCACGGACTCTCTAAATTATTTCCCAAATCTTTAACCTGATTGTATTACATAATCACTTCAAACGATGCCATCTGAAACACCTTATAGACAAGATATAAGACAATAATTCATCTGATTTGAAAAATAAGCGTTTCTAAACACTTTCATAACCTCAACTACTGAATACCACTTTCCAATCACTCAATTGACGGCCTCTCATCCTCCTGCTACTACTCACTCCGTTTACATACCCTCTATATTATTTTACCAAGATGTAACCTTAAAAGATGCCTCATTAGAGTGATTATGTAAGCAACTGGGTTTCATCTCCAAACCACTAACATTTCCCAATACCAATTACACTCTGTTTACAGACTCTGAAAAATATATTACAAATGAATGATCCGTCAGGATGGTCCACTTCTACACTCTCTCTGCTCTAATATACATGATAAATTAATCTCCACCTCTTTATTTTACTTCCCCCGAACACTGTCAAACAGATTATCAATGTTCGACTGCAGTTCATCCTTGCCCTTGTCTTCCCTCTTTTCCCTCTTTTCCCTCTTGTCCTTCTTGTCCTTCTTAGCTCCCTTGGCCTCACTCATATCATACACAAAATCCGTGTCCATGAGCTCGGTGATGGCCTTCTTTTTCGTCGGCAACACTCTGTAGAGCGTCTTTTCGCCCGCATCCTCCTCCTCGACCTCCTCGTGACGTCGTTTCCGCAGATCCAAGGGCGCTTCTTCCCGTGCCTGTTCTGTGGGTCCTCTGTATCGCTGCTGGTTGTTCTCCTCCTGCAACCGCTCCCTGGCCTCTGCCACATCTCCGTCAACGTACCCTTGGCCTTCTTCGTCGTCGTCCTCTTCGTCCTCTTCCTCCTCTTCGTCTTCTTCCTCCTCAGAAGACTCTTCATCTTCTCCTGGTTGTCCCCAGAGAGACTTGTCGATTTCGGCTGGTTTCTTGACCACCTGCGAGCCGAAAACGTCGCCGTAAAGAGGCTGGTTGTTCTCGTCCAACGGCGGCTTGCCGTATCCTCCAGGATGGAAACCCCATTGTGCCGAAGACGGAATAGGAGCGTTGACTCCTGGAATCCGCAGATCTTTGTACGAAGGAGGAGGCCCAAACCGCTGCATTTGAAGCAACCACGGCGGAGGAGCGTTGGGAGGCATGTTGAGAGCGTCCCGCAGCTCCTTGGAAATCACGCCGGGTCTGTACTGGCTCAGATCAGGCTCAAACTCCTTGCCCTCAAAGTACTGGTCTCCATACTCGTAGAGCCTGGGCTTGGTCTGGAACTTGAAGAATGCGTCGTGCAGTTTCTGGTAGTCAATGTCCATCTTGCCCATTTTGGGCTGGACTCGTTCTCGAGCTCGTTGTTTCAGAGTACTCTCGTCTTCTGCTCCGGTCTCTCGCATGTCCATGATGCCTGTGTCTTTGATGAACTGGGGCAGCTCAAAGGGCTGTTTGGCAAACCCGCGCTTCAAGCTGAGATACTCGCGCTTTTGTGTCCAATGCGAGGGCACGGGGACGACATTAGGAGCCGATTTCAGATGCACCAAAAGAAACGGCTCCATGGCATCAGCATCGTGCCAGTCCACCAGATCCGGCTTGGAAGTGCTGGCCTTGAGTTCCGCCAGCGGTACTTTTTCCCGTTTGTTCGATTTCACCAGCGAAGTCGATTCAGTAGCGAGATACTCGTCATCTTCGTACTCGTCATCGTCCGAGTACATGAGATTGTCTGTGGTCTGGGTTTGAGCCTCGGGTTCGGTCTGGACGTTTGCGGGGTCGAATTTCTCGAAAATGCGCTGAAACTCGGCGAATTTCTCGTCATTTTCGTCGAATTCGATTGTGAATGAGGTGGTAGGTTGTTTAGTAGTTGGTGTGCTGGTTTCAACTTGAGTCACCGGTTTCTCCTCCTTTGGCGTTTCTTTAGCCGCCAGTTTAGCCGCCTTGGCTTTCTCTCGCCGCAGCTGGTTCTTGCTCTTTCGCGGAGCCATGCTGGAGGTGGTGCGAGTGTCAAAGTGGTGATATTCGAGCTGGACTTTGAATGGAGTTTTCGATCTTGCATATTCAAACTTAGTGTTATTAGAGGGAAGGACAAGTGATGAAAAATGTGGAAAACAAAGAGGGTGGTCACGTGACAAAGAGAGAACATGGTGGTCATGTGACGATGCGAGAGGTGATGATCACGTGACTCCCTATATGTATTGAGTTACTAGGATTGCTCTATAAGGTGGAGTGTGGCACTGAAGTAAAGTGGCAAGTATTAGTTGGGAGTATTAGTTGGGAGTATTAGTTGGGAGTATTAGTTGGGAGTATTGGAGGTAGCTGAATGGTGAGTCAAGTCTTGGTACAGTACAAGTAGTAAAGAGAAGAATGAGATTGACGGATCAAAGTACTTGTAAATGGACATGCACTCGAGCAAACAAACCTGGGGATAGATACTGCTGTTTCTCGTGACCTTATCAATCAGGTCTGGAGAGTTGAACTGAGACTGATGTTGAAGATGTTAGCATTTATATCATAGAGACACTTGAGCAGACATAATAAGGGCTGTTCAAGTGTTTACTCGTCCTTCCCTCAGTACCACTACTGGTACCGGTAGCCAAGTAGATAGTCCTAGATGCTGTACCAGTACATAATTACTATGCTTGCACACTCACCAGGATCTTCTCAATAGAGACTTCGAAATGATCAAGAAAGAATTGGACCAATAACAGCTTTGTGTAATTAAACCTCTTAATGAGTCCTCATTCTCGGATCTCACCTTTTGTAACAGATGATATTTCTGCTTCTACTGTAGTGATACTGAAGACGGCACTTAACACCATGGAAATGCCAGACAACTTCATTCTGATCTCACCTGACGATATTGAATTGCCAAGCTACTTGTACTATATATACCACAATCCATGGTCACGACTTAAGTGTTCCTTTTTTTTTACTTCTTCCTCATCTTCTCCCCTACTGCTGGTAAAAACCACATTAATTATATAGTACAAAATAGGTGCTTGCCACGACGGGACTGGTACAAGAGAAATACTGTAGCCGTCTCGACGGACACGCTTTCAAGTTATAAAATAAAGAGTAGCAGAGTACTGAGTGTGCGGGACAACAAAACCTCGTCGGTCTCTCGTCTACCACACAGGGTCAGCGGGAGGAGGAGGAGGAGGGGGAGGAGAGCCTCGTCGAGCGTCAGGGGACAGAGACCGTCGTCGCTCGGGGAGCTCGTCTCGGTCATCTCGGCCTCCCCGTCGGTCGTCCCGGTCGTCTCGAGAGTCTCGACCGTCTCGATCTCGACCACCTCGTCGGTCATCTCGATCCCGGTCGCCTCGAGACCCTCGTCGGTCCCGTCGGGGTCCCCGGTCTCCTCCACGGTCGCCGCGGTCGCCACCACGTCCTCCGTCTCGGCCTCCTCGTCGGTCACCTCGTCGGTCGCCTCGGTCGCCGTTTCGAGACGGCATGTATGTGTCTCGCCGTCGGTCTCGGCCGTCGCGGTCCCGGCCGTCTCGGCCGCCACGGTCACCTCGGTCGCCCCGTCGGTCGGGTCGTCGTTCTCGAGGTCGGGGGTTGGGCTGTGTTAGAAAAGAAGGAGGGGGGAATAGCAGTAGGATGGACCACTGCTAGGATGGCAACCAGTGTAAGACAGGAACACGGAATCGGAGCTGTGTTCTCATCATGCACTTGGCATCTTGTCTAGGATACTTGGACCGTCTCATGGTCTTGTCATGGCTGTCATGGCTGTCATGGTCTTAGAACATCTCCAACTCATCACCTCATTAGAGACATCCTTGGACATCCTCAGATGACTCTAAATTAAAGACAGTCCCAATATAAGACAAGCCTTGAAATAGGGACTGAGGACTGTTGGGACTCAAGGGAGTGAGATTAAGGTGACCCAAGATGGTTCAACATGACCAAGACATGAGCTAGACAGTCAAGACATAGTCAAGACATCCCAGACATCATTCAAGACATGATCCCAGGCATCCTTCAAGATGATCCAATGATCCAATAAGATCCAAGACCAAGCAAGATGATCCAATGATCCAAGAAATGACCCAATGAAGATAACTAAGAAGACACTTTTGTTTGTAAATGTGAATTCCCAGCTGTTTCAGGAGTCATGGATGTAGTCCTTCTGTCTGCTGTACAACACTCTCGCCTTTGGCTCAAATGTTGTTTGCTTGTTAGAGACACCATCGCTTTGCTCTGGTGCTCACTACAGACCCTCGCCTTCGGCTCGGATCTGTTACTCACATCAATCTTCATAGTCACAATCTCGCCCATAAACTCAGTACCGTCAAGCTTGCTCACGGCCTGCTCCATATGGTCTGCGGATCGGAACTCAACCACACCCTCGCCTTCTCGGTCACGAGACACGTTGGTGTAGGTGACCTCGACGTCGGCGGTTCGGCCAAAGTCCTTGAGATCCTGCCAGGAGACGCCCGGAGCCAGGCCCGAAATGTTGACCCGGAAAATGTCGTCGACCTTGCGGTCCCGGTCGTTGCGGTCCCGGTCGCCTCGGTCGTTTCGGTCCCGGTACTGGCGGGGCTCTCTGACCTTGATGGGGTTGGCGTAGGTGCAGAAGAGCGGCTCGCCGTTGAGGGGCTCGCCGTCGACAATGTCCTTGGCCCGGATGGCGTCGTCCAGACTGTCAAACTCGACGAAGCCGTAGTTTTTGATCAGCTTGACCTCCTTGATGGGGCCCTGGGCGCTGAACAGGTCTTCGATCTGCTCTTTGGTGGCTTGTGTTAGAGGGGGAAAAGGCAGACGGTGGTCCTGCGTGTCACATGACTTTGATGTCCTAGTCAAATGCCGTTAGCATCTTCGATAGCCATCTTTGAGTCAATCGAGGGTCGGGCGAAAGGTCGGGCGTGCGTTCTAGGAGAGGAGAGAAAAAGAAATGAAAACCAGGCCAACAGATTAGGTGGGCGTAAAGGGAGTAAAGAAGGGAAGACAAGAGAAAGGGAAGAGGAAAAACAAGGAAAGTGAGGAAAACGAGGAAAGGAAAAGAAAAGAAAGACGCTACTTGGTCGTCAAGAGAGGGAAATATCGGGGAAAGGGAAATATGGTGGGAAAAGAGGAAACGAAGGGAAAAGCATCGTGGTGCGAAAGGAAATAGGGAAGAGAGGAAGAATGTGGGAATAGGGAAAGAAATGTGGGAACAGAGGGAGTGTGAAAAGATGGAGCATCTCGATGGGCATCTCGATGGACATCTCATCACAGAGGACTGATGGAGTCATCGAGAAGACGACAGCCACTCAGACGACAACCACTGTCGCTACCTGAAAACCCGGCACATGTAGGAAAGTTCATTGGAAAGGAGGTAATCAAAGGTCTGGTTCAAAAGGGGAAAACGTCCAAAAAGGGAAAACGTTCGAAAAGGGAAAACAACGTCAAAAGTCGGGTTTCCGGGTGTGGGAGGGTGTGGGAGGTGTGGGAGGTGGTGTTCAGTGAGGACAGAGGTGTGTCAGAGCCATTCAAATGGCACTTGGTAGTGTCAGGTGATCGAGCATGAAGTATGTCAGGTGATCAAACTTGAAGCATGTCAGATAATCATGTTCAAGTGATGACACTCAAGGAACCTCAGTAATGAATGTTCAGTGTTCAGAATCAAACATGAAGCAGGTCAGATAATCATGGTCATGTTAAGTGGTTAAGATGACCACTCAAAGAACCTCCAGTGAGCATGTTCGTGAATCAAACACCAATGGAAGTGGGTCACATGGAAGCTGTTCGTTTAAGTCACATGACAACTGTTCAGTGAATCACATGGATGTTCAAATGAATGGCACCTGTTAATGAATCAAACAGACTATGGAAGCTGTTTAACTGACTAACCCAGGCATCTGTTCAAATGAACCACAATGGTACCTGTTAAAGTCACCTCACTCATGTCACATGTCCTCACATCACCTCTCCTGGTGGGTATCAGAAATGATAGCTATCACGTGGCGCTAAAGACAGCCACTGTTTCCGTCTCGGGCTCGCCCGTTTGTGTCAATACATACTGTCAGGACCGATGGGTCTCAGAAAGAGTCTGGAGCTGGGCTCCGCGGGGGGGGCCGAAGAGTCGATGTCCGTCATTGTCGAAGCACGGAGTTGAAGGGGGCTGGTGAAAGGGGGGCTGCGGCGGGTTATTCAAGAAGCGGACCACGGTTTTGCAACTATTTTTTCAAACACAAGATGACGCAGGTGTGGTGTTGGGTGGTGCAAAATAACCTTTGGGAACGAGGTGCAACGTCGAAGAGGAGAGAAGAGAAAGGGAGGAAGAGAAAAGAGAGAAGAGAAAAGCGAAAACGGAAACAAAAAAAAAAAAAGGGAAAAGTGGAAAAGCGAGAAAAGCGGGAAAACGGGAAAGGCGAGAAAAACCCATAAAAAGAGCGTACAAGTATTGGGCAACTACAGCAACAGAGTGGTGTGGTAGGTATGTGCGAAGTACGGATACGGATACTTCGTACATACAACTACAACGTACCACTGCGTACAAGTGTGTATGTAATTGGTGCAACCTCCATAAGAGAAAGCACGTGCCAATTCCAGTGGTGTAGAAAGGGAGTCACGTGACCGTAAAAGTAGATGCTTGAAAGATTCGTGCCTTTCGTGCATTTCGTGCATTTTTGTGCAGGTCACGTGACCACACCCCTCCATATATCTCCACATATCTCCACATATCTCATATCCACCCCATAGACCTCGCCTAACCACTCATTATACGTCCATCATGTATGGAAACGACACACTGAGTGGTATAAGCTTATGCGGAAATAAGGTTACGAATACCGTATTTGGACGGATTTTTGTGGGATTTAATGGGCCAGAAAATGGGAAAATTAGAGAGAACATAAAGGAAGGCATAAGGATGACGAGCGAGCCAGGGGCGATAATCTGGCATTTTCAGTTTTCCCTGTACCTCCACTGTAGCGTCCAGAAGTCATGTTCTTCGAGTACGCCGTTTAAACGCGCAACGTTTGAATACTACTCATAATTTGTGGAAAAATGGAAAAATCTCGTAGAAAATCAAAGACTGAAGCTGCGACTACAAGGAAGATGCCAGAGGAATGATATAAACGAGAGCATCAAAAAGAGACGTCGTTCGTTCGTATATCGCCAGTATAGCATGTTGTAGATAGCTTGATTAGTGAAAAATACTGTACAGAGGAAAGCACCAGAAGTTGAGGAAAAGAGATATAATCCCCCAAAACGTACCAAATGATACACCAGAGAGATCCAGCCCTTACTAGGTCACCTCCTCCAGTGTATCTCCACTCCTGCAAAATGTCAGAATTTTTGCCTGTGCTTACTAATCCACACACTAACGCACTCACCAAGATGATGACTAATATGATGACTAAGCCACTTACCGACGCGCTTACTAATCACTGACTAATCATCCCATGCCTTCAAAGTTTGATACCTTCTTTCTCCACGTCAAAATGATTTCTCGACTAGTTCGACTGAGAGCGGTTCCCCGCGTTCAGGCACCTCTCACGCGGTCTCTACATGTCTCCAGCGCACGTTTGCACGATCCCTACGGTCTCGACACCGCCAAGCAGCCCAAGGGCGGCAAACGGCGCAAGGAGATGAGTCTGGAAGAGATCAATGCTGCGAAAAAAGCCCGGGAGGACGCTCTGCTGAAAAACGTGCGTCCCAAGGCCGAGCAGGAGCGGCAGAAGGCGCAGGACGAGGCCGAGGAGAAAAACAAGCGGCTCAAGAAGCTCGCCACGTTCTCGGTGCTCTTCACCGCTGCCATTGCCTACACCTGGCTTGTAGCTACCAAACTGCCCGAGATTCAGAAGAAGGGCGAAGCCAAGCGAGAAAAGCACCATGGGCGGACTGACTTTGACCGTACCGAGGCCGTGGCTGCTCCCCGAGACACCACCGAGTGCTACGATGCGCTGGCAAAGGTGTACGACGACAAGATGAAGTGGGAGGAGAGATGGGGTCTGATTTTCCGATGGCGACACAAGGTGGCCAAGGAGCTCGAGGGCGACGTGCTGGAAATGTCCTGCGGCACCGGCAGAAACATTGACTACCTGGATACCCGCAAAGTCAAGTCCATCACCTTTGTAGACTCCTCTTTGCCCATGCTTGAGGTCGCCGAGGAAAAGTTCCGCAAGGCGTATCCTCGGTTCAAAAAGGTGCAGTTTGTGCAGGGCAAGGCCGAGAACTGCTACGAGCTGGCCAAGGACTCGGGCATGAAGTACGACGTGGTGTTCGAGACCTTTGGACTGTGTTCGCATGTTGATCCTGTCAAGGCTATCACTGAAATGAAGCAGCTGCTCAAGCCTGGAGGCAAAGTGGTGCTGCTGGAGCACGGCAAGTCGTCGTGGGAGTTCATCACGCGGTACCTGGACCGAAAGGCCGACGAGCGAGCGAAAATCTGGGGCTGCAGATGGAACCTGGACATTCCGCAGATTGTGCGAGACAGCGGCATGGAGGTGGTCAAGAACAAAACCGGCGGTTTTGGAACCAATCACCTGTACATTCTGAAGGTGCCTGAGCCTGTGTCTGAGG
Organism: Yarrowia sp. JCM 30696; assembly: GCA_001600535.1. NCBI lineage: Eukaryota > Fungi > Ascomycota > Dipodascomycetes > Dipodascales > Yarrowia > Yarrowia sp. JCM 30696. The sequence goes on from BCKG01000005.1 coordinate 1,257,362, forward strand.
TGGTTGAGCCTAAGACTGAGACCAAGACTGAACAGAAGTAATTGTATATATGTAAATAGAATACCTGAATAGTGAGGAATGGAGGGTATATGGTTCGAATGACACCATGATTGGACGAGTTTGGTGCTTTTTTGATGAGTATGAAAGCATTTTAAGTCATTCCAGGGGCCTGAAATCGAGGCGTGGAAGAGTGGTCATTTAAAATGTATTATTTTAATTCACGAATAGCACCAAAATAACCGCGACAAAATTCTCATTCGAACAAGATCAATATTAATGATACTTGACTAATTTTTGATGGTTATTTTTCAAGTCAGACCTTCCTTAGGTGGGCTAATACCTGATGCTGAGGTGGTACTTGTAAAATGTGTTCTAATGAATCAGAGACGGTACTAATAAATGTCAGTGAGAAACTTCTCATTCAAATTAAACCATTATTGAACATATTGGGCGGTTTGTTGACGATTCAAGATGAATTTTGAGATCACCGCACATCTAGGGGAACTGCTTCACCCTTCAAAAAACTGCTAACAAACGAGAGATGAGGCAGAATTGAAAACTGGGGTGTTTGATAGACGTCAATAAAGTCATCTAAGATGTCCCTGGGGAATATAGAGAGTCCCATAGACCTACTCGAAGTGAAGTAAGATCATGACTTGGACATCAGTACAACATCTACTATTCGCCAAATCTATCATTCAACCACCTAAAACAATAGCCAAGACCTTCTCAAACAATCCATCCATTATAATATCTATACTTGAATGTAAGTACGTAAAACTACAACTCATATCAAGACATTGTAACCCTGACTAACCCTGGCTAGCCCTTACTGTACTGAGCGAGGGAAGCAAAGTGCATTAAATCTACACTGTTACACAAGTTCTCCATACCATCTACACTCACCAGTCAATGCTATCTTCATCTGTTATAAATACATTTATATATTGCCATAGCTAAACGAAGCACTAGGCTGTCTATGTAGACAGACAGTGAACCCACAAGTTGTGAACATGCTCCATTGAGTGACTTGTGGGCTTCACTTCTGAACTGTGGTAGTATCCTCAAAGCTCACAAGTTCACTATTCAAATGGCTTCATTGAACACGAGATTGAAGGTGAAGGCACCCTCAATGCGGCTTCATTCAATACTCGAGCTTCGCTCTCGTATTTTGGGGTTCTTCGAGAAACGGCCTCCTTCAATACTCGAGCTACGCTCTCGTATTCTTGGGGTGCCTAAACAACACTCGAGCTACGCTCTCGTGTGTTTAAGCGGCAATCGCCTTCTCCGCAATCACCTCCTTTGCCTCCTTATCAATCAAATCTCCGGCACTAGGATAAACCAGACTGGCCTCATACGCCGCAATCACTCTATCCTCGGTAATGCCGACCTCGTTCGCCGCCAGCGCCTTGAAACAGTTGGCGTACCGCGCGATATTCTCCCGCACCGACCGCGGAATCTCCTCGTTCTTGTCACTATACGTCTCGGTCAGGGAAGCCTCCTCTTCCAGACGAGTGATACTGGTGGTGTTTTCTCTGGTCAAATGCGAGTTGGCCCACGCCATGCACAGCCAGATCCAGCCGTTGACGCCGACGACCGTGTCCACACCTCCGGGAAGCTGGTGCACGTGACTCTTGGCTCTGACAATGAGCGCAGAAGGCACAGTGATCAACACGCCGTTTCGCAGCTTGCCGTACCGCAGAGAACGGGTATGCAGGGCTGCAGAGCCGTCCTGGTACAGCGACTGCACCTCTGTGTTGATGAGATCGCCCTCCTTGAGAAACCCTCGCATCTGGAGCTCGTCGGATTCCTGTTTTCGACGAAGAATGCCTCCAGGCAGGTTCACGGAGCCCAGCTGCAGGACAGCGAGCTGCTTGGCGCCAATGTCCACACGCCACCGCTTCACGCCCACGTCCACAATACGTCCCACCACGTGATCTCCGATCTGGGGCTGGTATCTTCCTCTCAGCGGAACGACACTCAGCAGCTTGTTGGTCTTGGTGACCACGCCGGCCGTCGACGAATACGTCTTGTTGCCGACCGAGTAGGTGCCGTGGCCCCGCATCCAGATGGGATCTTCGGTGATGAGTTTTCCAGGCGTCACAAGACCAGCAGCAACGTTTGCGGCCTGGGCATTGTCGTCCATGTCTTCATCTTCGTCCGAAAGCACCAGCTGCTCCTCGGCGTCGGAGTCCGCGTCGGAGTAGACCATTTCCACGTCTTCCGATTCCCGAGGAGTCGCTTTTTGAATTGTTAGGATGGCCATGTTGTGATGGTTCTTGTGGTGTAGAAGATCTTGAATAAAGATTGGGATATTGATACTGTAGGATATTTTTCAAATAAGGTTAGTAGGACAAGGCAGAGGTACACCAAAAGGCGGGTTATTTGTATGGCGAGGGGGTGGTTTTATTACGTAATCAAGTTTCTACTGCCCTCTTTAATCGATTCCCGTTTCTCCCTTATCTCTATCGTCACCAGATCACCCAAATCACAACCTCCTTCAAACACCTCCATACATCTTAATATTTTCATGCACGATTTTTCTTTATGAAATTTTCCTGGTGGACCAGACTGTGGCAAGTGAAACCCGTGCCCAAACCAGCGCCCAAACTCGTGCCAAAACCGTCAAATCTCTCGCACCGTCTCTACCGCAGAATGTACACTCCTCAGCCGCCGCTGAACCGCGACATGACGGTTCTGGACCGTTCGAAATTCACTGTGTCACTGACCCTGGCCCAGGCGCGGTTTCCAGACCCCAAGTACATTGCCCGGTTTGCCAAAGAGTGCAAAGCGGATATTTTGCAGCTGCGCAGCATCAACCATGTTCAGAAGACGGAGGACAATGGTCGCGCGGTGTTGCTTAGGCATGATTTGGAGATGGAAGATCAGGATCAACAGGACGGCCCAGATCACAACTTTTCAACCAAAGTTCTCTCTCAACTGACTCCCCGAGGTCAGGAGTTGCTCAAGGAGGCGCAGGCTGACATTCGTCCAATGCAGAAAGACCTCGACTACGACTTTTGGCGAACGGACGAGATTTTCTACTCGGTTCTGCCAGTCACCGAGAAAGACGAGATCCCCTCGGGCTTTTCCATGGTCGGTCACGTGGCCCACATCAATCTGCGGTCCGAGTGGAAGGCCTACGACCGGCTCATTGGCCAGGTGATTCTCGACAAGAACCCGCGGGTCAAGACGGTGGTCAACAAGGTCGACTCCATCGACACCAAGTTCCGCACGTTCAAAATGGACGTGCTCGCCGGCGAAGACAACACCGAGGTGGAGCAGCACGAGTCCGGCTGCCGCTTCCAGTTCGACTTCGCCAAGGTGTACTGGAACTCGCGGCTGCACACGGAGCACGACCGGCTGGTGAGTCTGTTTCGAGGCGAGGCGTCTTCGCGAGAACGCAAGCAGCAGGAGCGGGCGAAACGCGAGAACCACGAAAAGAGCGCCGAGAGCGTGGACGTGCAAAACACGCCGGCCACGGCTGTCTGTGACGTGTTTGCAGGCGTGGGGCCCTTTGCTGTGCCCTCAGGACGAACGTCGCTGTTTGTCATGGCCAACGACCTCAATCCCTACTCGTTCGAGGCCCTGGAACACAATGTCAAGCTCAACAAGGTGTCCGAATACGTGCAGTGCTTCAATCTGGACGGAGCAGAGTACGTGCAACAGTCGATGAAGCTGCTGGGCGAGCACCGAAAGAAACAGCCCACTATTAACCCCGTCCAGGTGCGGAAACGAAAGGCAGGAGCTCCGGTAGTCAAGCAGGACATCCCCAACCACTATAGCCACTACGTCATGAACCTGCCCGACTCGGCCATCGAGTTTCTGTGGTCCTTCAAGGGCCTCTACACCACCGTCGAGGGACTCTCAAGCGACACTCCTCTGCCCCATATCCACGTTCATTGCTTCCACAAGTGGGAGACCGGAGAAGACGAGCCCTCCAAGGAAGAAACCAAGGCCGCGCTGCTGGAACGGGTCTACAAACAGATCGACGTGCACCTGGACCCCAACGAGGTCGGCATGCACTGGGTCCGCAAAGTGTCGCCCAAAAAGGACATGTTTTGCATTTCCTTCGAGCTGCCCAAGGAGGTCGCCTGGGCCCAGCAGGTGCAGAAATGATGTATATAGGTAATGGTTGGAAGAGGGTGGTTTTAGAAGCAGTAATTTTTGATTTTTGATTTTTTTTTTTTTGATTTTCTGAAATTCTGAATTAAAAGAATATATCCTCAAGAAAGAGTATATACCCGCACATTTGCTTCAATCTTCATTTCATTCAGATGATCGTGGTAGTTGTAATTTTCTGGTTTTTCTGGTTTCTCTGAATTTTCTGATTTTCCCAGATATTTATATGTAATTATAAAAAATCATAATACGGAAAAACGACCAAACAACTTACGTAGACAGTCATGAGCTAACAAATGCTCAAATATGGGTTTAGCTGGCACTAGAATACTTTCTATTCCAAGCCTCATGGTGTTTCTGTTTATCTTTGAATATTTTTGAATATTTTTGATTTCTCTGAATTTTCTGATTTTCCCAGAATATTTGGAATTATATGAAAAAATCATAATAATACCGGAAAAACAACCAAACGCAGTAATGAGCTAATAAATGCTCAAATATGGGTTGAACTGGTACCAGAATTCATACTACAAGTAGACCTCGTGGTGTTTCTGCTTATCTTTGATTTTTCTGATTATTTCTGATTATTTCTGATTATTTCTGATTATTTTGATTTTTTCTGATGTTTTTAAATATTTTTGAATTTCCTGAAAATAAATAAATAAATGTACAAGCAGACTTGGTCCATTTCTGACATCTAAAACTCACAAAGAGCTCCCAAATTTCGCCTCTAATAGCTCATCCTCTTCTCTCGTCACGTGACTAAAATTCCCCTTTTCATTCTGACTAAGCCCTGACTAAGCAGCAAGGTCCAATTGGGTGGTCCATTTGTGCTGACCAAACTCTGGCTCGTCTCCCAACTTCTCCAATCAAAAAGATGATTTTGCACAATGTCATGTCCCACTCTAGCTTTTAGAGTTGGTCTGGAGGAGGTACAGAGTGCTGGGGAGATGTGCGTTTTCGGAGGAAAAATGTAGTGCGGGGTGTGTTTTTTAATACGGGAATTGATTGAAAACGGCGGATATAACCAATTGCGTGTTTTTTCTGCTTAGTCAGAGGGTTCCGGTGTGGTGTTGAGAGGTGCTGGTTTTGCCGTTCCCACGTTTACTTAGGGCAGTCCCAGAAATAAGCTCTCCCAAGGTCGTAACTCCCAGCCAATGGTAGTGGACCAATTGTGGTGCGTCGGGTTTGAAGTGGGTGGGTTTAATCCATCTTTTGAGTATTCAATAGAGTGAACAGACACATTTCTCAGAAGACACGTCTTAGAAAAGGTGAGTGACGAGAAAGCCGTGAGGTGTGAGGAGGGAAGGGGAATTGCCGGGATATTTATAGGGAGTGGGCACGAGTGACACAAACAGGATGATTGAAAGACGACACAAGAGACACAAACAGAAGGCACAACAGGACAGGAGTGAAGGACACAAACAGAGGGTGTTAAAGACACAAACAGGACAAAAAAGACGACATCAACGACAGGGACAGAAGGAACGGAACCAGGAGGATGGATATCGACGATTTGCGACGATTTACGACGATTTAAGACGAACTACACCATCTCCACGTTTGTGTACATTACACGGAGATTGTAGTGAAGTCAAGAGCAATCACGAAGAGGAGAAGGCAAGCAGGCAATCAGGAGTGACAGACCTCATTCAGACCTCATCCATGGTACATGACTTGAGAGTGTCATGACTTGAGCTGTGCCACCTCCCCCCTGATAAGATCCCCCGATAAGATATCTCTCAAGCATATCTCAACATCAACCCCCCATACTAACACAGATGCTCTCGAGAAACCTCAGCAAGTTTGCTCGAGCTGGACTCGTCCGGCCAGCAACCACATCCACACACACCCGACTCTTCAGCGTCTCTGCCCGACGGCTCGCCGAGGTGGAAATCACCATTGACGGCCACAAGGTGTCGGTCGAGGCCGGCTCGGCTCTCATCCAGGCCTGCGAGAAGGCCGGCGTCACCGTGCCCCGATACTGCTACCACGACAAGCTGGCGATTGCCGGAAACTGCCGAATGTGTCTGGTGGACGTGGAGCGGGCCCCCAAGCCCGTGGCATCGTGTGCCTACCCCGTGGCTCCCGGCATGGTTGTGCGAACCGACACCGAGCGGGTCAAGCAGGCCCGGGAGAACGTCATGGAGATGATGCTGCAGAACCACCCTCTGGACTGTCCCGTTTGCGACCAGGGAGGCGAGTGTGATCTGCAGGACCAGAGCATGCGATACGGCCGAGACCGGGGCCGATTCACGGAAATCACCGGTAAGCGAGCGACCGAGGACAAGAACATTGGCCCCCTGGTCAAGACCTCCATGAACCGATGCATCCACTGCACCCGATGCGTGCGGTTTGCTAACGATATTGCTGGCGCCCCCGAGCTGGGCACCAGTGGCCGAGGTAACGACATGCAGATCGGCACCTACCTGGAGAAGAACCTCAACACCGAGCTGTCCGGCAACGTGATCGATCTGTGTCCCGTTGGCGCTCTGACCAACAAGCCCTACGCGTTCCGAGCCCGACCGTGGGAGCTCAAGAAGACCGAGTCCATCGACGTGATGGACGCCGTTGGCTCCAACATCCGAGTCGACTCCAAGGGCGTCGAGGTGATGCGAATCATCCCCCGAGTGCACGAGGACGTGAACGAGGAGTGGATCAACGACAAGTCGCGATTCGCCTGCGACGGTCTCAAGACCCAGCGACTCACCACCCCTCTGATCCGGGTGGGCGACAAGTTTGTCAACGCCACCTGGGACGACGCCCTCAGCACCATTGCCAAGGCCTACCAGCAGAAGGCCCCCAAGGGCGACGAGTTCAAGGCCGTGGCCGGTGCTCTGGTCGAGGTCGAGTCCATGGTTGCTCTCAAGGACCTGACCAACGCTCTGGGCTCCGAGAACACCACCACCGACACCCCCACCGGCAACGTGGCTCCTGCTCACGGCGTCACTTTCCGAGCCAACTACCTGTTCAACTCGTCCATTGCCGGCATTGAGGACGCCGACGCCATCCTGCTGGTCGGCACTAACCCCCGACGGGAGGCCTCGGTCATGAACGCGCGAATCCGAAAGGCCTGGCTGCGACAGGACCTGGAGATTGCGTCGGTGGGTCCCCAGCTGGACGCCACCTTTGACGTTGCCGAGCTGGGCAACACCCACGCCGACCTCGAGAAGGCGCTGGGCGGCGAGTTTGGCGAGGTGCTCAAGAACGCCAAGAACCCTCTGATCATTGTCGGCTCCGGTATCACCGACCGGGAGGACGCCGGCGCCTTCTTCTCGACCATTGGCAAGTTTGTCGAGTCGACCCCTTCGGTGCTCAACGAGAACTGGAACGGCTACAACGTGCTGCAGCGATCGGCCTCGCGAGCCGGCGCCTACGACATTGGCTTCACCCCCTCTGCCGAGGCGTCCAAGACCACCCCCAAGATGGTCTGGCTGCTGGGCGCCGACGAGGTGTCTGCCACCGATATCCCCTCGGACGCCTTTGTCGTCTACCAGGGCCACAACGGAGACGTTGGCGCCCAGTTTGCCGACGTGGTGCTCCCCGGCGCGGCCTACACCGAGAAGGCCGGCACCTACGTGAACACCGAGGGCCGATCACAGATTTCGCGAGCCGCCACTGGCCCTCCCGGCGGCGCTCGAGAGGACTGGAAGATTCTGCGGGCCGTGTCCGAGTACCTGGGCGTTGCTCTGCCATACGAGGACGCCTACGAGGTGCGGGACCGACTGGCCGAGATCTCGCCCTCGCTGGTGCGATACGATCTGGTCGAGCCCACCGTCTTTGGTGACGTGGCGGTCCAGCACTCTCTGGTTGGCCCCAACGGCTCTGTCACCGCCTCTTCTGCCCCTCTGACCGAGACCATTGAGAACTTCTACATGACAGACTCCATTTCCCGAAGCTCTCCCACCATGGCCAAGAGCAGCATTGCATTCAACAAAGACAACAAGAAAAACCAGGCTTTTGCCTAATTAAATAATCAATTAGATGTTATATGAAAAGAGAGGGGTGTAGAATATGGAAGGTACGGTATGTTACACCTCTACATTGACTGTGAGCCACAGCAATGGCTACAAGATGTCTGGGCATGACTCTTGGTTGAATGTAGAGTGAACAGAAATGTATCTTGAGCTGAATATGTGAAAACACTTGAATGTGACTTATATCCGTTAATATATCACATTTTTTATGATCGGACTACTGGCTACAAGTAGTCCACAATAGACTGCTAGGCTATCACTATCTGATCATTCTGCCCTTCCTGTTTGGCCCGATGTCAGTCCAGACCCTGTCTCACCATGGTCTTATAGCGGAAAGCCGTGTAATGAAAAATATTTAGTCAAAAGCCACACTCCTTGCCCCACCCGGTTAGTAGGCACTATAATGAGCAGCCGTGAGACCCTGCAAGGGTGTGGATTTGACAGGACATGGTACAAGTGTGGTAGACATGTCAGCGGTAATTATGGACTTGAAGATATTATTGGAAAAGCACTATTGAAGAGCACTGGACCTTCAAAAACACTTGAAAACTCTTGGCTCTACTGATAAGCCTGGCATGTGAATGTGATAGGTCTCGGCTATAGATCTATTTCAACATACCGGTGCTATAAGAAGCAGCCAGCTATAGTTGAGATATGAGTGTTTGAACATTCCGACAGAGAGATATGTCGGATTTAGACCTGGTATGGGGGTGTTTTTACAAGCACAAGCACAAGTAGATGAATTGTTAGGACATGACTGTTTAGATGGTACTTGTACTGTACTTGTATTGTACATTTTTGTGTAAGTACAAGATGTCTGGAAGCCTGAAAATATGGGCTGACAGAATATAAAAGTTGAAATCTATAAACCAGCTACCTCAGTGAAGAATGGACTCCTGTAGGGGTAGTCTAAGTAGTTTGTCCAGAGAAGAGGCATAGACATACAGCAAACCAGATGTGCAGATAGATGTTGGTGAAATAGACAAACAGGACAGTCTCAGTACACAACCCAAGCCTTCTCCACGACCTCTTCTGATCTCATCGATCCAAACAGCCTTTTTCACTGTCACTTTAATGCACCTTTATCCAATGGTTAGCATGGCAAAAATATATTTTACGTTAAGACCCGTTGTAGCCTGCAAGTGCATCCTTGTTCTGCCAGCAGCTCCGACGTATTTCCCTTTTAGTGCCGGAAATTATCATTCTCGTCGACACTGTCCTTGGCTGGCACAAAACGGGGACGCCCTGACTTCTGACCCGGACTCTTGGCTGCATCTTCCACATGAGGTGCGTGCTGGTACATGACCAGCCACTAACTCCATGGACATAGCCACCAGCTCGTATCTCCTTCCACTAGCCACACGCTAGAGGGATATTCACCACCAAGGTAGAGAGCAAATACTGCACGCTCTGTGCCGGGTTTAGTGCGTCTTATGGCCTTGCTCTGGGAACGATAGCTGGGCTCGCTATGACTTGGTGGGGTGAGAAGGTGTGGGGACGAGAAAAAGTCGGGTTTTCCAACAATGTCGAAAATCCGACAACCTTGAGCTCATCGGCGTCGCAGCTCATCAACGGCTCAACGGCGTGTTTAAATCTCTTGGCACCCTGACGGTTATGTCTGATGTGTTAGGCCCTGGCGTAGGTCTAACCTCAGCGGTTCAGACACCTATAGCCCGCTCTAATGCAATAAAAGAGCCCAAGTCCAGGGATAAATGCCGGAGCAGCGAGGTTGTCGGGGCAGGTAAATAGCCACGGGTCCCGTCGTGCTTTTTTTTTATCAATCTCATCTTCCACACAATCATTTCATCATGGTGAACCTCGAGGAGCTCGACAGAAAGGCCAAGTATGTGTTTGACACCAAGGACCGAGCGGCAGAGAAGTTCTTTGACTCGCTGTCGCCCAAGTCCCGGGCGCTCATGAAGTTTCTCTTCTCGCCGGACCACGACTACGAGTCTGCCATTGAGCACTTTGACGACAAGGCTTCCACCGACGAAGACGATCTCCAGCTGACTCACTCGGAGATTGTGCGACGGGTGTGGTCCAAAAAGCAGCTGATTCTCGGCTGGATCTGCATGCTCATCATGTCGCTGGTCTCCACCATCCAGGCCTCGGCCTTCCCTTCCTACATTGTCTACGCCTCTTCCGAGTTTTCGCAGATGGGCGCTCTGGCCTCCGTCCAGATTGTCCAGGCGTGTATTTTCCTGGTGTCGCGAGCGCTGTGCGGTAAGCTGGCCGACAACTTTGGCCGATTCGAGGCCATGCTCATCTCCGTCATCTGCCTGACGATTGGAAACGGCCTGTACATGGGCTCGCACAACATTGTCACCTACTTTGCCGCCCTGGCCTTCTACTCCATTGGCGACATTGGCACGCAGATGATGTACGAGATCTTTGCCGCCGACACGTGCGATCTCAAGGACCGAACCTTCTTCCAGACCATCACGCTGTTTGCCAACCTCTTCACCCCCTGGGTGGCTGGTCCTCTGGTCGCCTCGGTGCTCAAGTCGTCCACCTGGCAGTGGGGCATGGGCATGTGGGCCATCATCACGCCCTGCTGCGCGGTCCCGTTTCTGTGCACGCTGCTGTACTTCCGAATCAAGGCGTACCGAATGGGTCTGCGAATCCGACGAGGCGACCCCAACCGATCGTGGTTCCAGAACACCCTCACCGGCATTCTGCGAATGGACCTTCCGGGCCTGGTGTTCCTGTGCGCCGGTCTCATTCTCTTCTTTGTGCCCATCTCCTTCTGTGTCGGCACCGACAACTGGAAGGACGGCGCCAACATCGCCATGCTCACCTGCGGCACCTTCTTCCTGTACGTGGCGTTCCCTCTGTGGGAGGCGTTTGGCACCAAGCACCCGTTCCTCAAGTACAGCCTGATGAAGAAGCGGCTGGTGACGGTCCCCGGCCTCATCATTCTCTTCTACTACTTTGCCTACGCTACTTACCACCCCTACTTCCAGGTGTGGCTGCTGCTGGCCAAGGGACTCAAGCAGGCCAAGGCCACCAACCTGAACATGGCCATGTTTGTCGCGCTCACGGGAACCACCCTGGTCTTCTCGCCGCTGATGCGATGGAGAGCCAAGCTCAAGTCCGTCATTGTCTGGGGCACCATTCTCTACTTCATCGGCATGGGCCTCACCTACGAGTTCCGAAAGCCCGAGAAGCCGCTGAACACCATGATTCTGGCCCAGGTCTTTGAGGGTGTGGGCGCCGGTCTGCTCGTCATCCCCATCATGGTGTACACCCAGGCGGTGTGCAAGCAGTCCGACACCGCTGCTGCCATCACCATCTACTACTTCTTCAACTCGTGCGGAACCATTCTCGGCAACGTGGTGTCTGCCGCCGTCTACCGAAACCACTTCCCCAACCTGCTGCGACAGACGGGTATCTTTTCCGAGAAGGAGGTCGCTACCATCTTTGGCTCCATCTACGCCGGTCTGTCGTACCCTGTCGGAACTCCTCAGCGAGTGGCTATCGGCGCTTCTCTCAACTCCGTCATCCGATCGCTGCTCATTGGTCCCCTGATTCTCTGTGCGCTCATGTTCTGTCTGGCCCTCACCAACGCCGACATCAACCTCAACACCGCCCAGCGAATGAAGGAGGAGTCCGAGCACGTCAAGGGCGACGACACCCAGTCGTCGGACCACGGCGTGGTGATGGAGACCAACAGCTTCGACGACAAGTCGCCTTCCTACGACGAGAAGAAGGAGATTGCCGTCGCCAACCAGGCCTGAAAAGATCCAAGAAAAGAACAGAAAAGAAAACACACACTAATGAATACGAGTTTTTAGCAACAAGAGGGCATGTAGATGATAGAGCAGTAGAAGTAAGGGTACCGGTATGGCATTTATCAGACGTCCACGGCACCTCTTTACAACTCCAAATGTCGACAATCTGCTCACGCTTGCAGTAGTGCCAATACGACTCTGAAGAGTTTTATAGTGCTCCAGTTCAATACTACTTGTAGTTGACATTAATTTGCTCTCATTAGTACTGTAGGCTTATAACTGCTCTTAGAATGAGAAAATTCCAACCACCGAGACCCGACAATGACATTCTTCCAAGTTTCTCTAGCAGATCTGATTATAGCCACGGAGATATCTGATGGTCAAGCATTTTTTAGTCGGGCTAATTGCGCATTTATATCCGCGTAGGCGGCAGAAGATTACTATTCAGTTTGAGCATCTCTTACAGCTGACGTGAAACTTTTAGACCAGTTTAGATCGTTTTAGATCAGATTTGAACTACTTGTAGTGCCAAAGTGAAAAATGCGGTTTGCTCGGATCGTGGAAAAGATCTAGTTTAGTGCCTGAGAAGAATTTGTACTTTCAGAATGCACCATGAGATCTGATTAGTGGTATTGGACGAGAATGGAGCTTACAGTCATTGCTCACAATGTCAGATTAGGCAATAGTTCCGTTAAAAGGAGGAAAAAGCGCGCTCAAAAGCTCTCCAGTTGAGCACTGGTAAGGGTCTGGACCGCTGAATATGAAGTAATTCTCTATAACAATCCACCCACATTTTCCATTTGTTTGCATAGTATTGTTCACACTTGGTTTAATTCATCACTTGGAAATGTCTTCAAATCACCAAAAAACATCTACTAAGCAGTATTAAGAGTATAAAAATCCACAGAGTAATCACTTTGAGAAGTCTGCGTGCCATCTGCTATCTTCCTTACGATTCTAGAGTGAATAGTTCTAACGAGATCTACTCAACCAAAGTACACTCTCACAGAAAGCTGTCTATAGAAAAACTACATTAGTTCATATGGAAATATAGAGAATCGCATGGCGATTCAGATGATAGCACTTTGGAACGATTCCTGTTTTTTCATTGAGCTGTTTTGAACCGTAGCTCTGAAAAGAACCCTCCACAGTACACTCTCGATATATCAAGAAGAAGAATACTTGCAAATGGAGAAATATGGGTATCAAAATAAAGAGAATTTTGTGGGGAGTTTGACTATCGCTTTGTGAACCGTTTTGTATCAATATTGAGATGTGTGGATAAGTCTAGTTGTGACCGCAGCTCTCGTATCACAATATTCCCGATAAAAGTGGTGAATTCGTAGAAGATACAGAAATATGGGTACCAAAATAAAGAAAATGTGATGACGAATCCACCTATCTAGGTCCCATAATCGTGCCATCAAAATTGGACGAGTTTTGACCTTTTGAAATTCTACCTTGTTAAAACTCTCAAAATTTTAGAATACACGCACAAATCCTCCGCTTAGTCATCACAAACCACAGTTCACACTCATTGATGAATAATTAGCACTCCTCAAATATCGTCCCGTTTGGGTCACGTGCATACAAGTTTATTTTCAAACAATGGTGTCAACCTTAAAATATGGTGAAACGAGACATGTTTTTCTTTTTTTAGCCGACTGAGATGAAACGAGGCTGATTATGGGGAATGTGGTGATATTGGCAGAGGAGATTGATTCAGTGTGATTTTGTGGCATTTGTGCGATATGTGAAAGTGGCATGAAACGCCCTCCTACTTTTGTTCTATTTTCGTACCTCATGCAAGGGTCAAGCGAGATATGGGAAACGATATGGAACGTTTTTGAGAATCAGGGGAAGATGAGGTATTATGTATTATGGAGACTTGAGGTTGATATATTAGCCATCTGCCTGTCGATTAGCCGTGCGGTTTGAATACGTCTGGCAGTGGAGAAAAGTATTAATAGTACGTATGAAGACAGGGTCTAAAGTAGGACGTGACAGAAGAATACTACGAGTAGCTGGAGATACACGCTAGAGTCTTGGACGTTACCGTGGCGACAAATTGATCTGGGTGGCAGTTGCCTGGGCGATTTATTGCAGTACAAGTGCACTGGTGAGAGCTACAAGTATGTGCACGGTAAGGGAGACAGATGATACGAATGAAGTACGAAGGAAGTACGAAGGAAGGGACATTGATGTCGTCTGATGACAAAGTCCATTTGTCCATTCTCTTCCGCTTTCATCTGGCGTATTCGCTTATGTACAAGTAGGAATGTGCTAGTACAAGAACGAGTACAACTTGTGAGCACCAAGAGCAATTGACAGCTGTAATTACTCGCAGTCAATGTCTCTCTATCCCAGGTCATGTACTCCGTACATTTGACAGCTTGCAGGGTTCAAGACTGAAGGTATAAGTTGAGACATCTCAGACACTTTGTTCAGACACTTTGTTCAAATACTTTCTTAACACTTGCTCAAATAAATCACTGTAGACCCAACTCACCTCACCCGATCTACACCCCTACACCCCTGGCGATTGTCTGTTAGCGTCTCCTAGCTCGTGTGATGCAGTTGACTACGCGAGGTCGATCAGATCAGCGCTACGCGTGTCGACGAGAAGTGTGTGAAGCGAGCAACTGGGTACGAGCAGAGAGGAGTACTTGTACAGTACTTGTAGGCATAAACCGCAGCTATCGAACGGTGAAGTCTACGTCTGAGGACGATGGTTTGGTGATTGGTGGGGTATGAGTAGATGTGCAGTAAGGGTGGTGCAGAACACGCCAAGTGAAGAGAGCCCGGACAAGCACTTGTGGGCTCGCCCGGAGCATCTACACTTGGTAACGTCACGTCGAACGGCCCAAAGAAGACGTATGCGAAGTCTCTCTGGTCTTCTAGTGCCTGACGGATGCACCAACATCAAGAGAGTTAAGTTAAGGGCGCGTTTAATCTACTTTAATGGAGAGGTGAGGTGTGAGCATCTTTGGAATAAAAAAAGGGAGGTGAGTTGTGAGTTGTCAGTGAGGTGTTAGAGGATTGTTTCAGGTTTGAGGAAGGTGAAAACAAGTGCTTTTGGTGTCAAGTACAACTACCTAGTCAATCAACTACAAGTAGATGTCTATAACTATCTTACTACCGTACATACCCTAACATACTAAACTACAGTCTCTGAAGGCCTAGCGCGTCTGGTAATACGACGCGTGGCGTCTGATTCGAGCCATTTGGATGCCCGTTTGGGAACGCCCCTGCAACGGACGCTACCAGCCGGGAAGGTGAGACTCGAAGATGAGCAGACCTGGACTCCTTGATCGTCCTAACCTAAAGGGAGGAAAAAAAAAGGACAGAGAAACTACGGTATTCTGGTGTCACAAATACATATATCTGATCAGTCTTGTTGGTATTTCAATTCGCCCAACCCCCCTCAACCTTTTAACCACGTATTTTCCCTCCAAGTGCCATTTAGGACGCGTGTCAGGGGGCTACTGTGGTATGCCAAATTGAGTTTTGCAATACGCCAAAAGTGGGTGGAAACGCGACAAGGCCGCATGGCAGACGCACCGCCGTGCAGCTGTCCCACATTTTTCAGCCTCTCCTTAGTGTGCCAGCTTACCCCTCGTATGCACTGTGGGCTATCTCTCTTGGGTTCCAGAAAACTATCTGGCTTCGCTCTTTCTTCTCCAGTTGTGCACCCACTCTCCTTTTCATCGCGACCGACACCACCACAGCCACCACCGCAAAGGGCTCACTCCTTCATCAAGACCATTCCGCTATTCATTAATAGCTAATTATTTATAGTGAGTATCACGAGCACGGAGTCATACTGACAAGTGAGAACAACTGGAGAACAGAATGGAGGAACTTGAACACAGCAGTGAAGGAACACAGAAACACGAACAGGAGGATGACAGCAATGGACACAAACAGAGAATGAATCTGCTTCATTGGAGGTGCTACTGTGGTTCAATCTCACTACCTCAGTCTGTCTACATTGCTACTCTGCAATTGGACACCGGATGTGACTATCTAGATGTTCTCAACACACTAGATGTCACAATGACTGCTACAATCAGGTGTCTCCCCTCCTAGATGACACCTGCATAGTCAGTACCTCAGCCTCTGAGTGTCTTCCTACAGTCTCTGATGTCTTCTTACAAGTACTAAGAGATGACGTTCAACTCATAACAGTTCTCCAAGAGCTGGATGTCAAGCTGAAAGACACCTACAAGCTGACTATCTACTATGAGCTGAGTGTCTTCCTGCATTACTACCTTCACCAAGAGCTGGATGTCTTAGTACTTCACAAGCTGGACTTCCTACATGACAAGCTGAATGTTCTAGTACATGACAAGCTCAATGTTCTACTGACATGACAGCTCTTGGGTGCTCAGACCTTCGGCCTTCGCTTCCATATCTTGGGTCCGCTCAGACCTTCGGCCTTCGCTTCCATATCTTGGGTCCGCTCAGACCTTCGGCCTTCGCTTCCGCTAACACAGATGCTCTACTCTACCCTTCTGCTAGCCACGGCAGTCGTGGCTGCCCCTTCCGCAGGATACCCCTTCAACTCACAACTCCCCCCCGTGGCTCGGTGGGGCCAAAACTACGCCTACACGCTCCCCCGAGACACGTGTACCGGCTCCGGCGAAATCTCCTACTCCGCCGACCAGCTGCCGTCGTGGCTGTCGTTTGACGGCAACACCTTCAGCGGCACGCCCGAGGGCGGCTCTGGCGACGAGACCGTCTTTTTCCAGCTCAAGTGCAAGGACGCGTCGGGCGAAGAGGCGTCTTCCGAGTCCAAACTCATCATTTCCTCTGCTCAGCCCCCCAAACTGAACCCGGACAAGACGCTGGTGCAGCAGCTGGCCAAGTTTGGTCCTACTGACGGCGGAAGCGGGCTGGTGGTCAAGCCCGCTGAGCACTGGTCCGTGTCGTTTGACAAGGACACGTTTGTGAAGACCGATCGGGACATTGAGGGATACTACGGCATCATGCGAAACCACACTCCCCTGCCTATTTGGATGAGCTTCAGTCCTGGAGATACCAACACGTTTGCCGGTCAGTCGCCTGCCATCAACTCGCAGATTGCCCCCGCTCAGGCGTTTGCGGTGGAGTTTGTGGCTTCGGATTACGCCGGCTTTTCTGCCGTGTCCCAGACCTTCTCCCTTGTGGTTGGCGCTCACCAGCTGACGACCGAGGAGAGCTCCATTTCCATTGATGCCAAGCGAGGCAAGGAAGTCGACGGCCAGCTGCCTCTGGACAAGGTCATTCTCGACGGCTCTCCTATCGGCGACCAGCTGGGCTCCATTCAGCTCAACATTGACGGCTGGCTCAAGGTGGACAACAACGGCAAGCTGTCTGGCACTCCCGACGACAATGCCTCTTCTGGACCTGTTTCTGCCACCGTCTACGACAAGTACGGCGATGCAGTGGCCATTGTGATCAACGTCAACGTCGAGGGCGCTCCCAAGAGTGTTTCTGGGTCAAAGACGGATTCCAACACCGAGTCTAAGACTGGATCTGACTCTGAGTCCAAGACTGACTCCAACTCCGAGTCCAAGACTGATTCTAACAGTGAAAGCAAGACTGACTCCAACTCTGAGTCCAAGACTGATTCTTCAGCTACTACCACCAACTCCGACTCGTCCAAAACCAACTCTGACTCTTCTAAAACCACCTCTGGAGCCACCAAGACCTCGTCTGATGCTTCTGCGACCTCGTCTGGAGCTTCCAAGACGTCTTCAACCACCTCCACCTCCACCTCCTCGTCCGCCCACCCCATCTTTGCGACGCAGATTCCGGACGTGAACGCCACCCAGGGCGGCTGGTTCTCCTTCACCATCCCCCAGAACGCGTTCCACCTGAGCCGCAAGCGGGCCGTGCTCGTCAAGCGGGTCGCCACTCTGTCTGCCTCCTACAACCCCGCCTCCGCCGGCGACTTCATCCACTTCAACCCCTCCAACATGACCTTTTCCGGCGAGATTCCGGACGACTTTGAAGGAGCGGATGTGACTGTCACGGCTGTGGACGGAGACAAGAGCGACACCATGACGTTCCACATTAATGGAACCAAGAAGGCCGATACCACGAGCAGCAGTTCCAGTGCTAGCTCCAGTGCTTCAGCTACTTCTACCTCGTCCGCTTCAGCTACTGCCTCCTCTACTGAACCCACCTCCACCTCCTCTTCGTCTGCCACTGCCATTCCCGTCAAGACCACCAACAAGTCCAACACCACGGCGGTGGCGGTGGGCTGCGGCGTGGGTATCCCCATTGGTCTGATTGCCCTGGCTCTGCTGGTCTTCTGCTGCTGGCGACGAAAGCGACACAACAAGTCCAACCCCGAGGATTTCGAAAAGGCCAACATCTCGCGGCCCATGCCCTCCAACCAGGGCCAGCACCAGGACCTCGACGACATGTACCTGGGTCCCGAGAAGACACGAGTTTCGCCTCTGACGCCGTCCAAGTCGCCCAATGGAGGCCCTGGAGGCGCAGCCATGGCAGCTCCGATGATGATGGACAAGGGCAAGGAGGTGGACGAGGACTGGGACACGCCCAAGCGGCTGTCGGCAATGAACTTCTTCAAGGTCGACCAGTACGACTCCGACGACGCCTCCATGTACTCTTCCGAGCGCACCCACGTTGACCGTGAGCTGGAAGAGCACCCCGACGATGTTCCCGAGATGCCCAACGTCGACTCCGAGTACTACACCCAGCCGCATCATTCGGGCGCTGTTTCTGAGGGAGCCGCTGCCGCTGGAGTCGCTGCTGCTGGAGCTGCTGCTGCTGCTGGCGTTCAACAGCCCGCCCAGACGGTGCAGCCCCGAAAGTCGTGGAGACAGACGATTGACTCGACCCGACGATGGCAGGACCGTCAGTCCATGGCGTCGCTGGCGACCGTGTCTACCGACGAGCTCTTTTCCGTGCGGCTGGTCGACGACGAGGACGAGCAGCAGCACCACCTGCAGGCTCCGCATTCGCCCATTGGTCTTGCTGCCCGCCGAAACACCGACTCCGAGTACATGAACCCCACGCAGTCGATGATTCTGACTCCCCGGCAGTCCGTGCTCGACGACGACTCGCCCAACTACCACCACATTGGCACCAACTCCACCGGTCAGCACTCGGGACACTCGGGACACTCGGGCCACTCGGCCCAGCATTCCATCGGCTCGATTTCGTCCGAGGACAGTGAGGGATACACGGCGCAGCAGTTTGTGAGCTCGTCGCGACCCACCTCCTCGCTCAAGATCAACTCCAACCTCGCTTCCGTCACCGAGGAGTCGCCCAACCTGCACAAGCACCTGACGCCCAACATTGAGGCCGCCAACGAGTACACTCCTACTCTGTCTGGCACCCCCAACACCTTCACCAACACGCCTCCGCCGCCGATCCCCGCGGTGAGCACCAACCGGCCCTCTCCCTCGTCGCTGAGATCGCAGCTGGAGCCCCCGAACCAGCAGTTTGACTTTGAGGACAACGAGGAGTACAACACGCCCGAGGTGGAGTGGAAGGGCGACTCGTCCAACCTGGTGCCCGGCTGGAACAACCACGACGACGACACCTCGTCCGACGACGACCGGTACCACCGGTACCACGACTCGGTGTCGGAGCCGCACTACGAGCACGAGATGAACCCGTCGCCCAAGCTGGTCAACTTCACCAACTCCGGCCGAGCGTCGTCCAGCGACTCGCCCATGTCCAGCAGCCGCGACATGGAAAACTCGCAGTCCGTGTCCGCCGAGCTGGCGTTTATTTAAGCAGCAGTTACGCAGGTACCCAGGTGATGGCTAACAGTGGAGCAGAGCAGCCCAGTGCGGGTGTGCAAAAATAATGTATTATATTGATTATGAAATGAGAGTGTACTTGTAGGTGTAGAGAGTTGTAGTTGTTGAATACTTGATGGAGCTTTGTCTCAGAAATAGCAGTTGAACATCTTCAGTATGTCCTTCTTATACAATACTCAATGGAACTGTTGAGTAGAGAAAAAGCCAAGTAAATGAGAGAAGGGTGTCTTCGAGCTCTACTTAAGCTGTTGTTCAACTCGTCTTGACTTTGTCGTACTGTACAGTACTCAGAACTTGTATGTTTACCTGACTAGGAAAACAAGTGTGTAAGCGTAGCATGGAGAAAACAAGTCGTGAGGTTCAGAAGAGCTCGTGACAGATAAAATCATGTGTATATAATTAGTACTGTAAATAGTGTATGGTGACTTGTATCTTGATTTTGTAGTCTGGATAGACCGAGGGGTTCTCGTCAACAATTGAAACTACTAGAAAGTAACAAAATCATCAGCAACTTCAAATAGTGATACAGCAGGGTCAGACTGGTCTTTCAGAGCGCCAGCCGTTACTTTAGCTTGTCTCCATGTCATTCTTTCAAAGGTAGTTCTCTGGCTCATAAAGAACATCAATTGAGTAGATTATGAGGGAGAAAAACAATCCCGGAAAAACGGGAGACATTAAACAACCATCTAAGAGCCATCTATGAGCCGTCTACGAGCTCTCAGAGGACTCCCCGTGCTTCCAGTGTGTTTCTTTATGTTCTTTTAACCGTTTCTTTCATGTTCTTTCGACTCTTAACTTCTACAACACTAGATCAACGGCAATGAACGGCAATGAACAAAGTAAATCAAGATTCCGCACATGTTCCACGCCACAGGATCCAGAGCAAGTCCCCTCAATTTCAACGTCTCTATACCTTGAGTCTGTTAACTTCGGCATTGGAGATCAGCATGAGAGGCGCACTGTACAGTAAGAGATCTGACCGAGCTGCAAGTACTTTAGATTAGATCAGTGGCTGATGAATATACAAGTACCAAGGCAACCTTTGATGTCTCTTCTTTACCTCCTCCTTCTAATTCCAAGCACACTGAACACCTAACTACCGGTACTCTTACAAGCCACCTCTAGCCTCCACCGACAAAGGCTAAGGACCTGGATCTATCGGAGTACAAGTAGCTCAAGCTTCGTGGCACTTCATTCAATGTGACATTGGCAAGTTTCCATGTAGTATACGTGCCAGTGTTACAAGTAGGCTAAAGTGTATGTGTTATACTCGGACTAGCTACGAGTACCAGAAGCTATACGTCGACCACTCCTCACCACCTCCACTCTCACGGACCTGCCAAGAACCAACGGCCTGGCTGTCTATGAAACCTACTGCACCACCGCACCGACAGCACCCTGCTTGACTCCGAGGCTAACTTTCAGCGTAGTATTGCGGCGTGGGGGTCAGTTGGAATGAGTAGGAATGAGAGACGTCTAGAAGACAACTACAAGGAGATGACAGAGATGATAAGAAGGAGACTCTCATTTTGAACTCCTAGACAGATACCAACCACCTACCAACCCTACCAACCACCTACATCTACGTTAACCACCATGACTACCTTTGATAAACTCGGCGATCTCCTGGAATATCAAATCTTAGCCAGTTCGGCGGCTATTAAGGGTGGAGGAGGTTTAACGGAGAAGCGAGTTTGACAAATGCTGACAGTATGGCTGTGGAATGAGTCGGTGAATGGATCAGGCAGTCTCAGACGGTGCTACACCTACGGAGTGCATTGATTGCGTGCATGGATCTACAAGTACGACTGCCCTGCTGAAGACTCCAGATGAAAAAAGCAAGGTGGATGTCGATCCGCAGTGGACCCGCCTGTGCGCGCATATGATCCAATTGTTCTGCACAGCTAGGTTCATACCACGTATTGAGGTACCCATGTTGAGGGGATGTTCCTGAGTCAGGGGGCAGTAAAGGTCCTGGAAGACGTTACACAATGGTAGTGCGAGTGCACATGGCGTTGTTCAATGGAGTCCTCCATGACATTGTTCAATGGTTCAATGAGCGACTACCTCAATCTCCAGATCTCAATAGCCACTCGCTGGTCTACCGCCGATCAGTACATCAAGTCCGCTTGTCAAAGTCTATCTATATAGCAAGAGAGTGTGCTATAGACCGCTCACGAGCCGGAATGGTATAAGTAGGGGTCTGTCTGACCTCTGGATCCGCATCAACCACTCCTAACATGCTCTTCAGCAACCTTCTTCTCGCTACCGTGGCTGCCGCTGGCGTTGTCCACGTTCCTCTGAGTCTTCGAGAGGTCTCGTCCTCCGATACCGCCGCGGCTCTTCTCAAGGAGCGAGGCGTGTACCATGACACCCAGGTCAAGGGCGCGCTTTTCTACGAGGCCGAGCTGGAGGTCGGAACTCCTCCCCAGAAGGTCAAGGCCTGCTTCGACACCGGCTCTCCTCTGCTGTGGCTGCCTGGCTCCAACTCCACCAAGTGCCAGCAGGGCAAGTGCCGATCGTCCTACGACGTGACCAAGTCGTCCACCTGGAAGTACCTGCGATGGACCTACAACTGGGGCGGCATTGGCAACTGGGGCAACGAGACCGTCTCCTACGCCGGCAACACCCTCGAGAACTTCCAGGTCTGGGTCTCCAAGGGCTCCGAGCACACCTACGAGTACGACATTGGCATTTTCGGCCAGTCTGGCTGGGATGACCCTTCTGCCAACTTTGTGCAGGGTCTGGCGGACTCGGGCAAGATTCCTCGAGCCATCTACTCCATCAACGCCGAGAAACCCATCTACTGGAAGAACAAGATCACCGAGGGCGTCGTCAACAACGTCTACTACGGCGGCTTTGACCGGGCCAAGTACGAGGGCCCCCTGACCGAGATCAAGGTCGACCACCATGGAGGCTACGCCATGCCTCTGGGCGGCTGGGAAATCAACGGCCAGACCGTCAAGACCGCCCGACAGCACCAGATTGTGCTGGACACTGGAGGAATCGCCCTGCAGCTGCCCAACTCCACCCTGGGCCAGATTGCCACCACCTTTGGAGGCAGCGGAAAGTGGGAGGCCCCCGGCTTCTTCGAGATCCCCTGTGGAGCCAAGCCCAAGATCACCTACGTGTTTGGCTACACCAAGATCGAGGTCGATCTGTCGCTGTACGTGCTGCCTGCCCCCCAGGGAGGCTGCCGACTGGAGGGAGTCACCCCCGTGCCCGACAACCAGCAGATCATGCTCACCGGCCCTCCCCTCATCTCCAAGGCTCTGGTCATCTACGACAACACCCGAGACACCGTGACTGTGGGTAAGGCCAAGTACACCGACGAGTCCGACATTGTTGAGCTGACCGGCGACATTCCCGGCACCGTCAAGTACGAGGACTGGGTCGCTGGTAAGCCTCTCCCCGAGTCTCTTGCCGTTTCTTCTTCGTCTGTGGCTTCTATTGCTTCTTCTTCTGTTGCTCCTTCTACCCACTCCTCTTCTGCTGCTTCTTCTGTTGCTCCTTCTACTCACTCTACTTCTTCTACCCACTCTTCTACCCACTCTTCTATCCACTCTTCTGCTGCTCCCGTGTCTTCCACTCTGGCTGTCAAGACCACTTCTACCGAGGCCGCGCCTGAGCCTACCCCCGAGCCTGAGGCCACCGAGTCTCAGTCCATCCAGTGGTGCGAGCTCTTTGGCATTTTCTGCTAGAATACTCTTTAGCTTCTAACTATTTGTCAACAAAAACCCAAGTAATGTATTCTCTGGCGTAACAAACCTTCTAACTATTTGACAACAACTCCCAACTAATGTATTCTCTAACGCAACAAACCTTAACATAAATAGACTATGTCACTTTAGGAATTATTCTGCTCCAGTCCTCCCCCCCCTTCTCAAGTGCCTTCCTATTTGGGAATAGAGTTGGACGATGACGTAATCGATAAAAGGGGGGAAGAGGGTGCCATATATGGTGGAGAAAAGCCAGAATTCAGTGAAAGTGACGAGAGACGCGTGTATAGCTCATTAAGAGGGTCTAGGAAGTTTCATTTTTGAAATTGAACAAGTGGTTGACGTCTGAGTGATGTCCTTCATGTTCAAGTAGTAGTCTAACTAATCCCAACTATATACTTGTTAAGAAAGTGATAGTGACCTGTATTACGATGTTTTAAGGACTTCATTTTCGAACAGAATAGATGAGTTGTATTCACTTCTCCAAATCACCCTAGTACAGTACAGTACATCTTGCTTTAACGATTATCAACTAATGAAGCTGACATTTGCTTCAGAATCATACACTCTATGAGATCTTTCTCATTAACTAGTAACACATCAGTCAGAGAATTACGGACGGCTCAATCATTACCAATAAGTTGGAAATATCGGTTTATGAGCATCAAAGGTTTCCTTCACCTACTCTTAATGGCTGTTCACTGTATGATCAACTAACACTCTATCAGTGAAGTCAAGTACATACTGTACTTGTAGAAAGAACAGACTGACTTCAGATAGCCTTGAACTCGGCTATCCACTTCCAACACCTTAGTCTCTTCTACCGACCTAACTACCTCCTACCCTGTTACACTACACTCTGTTCATATAATACAATGACTATAAATACACTACCTGCTGGGGTCACTTCTTCTTCATGAACTTGAGCACGGTAGACTGGCCCTCGCAGACGCCGAAAATCTGCAGCGTCTTGAGCTTTTTGGAAACAAACTGCGACAGCACCTTGCCGCGCTGCTTTTCGCCCAGCCGGCTCTTGGGCATGGACTTGGCGGGAATGAAGGCCACCACGTTGATGATCAGCTGGTGTTCGTCGAGCACCGTAGATGCGATCACGGGGACCAGCGACGCCAGGAACTTGTCCGTCGTCACCTCGCACACGGCAATCACGTGATCTGCGGCCTGGAACACCACAGCGCCGTTCGTGCACAGGTGTCGATGCGAGCCCTCAATCGTGTTTTCCACGTCCTGGGGGAAATGCGACAGACCCAGAGACTCGAACGTGGCGCCCAGAGAGCCCAGAACAAACAGCGTCTGCATCTCTGTAGCGTGTCCGCCTGACGCCAGCGAACGCGAAACCGTGTGGAGGAATCCCAGGTCTCCGGTTCGCACGTAGTCGCCCTGACGAGCAATCGCCTGGGCCTCGTTGCTGTCGTCGTCCAGCTTGCCCTGGAAACGAGCTCGGTCAAACTCGTCTCGTGCAGGATACGCCTGTTGCACGTTTCCTTCAGACCACACCCAAATCTCGCCAAACTCGCCGACCTTGCACAGCTCCCGGGTCTCGGGGTTGACAATGGCGATTCGGGTGCCTACAGGGACCATTCCGGAGTCGTGAACATGCAGAGCATTGGGGTAGTTTTCGGGGTTGACCACGGAAATGTAGCCCTGTCGTAGAGCAATGGGATCGAGCCACAGATCGATCGGCTCAAGACCCATGTACGACCGAGAAGCCACCATGGGGTTGAGCGTGTGGCAGTAGAGAGACGAGATGGCGGTGTTGGACAGCTGGGTGGACAGGAAGAGCATGCGCAGGTTTTTCGCCAAGTCGACCCGAGGACGGCCGTCATACGCAATCATCAGGTTCAGAGTCTCGGCCAGAGAAAAGCCCTTGGGCTTCAGAGTCGCACAGGCATAGTCCAGCATCTGAGGAGTGGAATACACGTCCTTGACCTTGTACCGAGAGTAGGCAAGAAACAGGGTCAGAGGGTTCACAGTGTAGTCAATGGGGGAGACCAGGTAGGTGGAAGCTCCCAGATACACTCCCAGAGCGCAAGTGTGCAGGAAACCGATTCCAGAAGTGGACCGAACACATCCAACCACGGGCTTTGTACTTGCCATCTGACAAGTCTCCTTCTGCACCTTGCACATGCCCATGAGCGTTCTGTGGGTCAACATGACGCCGGAACGTCTGTGTTCGGCCGACCACGTGAGCCACACCACCGCCGGCCGGTTCGTGTCCTCGGGCTTGACCACGTATCTCAGATCACGTGTTCCCGAGTGCGCCAGCTTGGGTTTGCTGGTGTTGTACTTTTTGGGCAGCACCACCTTGAGCTGCGCGGCAATCTGCTTGCT
The DNA here is from genome assembly GCA_001600535.1 of Yarrowia sp. JCM 30696. Taxonomy (NCBI): domain Eukaryota; kingdom Fungi; phylum Ascomycota; class Dipodascomycetes; order Dipodascales; genus Yarrowia; species Yarrowia sp. JCM 30696. Next base: position 1,283,041 of record BCKG01000005.1, read on the forward strand.
CTGCTGGCTGATCAGCTTGGCCTTCATCGACGTCTCCGTCTCCGAGTTGACCAGAATCGCCTTGATCTTGTACTCCGAAATGACGCCGCAGTAAGCTGGAATGTCTTCGTGCAGTCGTCCAGAGTCCAGGGGAGGCATGGGAACAGCCACAATACCCAGCGCCATACAGGCGTACACGGCCACCACAAAATCCTCCGAATGCGTGTACAGCAACAGCGCATGGTCGCCCTGCTTCAGACCCACCTTGTTTTTCAGATAGTGGCACACGGTGCTCACCCGCTGGTCAAACTTTTTCCAACTCAGGGCCTTGCCCTCCTTGCCACTCTGCTGAATGGTGCTGTATGCCAGTTCGTCGGCCTGGTGGGCCACTCGCCACTGCAAAATCTCCACCAGCGATCCAAACGCAGACAGAGGAGTGGATGTTCGGTCGTCTCGAACAACGTCCCGCAGCTCAATGCCAGAGTACTGTTTGTCGGCCATGCCGAGGTAGTCGGACCGAATGTGACTGATGGCAGAGCTCCAAATACCGCCCTCGGGGTCCTGGCCACAGGGGATGGTTTTGAGAGCCTGGATGATGCCAAACTTGCAGTAGACGGCCGGCAACAGACCCTGCGAGAACCGCCGTTTGCACAGCATGTTTCCAATCTCCGACCGGCCGTTTTTCATCGTTCGAGGAAGAGTGTGGGGCGCTGTAATCAGCACACAAAAGACACGGACCTTGTGGGACTCCTGCAGCACGGCAATGCAGCCACGAGCGAGATCATCGAGCGCCTCGTAGTTGAGCTGCCGAGCAGGCCCTCCAGGGTTGATGGGCGTCGTTTCCGCAAGCGTGGACTCCAAAATCGCCACGGGAAGATGCTCCTCGTTGAGATAAATGTCAAACGCCGAGCAATCAAACACGTTGGGCACCTTTCGCACCAGCGAATACACCAAATGAGACGTGTAGTGGTACCTGTAGGGAGGAGCCGCCACGAGCGACTGCTGCTTTGTAGAAGCTCCACTGCTGCTGCCTGCAACCAGAGCCTCGTCTTCGTCGGCAGGATCGTACCGCTGACGAAGACGGTCCTCGTAGAGACCCAGAACGTAGACCTTGCCGCCGTAGATGAAGCCCAGCAGTCCTGTTCGCAGAAACTCGAGATCCAGCATCCCGCTGTTTCCGTAGCAACGCGCGTGGAACACCATGTCTGTTTCGGGTCCCATGCCCCAGAATCCGCCACTCAGGCACGGCGAATCGATCCAGATCTCGCCAACCACCATTTTGGGCAGCAGTTTTCGTGTTTCGGGGTTGACGATCGCCAAAGTCGAGTCTGGAAGAGGGTACCCGAACGCCCCGACTCGGATGTGTTTCAGCGAGTCCTCTCCTCCACGAACCGGAGGAATCAGACGGATATTGTTGGTGGTGAGCGACGGCTTGTCCAGCAGAATCTTGGAGAGCTCGTAGGGCCCGTCGTCTTCGTCGTCGTCGTCCAGAGTCAGCGTGGAGCCCTTCCCCAGCTTTTCCTGGCCGCCCAGCCAGTCTCGCATCGAGATGACCATGCCTCCGTGTTCCGTGAGCGTCAGCAGAGGCGCAATGGCCTCGTAGGCGTGCTTGTTGCCGAGGGGACGCAGCCACCGGTCTGCCAGAATCTCGTTGAACTCGGTATCGACCGTGGCAGCATCGATCAAACACCACTTTACCGATGCCAGATTGACCTGCTGTTTTTTCGAGTACGCTCGCGTCAGCTGCGGGAACGACTGGTAGTTGTAGGCCACCTGTTTGAGGGCCGGGTAGTCCGACAGCAGGATGGTCACCTTGTGTCTGGAGATGGCGTTGGCATAGAGACCAGGCACAGCCAGGGCCGAATGCGGGATCCAAACGAGCGTCGAGCCGGTGTACACGGTCAACAGCACGCCCATAATCAGCCCAATGGACTGTCTGGAGTCGAGGGAGGACAGAATCACCTCGCCTCGCTGGTACCGGTTGTCCGGCTGCACAAACTTGTCTCTGGACTTGAGCATGGCCGTGAGACACGTCATTTGGTGGATGATGGTTCTGTGGCTCATGACCACGCCTCGGAGGTCGCCTGTGGGGGATCTGGAGAACTCAATGTACGCCAGATCCGGCACTTGCAAGGCAGGCATTTCCGCATGCTTGCTGGGCTTCTGGTAGCTGCCAAACTCGTTGGTTTTCCACCACTCCACGCCCTTGGGCCACTGCTGGCGGTCCTGCACCATGTGTTTGTGCACGATTTTGTACGTGACCTCGGTGGTCAGCGCCAGGTGGATCTGCGTCGTGTGCATCACGTACGTGGTATCTTTGAAGTGGTAGAACGGGTTGATGGGCACGGCCACGACGCCCGCGAGAAAGCAGCCGAGAATCGCCACCGCAAACTCCACCACTTCCGAGTCCTGGTACAGTAGAGCCACGCGGTCGGCCCGATACAGATTCGACTTGTCTCGGATCATCTGGGCGACCCGTTCGGCCTTACTGGCGAGCTTTTCCCACGTGATCACGTTCACGTCCTTGCCCTTGGCGTCGTCCAGCGTGATGATCGCCGTGTGGGCCGCGTTGGTCTTGGCTCTGTGTCGCAGAATCGACGGCAGGTTGTCGAACTTGGCCATGGCTACCGCGGTGTTGTGGGGGTCGCGCATCGTGTCCGGGATCTCCCGCGGCTCCAGCGGCATCAGCAGCTCCTCATCTTCGCCTTCTGCGACCACAGACGACTCGTGGGCCACGTCAAACGACGGCGGAGAAGAGGTTGATCCGAGATCCTTGGATAGGGAGTAAATGTGGTGGGAAGCCGGTCTGGAAGAAGCGGGCGAATCGTCGACACGATCCGAGCTCCGCGAATGCTGGTGCCGCTGAATGTACACGGCTATCAGCTGTTCTCGGCGTTTCTGATACCCCTTGGCGGTGATGTCGCCTTCCTGGTGTTAGTAAGTGGACAATTAAACGGTGCTCTTGGGGCAACGTGGTACTCACTCGGAAATCGTGCGTGAGCTTTTCGAGGGGCACCCGAAGCTCGTCGCTGATCCCCTCTGGAATCGACAGATTGGGGGTCTCCATGGGGGTCAAAAGTGTGATGGAGTATGGACCAAACTGAACCTACTTGTACAAGTTGCAGCAAGTAGGTGAGGTAGGGTCAACGGGGGGATAGGTGAAAATGTGGGCCAAAAGAAGAAATAAAAAGTACGCAGAATGGCTGCTGTACGGGCCCTTGCACTGTACACACTGCGCTAGACATGGTAGTATAACACCTACTTGTACAGTCCACACTACTCATTGGCCTATCGCTTACTCAAGTAGGTCTAAATGGAGTAAGTACTTGTACCCTTGTATGTACTATTACTGTACGAGTACTTGTACCGCCAAAAGGAGAACACTCAGAAACACAGGGGAATCCGATTTGGGCCGATTTTTGCACGTGAATCAATTCATACAGCCCCAGTCGGCCGATTTTCCACCCCACCCAAACGCCACCGGCCCTACAGCGGCTCGGAGTTATGTCATCTTCTGTACTTCTCTCGTCAGGACAAAGTTTTGAACCACCCAAATCGGAAAAGTAGGTCCAGGCCCAAAGGGAGCCAATACGACAAGCGAGGTGGGACAGCAGTGTACAAGTATGTACTTGTACGAAAAACTGGTTATTTCGCTACATAGAGTACAAGTACAGCTTATGAGCAACACCTTATGACCAACCTCAGCACATCATAGCCTGTCACTTGGGTTAATTAGTCAGGACTATTAGTTCACTTCTGTGCTATTATAAGAACTCATGTATCTTCTTACAGTACCTTCGGATATATATAGCAGAGGTCCAACGGCTGCTTGGCAGACGCAGAAATAGCATGGCGTCACTGTGCATGATTTATGATTACGTAATCACCAAACATGACGATTACGTAATCTTAATGATGTAATCAGCTTACATAATCAGCTTACCTAATCACAAAAAACTGTAGACTATCCACTAGCCAGCCAGACTGCAATTACCGATACAATTGTTTAAACTGTTCAACAGGATTAACAGAGATGTCCAAACTACGAAAAAGGTGATTAGTCAGCAAATATAATATGAGTAAGTCTACCAAAAATGGACGGATTTTTAGGGGAACTTTTAGAAAAAGATAAATTGACAGGTTTTCAGTCACGTGACCGAGAATATTCCCAATATCCCCGCTCTGGCCCATTCTATAGACATTCTTCAGGTGAGGCGTCGACTGGACAGACAAAGTTAACAATGTTAGTAGACATGATACAGTCCAAAAAGGGATTGAAGGTAGCTGGCAGGATGAGATTTGTGTCACGTGAATCCCCAGATCTCTGCGATCACGCCAGTATACTCGTAATCTCTTTATTTCGCATATTGCGGCTTCCATTCACGTTTTTCTGCCGATCTATGCATTGATCGATAATCACTCAAGTGCAATGATAGTGGGGAGTGATATCAGACACGTGACTGTATTTTTTACGATGACTAATCAGCTCAATCAGTCTGGTGACCTCCCCACGACTCTTGGCATGTTGTTTTTTCTGAATATATATACCCCCCCTTTTCTCCCTTCTTGATCCCTCACTTGGGTGCATGCATGGATGAAGTAATAAAAAGTGCAGGCTGGGAGTGTTTGGGTTTGGCACTGTTATAGGGCAACCAATTGTACTGAGAGGCCATTTGCACTGCTACTGCCGCTTGCTACTGCCATGGAAGAAATCAACATCAGTGTCAGACATGATCTGACGCGCCGATATTCGTCCGACAACCAGCAGGACGCAGAAACCATCCCTCTGGCGGCCCTCAAGGCGCTGTATGCCAAAGATGCCGAGACGGTGGAAATCACCAAGACCAACAGCGAGAACCACGGGATCACCGAGTCGCTGCTGGCCATCGATTCGGGCAAGTATCCCAATGTGCGCCGACTGTCTCCGTTTGCCAAGAAACGGATTCTGGTGACTGGAGGCGCTGGTTTTGTCGGCTCGCATCTGGTGGACCGGCTCATGCTCATGGGCCACGATGTGATTTGTGTGGACAACTTTTTCACCGGCCAAAAGGCCAACATCGTGCACTGGATGGGCCACCCCAACTTTGAGCTCATTCGGCATGACGTGGTGGATTCGCTGCTGGTGGAGGTGGACCAGATCTACCATCTGGCCTGTCCGGCCTCTCCGGTCCACTACCAGAGCAATCCCGTCAAGACGTTGAAAACGGGCTTCTTCGGCACATACAATATGCTGGGGCTGGCGAAACGGGTCAAGGCCCGGATTCTGATTGCGTCGACCTCGGAGATTTACGGAGATCCCGAAGAACATCCCCAAAAGGAGACGTATTGGGGCAACGTGAATCCCATTGGACCCAGAGCGTGCTACGACGAGGGCAAACGGGTGTCGGAGACTCTGGCGTACTCGTACGAGAAGCAGGATGGCGTGGACGTGCGAGTGGCTCGGATTTTCAACACCTTTGGACCGCGAATGAACTGGAACGACGGCCGAGTGGTGTCCAACTTCATTCTGCAGGCCCTCAAAGACGAGAATCTGACCATCTACGGCGACGGCCAGTCCACTCGATCGTTCCAGTTTGTCCTGGATCTCATTGACGGACTCATCAAGCTCATGAACTCGGACTACTCGGGGCCCGTCAACCTCGGCAACTCGGAGGAGTACACGGTCCGAGACTTTGCCGAAAAGATCATCAAGCTGGTCAAGGAGCAGAGAGAAGACAAGAAATGCACATCGGAGATCATCATGCTGCCAGGCCTGGAAGATGATCCCCATAGAAGACGGCCGGATACGAGTTTGGCCAAGAAGGAGCTGGGATGGCAGCCAAAGTGGAGTGTGGAGGATGGATTGAAGGAGACGATTGGGTATTTTCAGAGGCAGATCAAGTTTTTTGGAGTCTAGCTGAGGCCATTGAGGACGTAGTCCGAAAGGGCCTCTAATGACGTCCTAGTAGTTCTGGCTATTGAGGACGTCGTCCGAAAGGGCCTCTGTCGTTATGACTACTCGTACTGTACATGTCTCAATGGACTACGTCTGATACTCTTGTCGTTATGACTAGATTGCACTGAAGAACACGGAACACAGATGGGAAAACGTCTACAAGACGATAGAAGGATAAATAGCTAATGGAGCAGGTGCATATGATAGTAAGAAGATGTGATAGTAGGTCATTAAACTGATGAGTGAGTACAGTAACATGAGCTGTCTGACTTGATGAGAACTGCTAATTCATGTTTAGAACTACTCTTGTGGCTTCTGACTTCAACAATAACTGTCTTCCACCCTAGAAAGTAGTAATATGTCATTGTAGTGTTCAAAGCTAAGAGTTGAACTTGAAGCCAGAGACATTGAGAATCAAGATCACCTTCATAAGAATGCCCATTGAGAGTCAAGTCATATCTTATAGCAACAGTGAAGACATCAGGGACATTGAACTACGTTCTTACCATAGAGTGCAGAGAAGGAATCAAGGAAACGGTATTAACGTGAAGTGACAAGAAATACTAAAGACGGCATAGTAAGATCACCCGCAGTAAGCAGTTTCTTGCTCATCTTACGGCTCTATTATCAAGAACAAGTAGCTACTCCTTAATGTGTAGATGTTTATCCACAGGCTATAGCTTAAATGCCAGGTAGTTTATGGCAAGCAGATAGTCTATGGTGTTTCTATAGCTTAAAATCCAGGTAGTTTATGCCAGCCTATAGCCTATTTTCAGATAGTCTATGCTGTTTTTCTCCTCTTCTATGATGTAAACAATCACCAACAACCACCAACCAACAACCACCAACAACCAGCAACAACCACCATCTGTCTTCTCTCCTCACCATACAATAGTCTGTGAGTAAGCGTCAGTTGTTTGGTGACGGAGGAGCAGTAAATTAGTATGCTACAAGCTGATATCTGTGTACATACCGGAGTACTTGGACCTTCACTTCAAGACTGACATGGTTGAGTGTTCTTCAGGAGGACTAGTACGGTATGACGACAGTGAGAAACTGTTAGAACACAGAGAGATTCGACTTGTCAGCCTTCGATAGTCAGCTTTAACAAGAAAGATTACTGTAAGACGAAGACTACTTTGAGAAGGATACCTGAAGTACCGGTACTGAATGTGGGATGAGTATCATGATAACACTACACTCAGTCTTATCAAGCTACAGTGATACAGTTCTATTTGTAATGAGAGTCACCCCATGGTACTTGTACTTGTATCTGTTCCTTCTCTTCTCCTATTCGTCTAACTACAGTACACCACCCACTTCTCATAATCGACTCTTGATGCATATATAACCTCCTCATGCCCATTAAAAAGACACAATAACCGCTGCATTAATCAAATCAGCCTCCTTGAGAGTCTTGCCGAAATCGGCGCTCGTCAGCTTGCGGGTGGGGAAAGTGGTGGTGAACACAATGTTGCCCGCATTCACGCCAATGTCAGCCGACAAAGCCTCGGCCACAGCCTGCAGCTTGGTCTCCACGGGGAACGTCTTGACGATGGGCGGCTGGCCAGGCACTCGGAACTGCATTCGCGAGTCTGTAGGAGCCGCTCGAGGAGCCGCAGGAGTCACGGGTTTGGACACAGGCACAGGAGTAGGAGAAGACGAGCCACTGGAACCTGCTCGCTCGGCTGCTCGGGCCCGCTTGTCGGCCTCAATGAGATCCTTGATGCGCTTTTTCGCCGCAATATCCTCGGCAGCCTCCTTGCGTTTCTTCTGGGCGTCTCGGATCGCGGCCTTTCGCTCCATCTCGTCCTTGATGGCCTGGTTGTCCTTCTGCGACTTCTTTGAGATTTCGTCGTTGCGTTTCCGCTCGGCGGCGTCCTTCTTGTCGTTTTCGGCCTTGCGGATCGCCGCCTTGGCCCGCAGCTCGTCCAGCTTGGCTTCGCGTTCCTCCTTTGTCAGCGGCTTCTTCTCGGTCTCAGCGGCTTCGGTTGAGGCTTCGTTTGTGTCACTGGGCTTGGCGTCCACGTCGATCGCGTCGCTCTTTGTGTCTCCCACCACATTGGTGCCTCCCACCACGGTCTCCTCTTCAGCATCAGCGGCGTACACGCCCTTGTCGTAGTCAATCTGGTTGGTTTCCAGCCACCCGATGGCGTCTTCCAGCGAGCCGCTGGTGTTTTTGATCGACGCCTCGATTCGTCCGGGCGGAAATCCCATCTCCTGGAGCTGTTCTCGTACTGACATTTTGTGTGTGTGGTGTGTAAGTGGTGTGGTGATGTGTTCTTAAACTGATTAGATATATCATGCATGGTGGTTATATAGAGTTGAAGGGCAGTGGGTGGTGTGTGGCTTGGAGAGGCTTGAAGAGGCTTGGAGAGTTTATTAGTAAGCAAATAGTAATGGAGAGCATGAGCCGAACTTTAAGATAGTGAAAAGAACGCTCTTTTTTGGACAAGAATTGGCCCTCCAGAAGACATGTTCTTTTCCTCGCTACATGGGGCTCAGAAGCTTATTAATGTTCGAGGGCCATGGAGGCTGATGGGTGATTGTGGACGATAGAGAGGTGCTAGAGAGAATCCAAGTTGTGCATTTTGTTCACAATGGCGTATTTCGCATTCTGGCTGGTTTTTGTGCTATTAATCCGTGAATTGCGTGTTTTGAAGTGTTTCGTTGAGGTCTGAGCATCAAGTACAAGTACAAGTACACTGTATGTACATACACTTAGTAGTAGCGAGATGTGACAACTTATTCAGTTCAATACTACAGTAGGTATAAGTAGTTAAAGACTGTCTCATTAGTTTTACCTAGATACTCTCATTGTAGACTTCATCTAGAGCTTTACCTCTTTGGTCAGTATACACTACATGCCTTGATGATGACGTAATCTTAGGAGGGCTTCAACAGTTGATCAGGGTCCTTGAAAACTGTAGTAAAGCTGCTTCCATACGAGTACAGCCCTCAAATAACTTAGGAAGGTGAATTTGCTCCTGTCTGTTCTAATTTACTCTTGTCTGTTCTAATTTACTCTTTTCTGTTCTAATTTACAAGTACTATTGTCTGTTCTCAACAGTCTCGTTAAGTAATCCCAACTATCTACTTGAAGCTATAACCGAGTGATACCGTCGCATCTCGCCGTTAAATGACAATGAGCTCTTTAATTTCCCAATTCCAGACTAGCTAATAATAACCGCCATTTCCCCATTGGGTTGTGTGTTGGAGAGATAGTCCGTCTGAACAGTTCGCAGATCTGAGACGTCTCATCTTTATAAAGAGATACGGCAATTGCGGCATTCTTGGGAATTGCTTTTCTTACCGAATTCGTTAAGCCCTTGTACATACGAGTACATACAGTATCCGTAGCACAGATATCAACATATCTTCTCATACTACCTTGTCTCATTAGCGCTATTACTGTTTAAAACCTCAACCACCTACTCGTAGGTTATCAAGACATTAGATGCCACAGCTATTAGAACCATTCAAAGAGGTCAGTCTATATATCTTAAGATAAAAAAAAACGGATACGGTACAGTACTTGTATCTATAAGTACATCACTCAGACCGCTGCTCGTGCTACGCACTCTCAGCTTGATCGCACTTGGTACCTCAATTCAGCTGACAAATCCAGCCAACTCGGTCTAGCTTAGTTTGACCATAGACGTTAGCTCTTGCGAATTCAGGCGGTTGACGGAAATTGCAGCTCAGGTGGTCATGGGATCCCTAATGTCGCCCAAAATGTCGCTTCAGCCGTGTGTGAGTACATACCTTCTACACGGTGACGTAATGCCAACTGAGTTGCACGATCCAGCCAATGCGGGGCTTTGAGACAGATCCACGTTAACAGTGATTACATCTTGTCACTACGAAATCGCATTCATCAGTATCACTCTTGTACGAGTACTCGTGTACCCCCTCTCAGGTCGCATGAAACATGTGATAATAGTGGGGGTACTTGATACTGTACCTTTCATGTGCCCAAGAGTCGAGTACTTGTATCCATGCAATGGACAGATTTACAGACCAAACGAGCCAATTTGGAGCCATGCGATATAGACCCTCCTGGGGTTTCGGAAATATCGGCTTTGGCGGAAACTGCCCGGAAAAACCCGGAGATTCGGGCCAGACGCTCGCCGCGGCCGCCCCGTGCCCCGCATCCAGCACGCCGCCCGTTTCCAGCTCCCCAAAGCCCCTTTTTCAGCCACTTTGCACTTGCTGGATGTGAAAAAACCGGGGCTGAGCCAAATGACAAGGTTCAGCAAACAAACAGATTGTGAACGTGGCACTTGATGAGGGGGGGTTGGTAAAGGATACGCAGGAAAAAGACAGGCGTTGTATATATTCTGCTTACGTAATACTCATTTATACACCTGTTTCTATTGGTCACGTGACTCACCCCCCGTTCCATTATTACCGTGTTGCTGTGTCCTACTTCGTACAGTAGTCTCTGTTCTGTTCTGTTCGGTGTAAGGTTCCTGCATGCTTACTCAAGACAAGACAAAACAACCACCGACATGCAAAACACTATCTCAACGTATCCAACTACCTTGCCCTCCACACAGGTTGACACACCACACAACACTACTGCAAAAAATGGAAATCACCCCGGAAAAGCTGGAGTTTCACGGTGAGTATGGCGCTGAACAGGAGGACAGGAAAATGGCGACACCCTCCCCCCTTATATACCCCTGCACAAGACAGCACACAAGTGGCTACCCCCTCCCAGTCACATGCGCCTGGAAACGTCACAACTGCGCTGTTTCTGAGACGACAGAGACGAGGGCGGTGGAGGAGGAACTGTGGCAGGGCGATACGTGGCCATTGGACCGGCGGTTTCGCTGATTTTCTACACCCCACCACGCCCCGTTTGTGTGTTGCTGTGATTGCGTCTTTTTCGCAACCGACGAGTGACACAAACACAGCACGGATGCCGGCAGACGACGTGGACGACCAAGAGCGTCGGAGATTCCCGGATTTGCGTCCGCGTGGCGTCACGGGCAATCTCGTCGACCGATTGGCGTCGCAGCTCGTTGCTCAATGGTGTGAAACATGGCACGTGAGCCGTAGTGGCGGTGTGGGGTGGGGACAACAGAGGTGTTGACAGTCGCTCAATGGCGTAGATACAGGCGTGGGGTGGATGCGAGTGGATGGCGGTGGTCGATTGATTGCGTGTCAATCGTGTCAATCAAGCCAATCGTGTCGTTTTAGCAACCATCTGTCGATGGCATCCACGATGTAATCTGAGCAATCATCAACAAGTACAGAACATCACCAATTGCGCCATTCACTGCTGTCCCCTCAATGAGTTGACGGTGTGTGTTCATTGTCCTCATTGGATGTCTCATCCTTCATTCATTGGATGTCTGCTCACCCTTCATCCAATGAATGATTGTCTTCTCATTCTTAATGTTGTTGCTCCTCCCTAAACCACTCCCTCAACCCAGGCGTTGTCTGTTCTTTTCATCATCCACAGGTGTCCGGACCTACAACCTTCGTTCCCTACTAACCCAGCTCCCTTCACTAAGCACACATCCAACAACCTGGAGCTGCGAAACCCTACTAACGAGTACTTTGCCTTCAAGGTGAAGACGACGGCCCCCAAGCTGTTCTGCGTGCGGCCAAACGCCTCGATCGTGGCCCCCAACGAGACCCTCACCGTCTCCATCACCCACCAGGCCCTCCCCCAGGAGCCCGGCCCCGACTACACCTCCAAGGACAAGTTTCTGATTCTGTCGGCGCCTCTCAACGAGGCTGCGGTGCAGGCCGGCGAGAACCTGGCCAACTTTGTGGAGAAGACCAAGGAGAACATTGCCGAGTTCTGGACCCAGGCGGAGCACAGCAAGTCCGTGCCCATCACCAGCAAAAAGATGAAGGTGCAGGTGCGGCCCTTTGACGCCAACGGCCAGCACACCTCCCACGAGCTGGGTGCCGGCGCTGCCGGTCTGGGTGCTGGAGCTGTTGCTGGCGGCGTGGCTGCCCACTCCACCCCTCGAGGCGACCAGACTTTCGGCGACGAGTCCTTTGCCAACTACGAGGCTGCCGCCCAGTCTCCCGCCCCCCACTCGCCTGCCCAGCAGCAGCAGTTCAACAACTTCCAGCAGCAGCAGCAGCAACAGTACCAGCAGCAGGCCTCTTCCGGCGCCTCTGGTGTTGCCGGCCACGCCACCGAGGCCGTTTCCCGGGGCGCCGAGGCTGTGGGCGCTCCCTCCGCCACCTCCCAGGTGCACTCGCAGGACTCTGCTGCTCTGGGCCAGGCGCAGGACAACATTTCTTCGCTCAAGAAGGACATTGGGGGCGTTTCCGAGAAGCACAGCGTGCCCTCGACCCAAACCTCCCAGGCGGTCGGCTCCCAGGGCGTGCCTGTCGGCGTGGTTGCCATTGTTGCTCTTCTGGCTCTTCTGGTTGGATGGTTCTTCTTATAGGTGGTGAATGTAAAGTAGTGTTGTATCTCTCCGAGGTGACTGACCGATGGCGGTTCACACTGGCTTTTTGTACGAGTATTGCAAGATGATAATATATGAATGGATTATAGCTAGAGGGTTGTAGTTTTACGCAGTTCAAAGAAGGAATAAATATGATCAACTATGTCAAAAGATAGTCTAATTTTGGTGCAATGGTGGGTGAGAAGATGAGTGTGAAAGACTCGCAAGTATCTCGTTAGTATATTGCATTGCGGGTAAGCTGATTGCAGATTGGCAGGTTGGCAGCTTGTGGCGTTAGTGAGCTTGCTGAACTAAGATGTTCGACTGATCAACCAAAGAGAGTTGAGAGTGTGGTTGAAGAGTGACCATCAGAACGTCTCAAGTACGAGTAGTTGTGTCAGATCTGGTGAAGTGACAACCAGTAGTTGAAGTCGTCAGTCTGAAGTGACAACCAGTACAAGTAGTTCAGTCACTAAGAGTCTGAAGAAGCCATACCAGCTCTCATGAAGCTCTAGTGAAGTATACCAGTAGCTGGAAGTAGGAGAGACCAGTAACAGAGATTTCACTGGTCAGTAGCTGGAAGTCAGAGACATGTGGTAGAACAGATACCTGTAGTCAGAGTAACAGAGATACCACTGCAAGTACTCCGTAGTCAAAGTTGCAGTGGCTGGAAGTCAGAGACCTGTAGTCAGAGCAACAGAGATTTCACAGTCAGTAGCTGGAAGTGTTGACGGCGGCTGTCTTGTCATGCTGAGGTTGAATGCCTTAACTGGACAGAACGAAACCCAAGTAGTCGACCTTGGGCTTGAACAACTCGCACTTGTTGGGCTTGAGCTGGAGCACCAGTCGAATGTGTTCAGCGTTGCTGTTGCTGAAAATGATAATGTCGTCGAGATACACACATGAACTTGCCAATGAGATCGTGGAAGAGCTTCTTCATGACACGTTGAAAGGTGGAAGTTAGAGACGTGGTAGAACAGATACCAGCAGTCCAAGTGACAGATACCTGAAGTTCAAGTGGCAGACACCTGCAGTTCAAGTGGCAGATAACTGTAGTTCAAGTGTCTGCAGTTCAAGTGGCAGATACATGACTCAAGTGTCAGACACCTGACGTTCAAGTGACAGACACCTGTAATTCAAGTGGTAGACACCTGTAGTTCAAGTTTCCGCTCAAGTTTCCGCTCAAGTTTCCGCTCAAGTTTCCACTCAAGTTTCCTTTCACGTCCAACAATTACAGAAAACACATGGCCAGAGCAATCAGCACATAGGTCCATGTCAACTCGAGTCTCTGAGCTGCTCCCTGGGGACTTCTGATCGACACCATGGGCGCCACGGTGGAGTTGTCGCCCACGGTCACGTTTTCGGCGTCCCAGTTCATCCAGCCGCGTTGTCTCGGCGACGGATACAGGGTATTGTTTTCCCACAGTCCGGTGAGGTGCTGTGGAGGGATGGGAAAGAGGTTGACAAAGTAGCTGGAGCAGGGGTTGCCGAACCGCAGGGTGTAGATGTTTCTGGGTCCGGGACACGCGCTGATGGACACGTAGTCGTTGCCGGTCTGGTCCGTCGAGTAGATGGAGCCGTCGACCATGTATTGTGTTTCATTGTGAGGAGCGTCGTCGAGATGGACTCGGCCCTGGGCTCGGTCGAAAAACAGATACTTGCCGTTCTGGGCGCGAAAGCCGTTTTCCGTCACGTTGAAGGCCGTGGGGGGATCGCCGTTGGGGATCGGGGCCACCACCAGCTCGTCTCCTTGAGTGGTTACCACGGCCGTCAGAAACGGCGCCATGGACACATAGTCCCATCGTACCACGACCATGAGCCGCACGAAGTTGGTGGGCGTGTACATGGGGAACTGGCTGCTCTGCTGGCGCGCGTTCATGGGCGGCGGGGGGATCGCCTGGGTCGCTGCCTGAACTGTTGCCAGAAACAACAGCAACGAGAGTATCCGGATCATACTAGGGTGTAGGGGATGTGTTGTTTAGGAGTTGCCGTTTTGAGGTGTTTAACGGGCTAAATCGCAAACGGAGTGGATTTCGTGTACACGTAGTGCAGCCTGGTTGCAGCCACAGACTTGTTCTTGTCGGTAGCTCGTTTTTCGGGCCTTGTTATCGACAGTGGAGAGTGGTGTATTGCTCCTCGTACGATTGAAACCATGCAGCCCACTTGCGCCATGCACAAGAAAATAGCAGTGCCAAAAATAGTACCTCGGGGGCCAAAAATGGTCTAGAGAGCGGGGAATCGACGGAGACAGATTGCCGGAAAATCTCAGATTGCGACGATTTTCGAAAAAGCCCAAAATTCCATTATTATTCAGCACGATCTACACGTCCACTTCGAGACCTCCATGTGGTCCGCACTGCATACTCGAAATATGCAGTGAGGGGGGGAATACAAGATAGGCTCAAATGGCGGTGATCCAGTGCAGATGAAGAGATGGGGAGTGCGGGAATCGAATTTTCAGCGTTTTTCACCCGATTTCCGTTTTTTCCACGTCTTTTTACACCCTCCTCAACATATTTGAGCGGCTCCCCTTTTCCTGCTTTTTTAATTTTTTGTGCTCAAATCCCGCTAATGCACAGCAGCCGCATGTTCTCATGCTTCCGATGCAGACTGGAGGTCTCGAAAGTCCGCGATTGGCTGTGGCAGCATTTGTTGAATTCTCAGGGGTGCTTATGTAATCGTTAGGGGTGGTTAGTATTTTTCAAGTATTTTTCAAGTATTAAGGCTAAATTTAGTTGGGTATAGTTATTAGGGTGTACCCCACATAAAGTGGAAAAAGAAATATGATGTTTATCAGTTGATCACTCTATTACGACTAATAATGAAGATGGAGATACGAGGTGTTTACCTATGGATAGCTGCAGAAAATGTCTACATTTTGGTATATTTCCGTCCATATTGAAGACGATATTGAAGACGATATTGAAGACGGAATACGTTCAGTGAGTATAGTAGCGGTAGATGACATGACTACTTGTATACTGTCTCGTGTCAGTTTCGTACTTCTCCATGCAAATGAATCGCATCAGGAAGTCCGAGTACTGTTTATTGTCGTAAGAGCTCCAACCATACAGCCACTTACTAATCGTGGCTGCCTCAGACTTCAGATGAGTCTGTTCGAGTGAATGGACACCCTGCTGAGTGATAGATCACATGGGTGTTGTTCGTGGTTCTATTGCCTGGTAGTCTTCCTAAGAGCATACCTGGCAGTTTTCCTAAGGGCCTTCTCAATGTGGTCTTCCTAAGAGCCCTCTCATTGATCTTTGATGAAGAGCCTGCTCAATGACCTTAGATGAAGAGCCCTCTCTTGTTGAGCCCTATCATCACACTCGTGCTTCGCACTCTTGTGAGCACAACAGGTCCATGCAATCTCGTGCTTCGCACTCGAATGCATTCAGCTCAGTCAATCAAACCCATCAGCCTCAGTCTCAACTGTTCCTCAAACTCCGGCGAGCCTTCCACGTGGTCTCCGATTTTCATCACCACGTCGTCCACCATGCCCTCTTGATGGTCCACCTCTTGCACCTCCTGCTGGTCTCGTTTCTCCACAGCAGCTCCCTTTTTAGCTGCTCCTCTGTCCTGAGCCGATCCGAACGGAGAAACGTCTCTACCTGCCTGCTCAGACATGTAGTCGACCATGGCTCCTCGGCCGATAGCCCTTAGTTGCACTCTGTGACCTCCGGTGCATGAGGAATTGTATTCAATGGTAAACTGGAAGGGTTGGCCCTCGATAGGACAGGCCGCCAGAGAAGCGCCGTAGGTGATATTTCCCTCGGTGCCGTCCACCTTGTACGCCACAGTGCCGTTACGCCACACCACTTCCGGATGCGGAACAGGCACCAGCGTGACACTGTGGGCCTCGGGATCCAGATACAGATACTGGTTGTTGTTGCTCATGAAGCCCGAGTCTTCCGAGTACGAGAACCAGTTCTGGTAAGCGACGTTGGTGCCGGGAGCGCCGACCTTGAGCTTGTCACCATCAGGCACGACAACCGCCGACAGCCACGCACACGGCCAGGAGATGGAGACCGCGTAGAAACGAATGTTGCCCACGGGCTCGATGGAGCGGTCCACGGGAGGTATGAACCGTCGTCCGAGAGCTGCGTGGGCTAGGGTAGCGACGTAGAGCCCGAGCACTACGCCCAGCAACGCTCTCCAAAGCTGTAGAGCCATTTGAGGGGTGTTTTGAGGGGTGTGTTGATGCTGTTGATGATACTAGTATTGAATCTTTAACACTAATCAACGGTTATGCATGCACATCAGACAAGGGTGAGGTGTGGAATAAAGAGGAGATGTTTGTGGTATGAGAAGAGGTCTGTGATTGAAATGAAATGAAATGAAATGGTTAATGTGTCATGTGAGGGTGGTGTATGTTGTTATTGGCTGTCTACTTGTACGAAGTAGTATGATGTTCCCAAGATCTCTAGTTAACCTTGTTGGGATGTTTTGATGGTGAGACTAATTAGTTGGGACATCAAGTAGAGTTAGAGGAGGTGATGGTGTACAAAAAGTGATGGCAAAAATGATGAAAAAAAGTGATGAAAGTTGAAAGGGAGGGGTTTGAGTGTTTCTTGTTAGCGGGTCTGTTGCTTTTTTGGTTATTAATTCAGGTATTTGGGTATTAATTGACGGTATTTGAGTGGTATGTTCGTCAGAAGTCAGAGAGTCTGGACAGCTCATTGAATGGATTGATTCAAGAGCCAAAAGGCTAGGAAGATGGCTCACATATTTATTGCTGTCATCTGTGTCTTTTAAAGCTCCAAACAAGTCTCAGAGGCAGTTTTACTCATAATGAGAGTGAAGAACGTCTTGTAGACCTCTCACTGTAGTGCGATAGGATCTACACATTGGTAAGAGGTCTAGGGCTCCTCGATTCATTCAACAAGTTCTGAGATGAAAAGCTGGTGTAAAAAAGAGTCTTTTAAACAGCTCAACTTCACTCTATGTCTTCATTGGATGTTTTAGTAGTGTTCTTACTGTGCAACATCCATCGAAGACATAGTACATAATACATGTCTTCAATAACAGAATTGTCACCCAGGAACATTGTCAACATCGACTATGGGCGTCAATTAGTACATTTCCGAACTTGTCATTATTACAAATCCATTATGGTAGCTTTCACATGTCTTGTGAATCATACTCGGTACTCACAGAGAAATGCTTACAAAACATCATAGAATAACGGTAGATATACGAGAGTTATCGTAGATTGTAGTTGGAACTCTCTATACTCTTTTCAGTAACATCCCGTTCTGTTACCTCTCTTATCTTTAACAATATAAGCAGTATTTCTCATATTCTCAATGTCATTAGTAATCACGCTAACTTTTCGTCAAAAACATAGAAAATATATGTCAGCAATACCTGTAGGTACAATAGACGTCTCGTAGTGATATTTCAAACTTCCCATGGTTAAATCTGATACATTTCGTATTCTGTTAGCAGTAATAAGTTCTACAAGTACTGTACCTCTACCACAGAAAAAATGAAGATATGAGAGCTACATCATGGTGAGTTTTGGTACGAGCATCCATGATAGACACTGGTAAATCTGTTTCTTCTTATGGTATCTACAGTTTGTCTGATTCTAATGGTTTTATAGTCATATCCGTATCATACACAATAACTGTGCTCATATCTTCCATAGGCAATACAGGTGATTACAAATCACTTTGGTAGATACCAATCAAGCGTAGATATCATTTTCTGAACTTGCCATTGATATTTCTTGTCGTTATCTGGTTGTACACGTATCATTCTTCCATCTGCAAATCCCTTAGGGACAATAGTACCTCAGTGTAATGTTAGAGATAACTATTAATGGATTAAACACAGACAACTCTCATTAGATGTCCCTTTTCCTAACAGTGACGTAATCTCTCAATTTCACTCAGATATTCAGTACAAGTCATACTATCTCTGATCTCCTATTCAGTACAAGTCATACTATACCCTCAAAACACCAAAAACACAATAAACACACCTGTTTCCCACAAATTAATCCACCCTTACATCAGATCTCAACTCCTAACTCCCACTAATCCATTATATTCTCAACTAGCTCGAGATCTGGTCTATACCCATCCTGCTCAAACTAATGCAAATATCAGCACACTCAACAGCGTAAAAAGCTACCAACAGCTACCAAAAGCTACCAAAAGCTGTTAGCCCTGTTGCTGAACTGAAATTGCATCTAATGAAACTACTACCTGGTATTCACGCGCTAATTCGACACTTTTTTTTTTTACAACTTATTCAATACATTAAGATATTTGTCGCCAAAAATCCTCACGCGTGAAGGGGAGAGAGGAAGAGCAGAGTCGGGCCACGCCGCAGCGTGCCGTTACCCTGTGTGCCCGTAGACACGTAGTTGTCCGAACCGTCTTCGGATCAACTGAGGCCCTTAAGAGTCGTGCAGCTTCTACACAACGGAGCTGCTGCACTGTCGGCCTGGGAAGAGACTTCTACAGTGCCAGACCTTCTGACTAGTAAATACTTTCATAATTGGACCAATATCGATCGTATGGAAAAAATAACACCACCAGTCGAACCAGAATCGTCAATATACCCCCTCCCTCTATCTAAAAAAGATTCGTTCAGAGATTGTTCACAGTTTATGATCATGTCCATAATCATTATTTTGCGTTAAGTTTCTAATCATCACGAACTAATGTGTCAAAAATAACTAGGTCCCACCGAGATTCGAACTCGGGACCTTAAGATTTGCAATCTCACGCGCTACCGCTGTGCCATAGGACCGAAGTTAAAATTTCGGAAAAAGTGGCCACTGCTTTGTGAGTGGTGGGTTAGGGTTCCCTACCCAATGGGGGTAGTGGTTAGGGCTCAATGCCCATTTTCGGTGTTGTGTGTTAGGGTTGACTGCCCAAGGGGGAACAAAGGGGCATCCCCATTGGGCAGTGTAATTGAAAGCTTAAAAAAGTGGGTGACAAAAAAAATCCCGGTGCTTGTACTTGTATCCTAGGAGACGATATATTTGAGAAATGAACTACAAGTAGTTGGGTGTGTCACACGAGCAGCATTATCTGTTTCACTGGACACATTCCCCGCTTGTGAAACACGTCTAAAAGGGGTACTGCTACATTGTGTCATTGAAACTGAGTTGTGCCGATTGACACATTTGTGCGTTTTGGAAATGTGTGAAAAATGTCCGTATTTGTCACGGAATGTGGATGGACACGTGTGCGGTGTCCATCAGGGTGTCGTTCGGGTTCCGTGGATGTGACCTTACGAGCGCCAGTGCTTATTTGAGTCTCTATTGACCCTCTCCAGGGCCTTTACCACTGATCGTCGACGGAGATCCATGTAAGGGGTGGATTTTATTTCTGAGAGGAGACGGCAGGATGAGGTGGTGGTGCGACATTGAGAGCCGCGTGCACGCGTGCAAATGTGTCAAGCGAAGCGATTGTTCTTTGTACTGACTGATTTGTTCTTTGACAAGTTCTAGTGGGATGCAAGGAGTGTATCATGTATCATGTATCATGTACCACCAGAGCCCTGGCTAACCCTGGCTAGCCCTGGCTAACCCTGGGTGTTTCACCAACGGCTGTGGAGTCCACGGGGTGCACGGCATGCCCCTACCTTACACAATGGCTATGTGTTTCCTCTTCAGGCACGGTTGCTCTGTGTCCAGGGGCAACCTACGTCTGACACGCAAAATGCAGGGATACTACCGAGGCGGCAAGCGATTATTATTTGCTGTTGGAGGTAAAAGCTACTTGTATCAGGCGCGGGTTACATTCCGGTCAAGCACAAAGTGGTTGGCTTCATTCTATACAAGTGTGTACGTAGTTGTATAGAAGTTCTTGTACGTACTTGTATCGATTGCTTGTTGAGGTCATTTATGATATACTTGTAGAAGAGCACTAATGACGTGTGGAAGGGTTGCAGTGCTAGCGAGCTGGCGCTAAGATGAAGTGCTTGTAAGCGGTTCCCATACGTTTTCGAGGTAGTCATTTGAACACTCTTCCTTCTGAAGCCCTCATTTGAACACTCTCATTCCATCGCTCGATCGATCTGACGATCAGGGTATGAGTGTATCTGGAGAGGAGATGCAGAGATGGTAGGTGGTGGAAGGTGAAGGATAATACAACTATGGAGAAGTTTGTACGATACTTTGAATGCTACTTGTAGTATGAATGAACTTGTAGTCTTACAAGAATGCCATACACCACACCACAGTACAAACCACCACCACTTTGGCAGATAATCTCTCAGCTGATTAAAAAATGGCGCCAATTAAACACCCGAACGGTCTGACACTTTGGGCACTCCGTACTATCGATCTTCAGCAGCCAATCTCTTTTGGGCCAAACTTTTTTGCGTGCTCGCTTCCGGTTCTGCACAGAGCCCATCTTGCATTGTGGACAAGGCGTGAGCGTTTGTGAGCTGGCAGGACTTGAAGAATGCGCTTTTTCGCTGTTTTGCCTTCAACCAGCCACTTTTGTCGTTCTTCACAAATGCGTTTTTTTTTCCTTCTCTTCTTTTTCGCTCTTCAAAATACACCTCCAATCTATGAGAATCTTTAGGTTTAGACCTGTGGGAGGTATTAGTCTAAAAGTTTCGTTTAGGCTGTGGGGCGTGCACATAGCCTTGCAATGTGAGAGATGAGAAAAAGAAAAGACAGAACTAGGACTACGAGTACTTGTACCCCGTACTTGACCCCTGAGTGCCTGTCTATCAGGTCGTGAATACGACGCCAGGGTTAGTGAGGGTTAGCCAGGGTTAGCCAGGGTTGGTACTTGACCTCTCAAAAATGCCACCCCACTTGCTTCTCTTGCAGGGTCTCCATACGGATCTCCACTCAAGGGATGGACAGATTTGCGTGCAGTAACGTCAGCAGTAAGGGCAGAAACTGGGCAAGCATGTGACTGGAATAAGAGTCTCAGCGTTTTCTTGTTGGTGGCAGATTCCTTGTTGGTACACGTATGTCCTCTTCTGTCATTTGTAATACCTGTTCAATGCTCCAAAGTGCAATTTCTCTTGTCCTTTCCTGCTCTGTCATGTCCAATTTACGTACTCCGTACTTGTAAGTTGTCCATTGGAATGTAGCATGTAAGCATCAGACCTTAACATAACAACTATCATATGTCCACAAGTGCTAATGGCATCGCTAGAAGGCCACCCAGAAGCACTATCTGCCTTGTACTCAAACGACTACCACGACTACTACTCTTCTTGTACCCCCCCTCGTGTATCTCTGCAGTGCCGATCTCTCTCACTGTCGCGCTTGTCACTTAACCTTCAGACTTCCATTGTGAGTCTATCAGCAAGGGTCACTCTGGCGAACAAGGACGGCAACTTTGAGCCACTAGCCAAACTCAGAACCGCCGCTTGTATCTTCTCAAGTATATCTACTCTTGAGTGTTCGTCAAGTGACAGGCCGACAGACGAGTTACCAACTAGTGGCACAGAAGCGACACAAACAGAAGTGGCACAGAAGCGACACCACACCGATACAACACCGCTACTTGTACAAGTACACACCACAACTTTTTCCAGTCTTCTATAAGTACGAAGAACTGACCTTTATCACCAGTCACACCAGAGTCACCTCAACGTCCTTCAACCAACGTCCTCCTCCTACCTCCTCCATCTCCCTTTTACCACCCCCCTTCTCCCACACATCTTCTGACAATGGAAATCACTCCAGATAGCATCGAGTTTTCCGGTGAGTATGAAACATTATCGAGTGAATTAACGCTTGAAACTGCTCAAGCTGATACACGAGCGGGGTATCAGAATATGTCGTTAGTTTCACCTCTGTTGGTAACGGCTTGAGTCCTCAGTCTCAAGATGAGAGGACTTCTCTGGGGTTTTATACGCGGGGTATAATATCGCACTTCCAAGCCAAAATCGCATTTCCGGTCCAAAATCGCTATTTGTCAGTCGCAGTCACACTCGCAGGACAGACGTCACTCTAGACCCAAGTGGCGTTCAGAACAAGGTGACCGTTCAAAACGAAACCTGTGCTGTGTAATGAGAGAATTTGGCGCTGAGTTTGGGGCTGTGTCGAGATACCTTAGATATGGCTTCAGAGTGCCCAGAGACGTTCGCAGTGCATAGCATCTTGTTCTACAAGCCTCTAGGTCTCTGTACAATGTCTCCGCTTGGTTCTAGAGCGACCATAGCGGTTGGTATCTGTATTTGCAGCTAGATGCTCTAACAGCTACATGTTTCCTAAGCTACCTGCTGCCTTGAATGGCTACATGTTCCTTAGTTAACAGCTACATGTTCCTTGGTTAACAGCTACATGTTTCCTTGAGTAACTTGTCCGCTCATAGCTCGTGACTTTGTCACTCTCTTATTCGCTTCCGCTAACCCAGCCCCCTTTACCACCCGCTCCACGCGGTTCATGACTCTTGAAAACAAGTCGCCCACGACGCTCGCTTTCAAGATCAAAACCACAGCGCCAAACACCTACTCCGTGCGCCCCAACTGCTCCATCATCTACCCCGGAGAGTGCCAGAGTGTGGCGGTGCACCACCAGGGCTTCACCGAGGAGCCCGACCATGACTACGAGTGCAAAGACAAGTTTATGGTGCTTTGGGCGCCGGTTCTGAACCTGTCCAAGCTCGACGAACTCGATACCAAGGAGGAAAGCACCGCAGTCAACTCGCCCAAGGCCATTTCGGCGTCGCCCTCGGACAACAGCATTGCGTCCAACCGGTCGTCGGCCTCGTCCACGCTGCTGGCTCTCATCGACGACATTTCCGGCTACTGGCGACGGCTGGAGGAGGAATCGTACGACGTGATCAACAAGAAGAAGATCAAGGTGCTGGCTCACGTGTTTTCCAAGAGCCACGACGGCGTGCAGCTGTCGTCGGCGTCTTCGGCAGCTACCGTCAAGGAGGCAGGCACTCTCACTTCGCATCATAACACGCTGTCGCGACGAAAGACCAAGAGAGAGACCCTGAAGGACGTCAAGGAGTCGCTCAAGGAGGTCAAGTCTGCCACCCCGGTGATGGACCACGCCACCCCGCAGGTGACGCCCTTCATTGCGCCTCCCTCTGCATCTTTCCAGACCCAGTTCCCTCCCCGAAGCATATCCCACCCTCAGCTGTCTGCCTTTTCCAGCCCCTATGCTGGCGTTGCAGGCACTTCCACTCCTCGTCCCGAAGAGCAGCTGCTCGAGGTGAACCACCGACTTGCCATTCTGATGGCCGAGCTCGAAGAGCTGCGAAAGAAGCCCCACAGTGACACTGCCAGACAGGCGCCTGTTCCTCAGCAGCAGCAGCAGCAGCCCCAGGTCCAGACCCAGTCTGCCACTCAGCCCACAGCCCAGAACTCCCTCCAATCCCACATCCTTGCATCTCTCAACAATCCTTCGGTGGGCATTCTGGCGCTGCTGTGCTTGGCGCTGGTGCTCTTTTCGCTCAACGCGTCCAAGATGGGCGTGTTCATCGGCCTGGCCCAGACCTCGCTCATGGCCGCCATCGTCTACTTTGTCGCCCAGAACCAGCTCCAGAAGGTGTAACCTACCACAGTACATTAGCTGTACAAATACCTGCGCTTCGTTACACTCGCTTACAACCTATTAACCGACACGCTCCCTCTCTCTCCAGCACCCTGGATGAGCCCCAAAATGTCCTACCTAGTAGCTAGACTGACAACTAACAATGTATTTTTATTGATTACAATACGACCCGTAGAGCAGAACTGTTCACAATCTGTTATAGCTATGATCATAATGCTACGGCTAAGATCTAGAAGCTCTGAAGAAGGCAGTGGTAAGAGTGCCCTTGTATTAGTATTAGACAGCTAACATCATTCAAAAGCAAATGAAATGAAACAAGTGTCTAATGAGCTAATACTAATTAACTGGCGACCCCTATTGACTTATACAATAACAGTTGGAACTGTGAACTCCCTTCTAATAACTGGTATTGGTATGCACTTCATAGTCGACGTTGGATAAGTTGACCTACGATGTAATATGGCGTAATAGTTCTACCATCTAAAAGAAGGCATGACAGAAAAGTTCATATAAACAGCTATAACAGTACTCTGACTCATTATTTGTTCCACTCATTTAGTTCATCAATGTACAAGTACGAGTACGAGTAGTATGTCTCGTAAGGTTGACCCCCATGAAACCTCCTGGAGGACCAGAAATACATAAAAAAAAAGGACAAAAAGGCCTGAATAAAAAAGAATAACTACTCCCTTGTTAAGAGGGAAAAATTGCAGCACCCAGGATTCTCGTATGGTCTCCCACTAAAATACTAACTGGGCTCTCTGGTGCTTGACTATGGCTGATCGGACGGGAAGCCGTATTTTCACCAGGATATGGCCGCAACTGGCAAAAAACAGGTGTTGGGGCAGTTTGCGCGGCTGAAAAAGTCACGTGACCGGGAAAAAAACGGGTTTTCTGAACTTGGATGTCCTTTTTCTCTTGTGAGTGAGTCTTCAGAGTCATGAAGGTCTGGTATAAGACTGTTTGGTTGATTCGTGTATGACCTTTGTATCACCTTTTGAAGCTGTTTTAAACCTGCTTTAGAGAGTGTACTGAAGTGCCAATGTAGCTACTTTTCGTTTTTTATTTCAACATTGTTCTTTTGGTATTTATTCACATAGTACGGTTACTTGTAGCAACTGTCAGAAGCTCAAGCAAGAACAGCACTGATCTTAGCTGTACAATGGTTTTCAGAATTGATGAAGTCTCTCTGGACAAGTCATCTACTGGTAACTGTCACTACCTCCCTACGCCTCCACCCAAAGTTACATTTACTATATACTGCACTAATAATCGTCGCCTCGAGAAAGAATCTCCTTGCAGGTGGGTCGCAGATAGATGGTGTGCTCGTACTGGGCGGTCTGGCAGCCCACCTGGTCGACCAGGGGAGGGTAGTCCTGCACCACGCCGCTCTGAACCAGGTTCTTGAGCGCCAGCAGGTACTTTTCCTCGCCCAGACGGTCCAGGTATCGTCGACAGAACGGCAGGGTGCCAAAGTTCTTGTCGATGGTGGCGAGCAGCTGCTTGGCCTTGTTGATTCGCAGCGGCACGTGACCAACACCCACGTTTTTGGCGTAATGCGAGCACTCTCCGTCTGTCACAACGTATCCTCGTCCTGTGGAGCCGAACGTCTCAATGGCAAAGGTCTCGCCCTCCTCCATCTTGGTCATGTCGGCGGACTTGACGATGGGCACGGACTTGCCGCCGTGGATCTCGTAGGGAGCGATATTGTGGCCGTTGAGGTTTCGGATACTCTTGACGGGGTACACCTTTCCGTCGACCTCGACCTCGTGGGACTCCATGGTTTCCTGGATGGCTTCTCCGATGTCGCCGAGTCGCACGTCGATACCAGCTTCCCGAATACCGGTCTCTGTGGCAGCCTTGACCGCGTCCAGCAGACCCTGCCACTTGTCGTTCTGCACGTGGGTGAAGGCGGAATCGATGATCTTTCCGTTCACGTGCACGCCGAAATCGACCTTGAGCACGTCGTCCTCCTTGAGCACAATCTTGTCGCCGGCATTGGGCGTGTAGTGAGCAGCACAGTGGTTCAGGGAGACACCAGTAGGGAAACCCTGGCCTCCCTTGAGCGAGTCTTCCTGGTTGGACAGAGCCCGCACCGAGTCCTCGATCATCTCGGCAATCGACGTCATGGTCATGCCGGCCTTGATGTTGTCACGTGCGTACTTTCGCACCACCCGGTGGATCTCGGCGCCCTTTCTCCACTCGTTGTGGACAGCAGCCTGCTCCCGGTCCAGGTACCGCTTCTCCTCGTTGGTGGTTCGCAGCCGGTTGAAGTCCAGCGGGTCGTCGGAGCCGTGCTTGGCGTCGTCCTTGGCCCGCTCCTCGGCAGCCTCTCGCTCGTCCTCGGAGTCCGCAAACGGATCAACCGCAGTGCCCTTGGGCTTGAACGTTTTGTGGGGATGCTCGCAGATCTCGCCCTCGGGGAAGATGCCGGAGGTGAAGAACCGGTCAATGGGCACCGTGGGGGGCTCCGTCTGCACCGCAGGACCCTTGTTCTTCTTCTTATTCTTCTTCTTCTTCTTCTTCTTCTTCTTCTCGCCCTCGCCGCCCTCGCCCTCGTTCACGGCGTCGTCGTTGTCGTCGCCATCCTCGTGGTCGGAGGTGGCCTCGGGATCCGCAGCAGCGGGCTTGTCGTCAACAGCCAGATCGGCCACTTTTTCCGCTACTTTTTCAACTGCTTCAGACATTGGTGGTGAGGAGAGAATTTGTGGGAGCTTATTAACTAGCTATTATAGGTGCTTAGTCAGCGTGGGAGAATTTTCAGAGTACCAAAAAAAGGAAATGTAGAGATTGGGCATAATAAAAATTATATAGTAACATTCAGCTTGTTCTCAAGAATGAGTTTATACATCTTTTTTGACCACTTTTCCCTCATCTTTACCACCTTTTACTGCCCTCTCTGATCTCCTACGGCACTATAACCTCAACTCAATGCGTCGTACATGCTCGTATGACGTTACGGTGAGGGTTGCGGTGAAAAATTGAATATGGGCAATGTTGGTATGGATGGGATCAGAAAAAGCAGACGGTTTTCGTGGTGGCAGTTTCAAGTGTCTAGCTTGGATATGTTTCGGCTCTTTGCGATTTTCCCGGGGAATCGGAAATAAGCTATGATGGATAAAAAAAAATAAAAAAAAGTAGAAAAAACAAAAAATATATTGGGGCATATTGATTAATATGAGGATGGAGCTGAGAGTGTAAGGAATTGAATGGTGTGGGTTTGGCTGAGTTTGGATTGTTTTTGGAAGAGTTGTGGGGGGTTGAGTTGTGTAACAAAATTCCAAGTAGGATGTAAGTATTTAGTGAGTAAGTAATGAAGATGAGGTTGGAGTTGGTCTGGAGGGTGATCCTGCACATTTCTGTACAGAAAAAAGTATTGGAAGCCCTCTAAACGTTAGCTGATGACACTGGAAAGACCCCAAATGTTTCAGCTTCGATTTTTGATGATTCTATGAGCTTTGGAGTTGTCTGAAGGAGGATGTATGTGGACGTGAGTACATACAATTATCTACTCGTAGCTATAGCAAGATGAAGCTATCGAAAGAAACCAAGGAATATCATTCTTGAGGAGTTTGTGAGTCACTTTCTTTTTGTAGATATTTTCTTTTTACCCTTGAAACGAGCAAATTGAGGGTGTTGAGATGGATACTTATAATGAAGATACTGGCAATAAAGCATTGTACAAGTACTTGTACTTGTAATCTTCTTACTTGTAGTCATCCAACAGTAAGAAATGAAGACTGAAACACCTCTATTCTAGTGCCACAGATACTTCATCGTTCTTCATCCATTCCCTCTTAATCACATCATAAGCCACATTTCTACCCAACTAATCTCCCAACTACTCCCAACTACTCCCAACTACTCCCAACTACTCCCAACTACTCCCAACTACTCCCAACTCCTCCCAACTAATATCCCAACTACTCCCAACTACTCCCAACTAATCTCCCAACTAATCTCCCAACTAATGTCTCGTCTAATTACTGATTTCTGTAACTTCTGACACTGTGTCACAAATCAACTATAGTACTGTATCACAGTACAAGTAGTTCTTCAACTACACTATCAAACACGAACCAATTCACTACGTTCATTGGTTCGTTGGGTTAGGGTCCGATAAAGTTGCAACTCTCTTGTCTCCCAAGATAGTGCTCACTGGACCTTTTGACCTTTTGACCTTTGACTCTTTGACAAAACCCATCAGCCCACATCACCACAAAAGTAGCTGCCAACAGCTACACAAAGCCACAAACCCGCGTCTGCATCTGTATCTCTCTCGCCGCCATGCCGTCTGGAAAAGCGCTGCCTGCCCACCACGAGGCCGGAAAGGTCAAAGGAGCCGTCAATGAGATTGTCACGGGCTCGCTGATTGGAGGCGTTCAGGGCGCCATTTTCGGAGCTGCGGGCCACTTCCTGTCCAAGATGTACTGGCCACACTACTCCAAGCTGACCAAGCAGTTCAAGCTGTTTTTGCAGCTGTCGTGTGTCATCACCGGAGGAGTGTATGCTGCGGACAAACGGCTCATCCGCTACGAACACAAGCTGCGGGTGGACCAGCGGAATCTGATTGCCGAGCGGGCGGCTGCGGCCGAGGCCCGGGGCGAGTACATTGACCACGAAGGCAACGTCAGAGACTCGGCCGGAAAAGTGATCCGACAAAAGTAGAGTGACACCTAGATTACAAGTTGCTCTCAATGGGGAGACGAGCAAAAAAGGAGAAGAAGGGGCGGAAAAACGGCTTGGTCACGTGACCCACACCTGCCGGTTTCCCCCGTCCCCTTTCCCCGCTCCTCCCCTCCTGTACATACTACCCGATTTTTAAGACATTATTGCTTCCCCCTCACGGCCCGTAAAATCGTGGCTTAACACGTAGTAGATAGTCTTATCTGGACTTGGTGCCTGCACACTGGTGGCTGAAAATTTGTGGCGGTGCAGCACAAAAAAAGCTTATTTGGAAAAATGGAGGGAAAAGAATTTCAATGTGTAGAAGCAGAAATGTGATATTGATTTGTAGCTTGCTGTGTTCTCCGTGATGAGACGGTTCGAATGGTATATTTCTGGTGTCTATATCTTCCCTATTGCGTGTTTTATTGTTATTTGAAGTGTTTCATGGAGTCCAAGAAAAGGGATATAACTGATGAAATGATGTGAAGTAGTTCATATGAATGCTCTAAGAGAGGGCTATCGTTTGGTATACTTCTTGTTACTCTCTGTTGCTATTAGCGGTAGTTTGAATCCTGATAAAGACATGTACACCACACCTCTTCGTATTGAGTAATAAATATAGCAACAAGTTCAGATTCAGCTACAATACTCTACGACGCCTCTGGAACAGATTCATCGCTATCTGTGTCCATTTTTCCCGCTGACTAAGCACCCGTCTCACTCTATCGTCCCTCCACTGCTCCGGACCACACAAGGCATCCTGGCCGAGCGGTTAAGGCGAGAGATTAGAAATCTCTTGGGGTTTCCCCGCGTAGGTTCGAATCCTGCGGATGTCGCCATCTTTTTGCTCTTTTTTGCGTGGTATCTCTCCGTTTCACGTGATTCGGTGGTTTACTGTGCTGGGCAGAGGTGGAAGAGGATTGTGGTTGATTGAGAGGAGGTAGAGAGTTAATCTTTTTTTCAGGTGATTTAATGGGATGATTCAAGTGTTTTGTCGAAGTCCCCAGACCTTCATCTCTTTTCCTTCGTTTCTATAGTGTTGTGTTGAGCGGAAGATGGTTGGTGTGGTTGTATACTCTTTGACGAGGTATGTGATAGAGATATAGACGTGGGTGCTTCATATTGTGAAGCTCTGGCTGTCTTTCGAAAGATCTAAAGAGCATTTGTTTCTATTTATTCTATATCCGA
Source organism: Yarrowia sp. JCM 30696 (assembly GCA_001600535.1). Taxonomy (NCBI): domain Eukaryota; kingdom Fungi; phylum Ascomycota; class Dipodascomycetes; order Dipodascales; genus Yarrowia; species Yarrowia sp. JCM 30696. Next base: position 1,312,727 of record BCKG01000005.1, read on the forward strand.
GGTGTTGGCATCTGTTTTATACTCTCATTACTAGAGAGAGTGTAGAGGTAGCTATTCAAGTACGTGACCCAACATAAACAAGCAAGTTACTCCTTCTGACGTGCTCATTAGCCTTCATTTAGTTATCTTAAAAGTCCCCCACTGTAATATCTGCTATTTTCACCTCTCAGATCATTCCCACACTTATCCCAACAAAAACCCAACAAAGTTCCAACTAAACGCGTCTCGTTTCAAGTCGTCCAGATCATCACAACAGCACATTATAACCTATCAAATAATCAAGGGAAAACCTCCAAATTTTTCCACCCTCTTTCTCATATCCCCAAAAATACAATTCTCTTTTTTCCATACCAATATCCCTCCCCAACAACCCACAATAAACCATCCACTTTTCAGTTACCCTCCTTTGGACGCGTAATTTACGTTTTTTGTTAGAGTTCAATTTACACGTCTTGAAATCTGATCTTTGAAATATCGTCAATCTTTGGACTTTCCAGCTTTCCCGAAATGCCCGAAATCCGCCAAAACCTGCCGTCCAAAGCCTCCGAGCTCAACGACGGGTTCACGCTGCCCATCACCAAGCGAAATTACAACCGCCAGTATGCGCCCATCTACTACATGCGGCTTCATCAGCTCATGAGCCAGGTGCTGGATGCTGCTACTGCCAAATGGGCCGACAAAAACGTCAAGTATCTCAACAAGTGCCTGGATATGCTTGTGGGCGAGACGGTGTTTGTGGTCGGCACGCTGTTCAAGGAAATGAAGTACAAACCCAGCATGCTGGAGGAGGTGACCCGGTCTCACTGGGGAGCTCCTCCTGGAAAGAAGCCCAAATACGTCGAGGCTGAGGGCGACTGTGAAGATGGAGGCAAGAGGGACGACTCGACGATCCAATTGGAGGATTCGTCAGGCAGAATCACCCTTGTGGGACCCAAAGTGCAGGAGTTTATGCTGATCACAGGCGTCGTTTGTGGAGTGCTAGGCACTGCAGGAGAAAACGGTCGTTTTACAGTGGTAGATGTGGTTTGGGGAGGCTTTCCCGAACAGGTATATCGGCCCTTGAGCGGGGTATCTGCTGGGGAAGATGTGGATATGGAGGGTGGTGAGGAAGAGGCTCAGGAAGACACTTATATCTGTCTGACTTCAGGACTATATGTTGGCCAGAAAAAGACGGATTACAAACACATTCTTCTGGCGGAGTATCTTCAGGGACTCTTGGAGGACGACCATGAGACGGGGATCAAGGCCAAGAGCATTTCTCGGCTCATTATGGCAGGCAACAACTGTGGTCTGGAGTCTGAACGACCTGTGATCGACACCCTGTCTCGAACAGTCGACTTGGACGCCTTCAAGCCCATGGCCCGAGTCGACGAGTACATTGCGCAGCTGCTGCCGTCGATTGCCGTCGATATCATGGCTGGAAACGACGATCCGGGCAACATGTCGCTCCCTCAGCAGCCTCTGCATCTGTCCATGTTCCCCCAGAGCCGCAAGTTCAAAAAGGCGACTTTTGCATCCGTCACCAACCCGCACTGGTGGGATTTTGCCCAGGACGACGGCAGTGCGCCTCTCAAGGTGCTGGGAACCTCGGGACAGAACGTGTCGGACATCTACAAGTACCTGGTTGAAGGACGAGACGATATTCTCGATATCATGGAACACACTCTGGCATGGCGACACCTGTGTCCCACGGCTCCCGATACGCTGACCTGCTACCCCTACGGAGACGACGATCCGTTCATCATCAAGGAAACGCCTCATCTGTACTTTTGCGGCAACCAGGACGAGTTCCAGACCAGTGTGGTGAAACGAGATGGGGTGTCGGTGCGTCTGGTGGCTGTGCCGAGATTCGACGAGACCGGAGAGGTGGTGCTGGTGAATATGCGAACGTTGAAGGCGGAGGTGGTGAAGATCATCTAAGAAGTTTCGAGAGCGAAGCTCGAGAAACTGGTCCTATAGCCCTCGAGTGCGTAGCACGAGGGGGCGGTAATACTACTGGAGAGTCTGGTCCTATAGCCCTCGAGTGCGTAGCACGAGGGGGCGGTAATACTACTGAAGAGACTGGTCCTATAGCCCCATATAGGTGGCATTACTACCGGAGAGACTGACTGTGATCCCACATCTACAGCTAGTCCTTTCTTATGGTCACCCAACAACATAGACTAATGTATATACTTCAATCTGAGTGCATTGAGAAAGATGCAAGTGAAGTCTGTGGATATCAGTTAGCCTGGGAGCAGTTGTAACCTCAAAGGCTCTACCGCAGTAGCTGCTACAAGTTTTTCAACAGCGATTAAATATGAATACAACAATCTGGGTACTTGTAAGAAGCTGACGGAAGTAACCATGTACAAGTACTTGCAGTACAGGTACGAATCATTCCAGTTCGTATTGCAAGAAGAGTACAATCCTCTAGATACTCAGAAGCGGAGAGCGTTGCAATAGCATTCCGATCTAGTATTGAGAGGTAGATGAAGAGGTCTGAGTCTGGAAATATCAGGAAAGCTATAGAACTAGTACTTGTATGAGGGGTTCATATTGGCTATAACTTCTTACGCAAAGGAGAGTGCAATTGTAGTATTCCAACTAATAGACACTTGCGTACCGTAGGTATAGACACTATCTATGAGAACTACAAGTAAGAGTGATTTGATAGCACTCCAGCACGTCAAAAAATGATCCAAAAAGCAAAAAGCAAATTCATGTCCCTCTAAGTACTTGTATATTAATCAACGCCTTGGTCAGTTTTCCAAGATTCTTCCGATTAATGACTACTCTGTATGCCAAAATGATCTATACACTCAGATGAGCCATGGAACCAGAGGTATATCATTGTAACCACCTTATACTTTTACTGCACTTCTGTATCTATATCCTCACACTCTGTCTTCTACAGATCACCACTGACCCGTTACTACCACCTCGTTACTATATACAAACCCCTATTGTTTACTTCTTTCCCGGGGCAGGCAGGCCCAGGAGAGGCTGGGGGGCAGGCAGGGCCTTGGCAAAGTCCCGGACGACAATGGAGCAGTCAACTTCTCGGCACAGATCCTTCTGCTTGACGGCGAGCTTGTTGAGGAACTCCACGCCTGTGGACCGCTCGATGGCGTCCACGGGGGTTTGGAACGACGTCAGCTTGGTGTCGTTGGGAATCACGTCGTTGGGCAGCACAAACGCCGCCACCGCCACGTCCGACGTGCCGGGGTTCTTGACGGGCTTTTCCGCCAGAATGATCTTGAAAAAGTGCGTGGGAACAGCCACGTTGGGGGGGTTACCGATCACTTCGTACGACACCCGGTACTTTCCGTCGGGGTACTTCTTGGGCAGGTACAGCGGTCCCGTGACAATGTACACGGAGCCGTAGGACCGGGTCAGCCGGCGGCAAAAGTCCTCCAGATGGGCCCAGTAGTCGCGGTTGAACCCGTCGCCGACCTGGGGCGCAATGTTGGTCAGGAAAAACGTCTCGTCCATGGCAGTCTGGGAGAACTTGGCGTCTGCAGCAGGAGCCTGGTGGCCTCGGTCGTAGCCGGATCGGAAGTAGTCGGCCAGACGCGCTCGGAACTTGAGCGGAATCTGCTGGTCTTCCTTGAAGTTGGAGAACTTTCGGTCCGGAGCCCCATCTCCCTTCTGCGACTTGAGCGACTCGGGAGTGATGTGTTCCACGACCCACATGGGGTTGCGGCGTTCGCGGTCGTAGCACGACACAAACTCCTGCCGGTAGGCAATGTCGTGGGCAGCTCCAGGAAAGCCGTACTTGAAAAACTCGCCGGGCTTGACAGGCACCGCGGGAGTGGAGGAATTAAACACGTCCAGAGACGCTCGGGGCGAGTCGGCCCACAGGTGAGCAGCCAGACCCGTTCCGGCAATGGCGGCGATGGAAGCGGCGATTTTCGACATCTGTAGCGAGGAGGCGAAGGTGGAGAACCAGATCAGATCAAGCGAGTCTGGGTTTATGTATCATGTACAATCTCGGTCAAAGTTTGAATTGGGTTTGGCGTGGATAATTTGTGTAACGAGGTGTGACCGGAGGAGGGCTCTAGTGTGACCGGAGGCGGGCTCTCTGGTCACTTGTGGCAGTGGTTGGTGACTGTGGTTGTGGTGGTTATACTAAGACAACCAATAGGGTGTAAGGTCTTAAGGTGAGGTCTTAAGGTGAGGTCTTAAGGTGTAAGCTCTTAGTTGACTTAGTTAAATGAGACTGAAGAGACTATTAGTAGCCTTGGTTAGTATCGTCTAGGTATCAAGTAGTTACTTGGACCTGGGTTAGGTCTACTTAAGAGTGGCCTCATGCATTATAGGGGTAAGTATCGGTCAAAGTGCGGAGCAGTTATGAGTGGAGATGGTTTGACGAGAGATATTGAAGCGGCTCAATGTCGTCCATTCGCGTCACCTGACTTCTCCTTCATCAGTCATCTTGAGACAATAGAGGTTTCTTATACTCCATAAACCAAGGTCATATGGATATCAAGTCATGAAATTGTGATGAAGAAAAGGCCAATGAAATGACTGAAAAGGGACCTCTCAAGGGCGTTCCGAAGCAATAGGAGATCTGCAAGTACAAGTACAGTACAATACGTGCTTAAGTCTCCACAGTACAAGTATACTACAAGTACAAGTACTTCATACTCCAACATCTCATGACTAATCATACAAGTACGACATACTCCTGAACATGATATCCTCGTATAGTAATGACCTAGTTACAAATGAGGTTCCACTACAAGTAATTAGAGTACAATACTTGTACACTTGAACCACTCAAAACTCCTCAATGAACAACACCTCACAGCCAAGAATACTATGCTCGTTCGCTATTCAAGACGTATACGGAATGCACCCCTGTCTCTGTACCCAAAAATAGTCAAGAAAAGAATAATTGGAGGATGAGATCAGTTAATTGACGTCACAGTGTCAGCTGCTTCATCCCCTTCATCTAATCAAACCCTGACTAACCCTGTGACACATCGTAATCAAACGTTTTGAAGCGCTAAAAAACGTGACTTGCAAAAGGAGAGTAACAAAGCCACTAAAAAAGGGGTCAGAGAACTCATTTTATACGCCAAATTTCATTTCTAAAGACTACAAACTCCTCATTTACCACCCTCCCCTACCTCTCTCAAAACTCAACATCTCATAAAGTTGGAATTACAGACAATTAATTCGAACCGTTATAAGAACACAGAAACAACTTTTCTTGAATTTCGGGAAGCTTATTTATTTCGGAAAGCTTATTTGAGTGAGATAGACTTTTCGAGACAGAATCATTCTTTCTGGGGTAGAGAGAACAGATACAGAAAAACCGAGTTGATAAATCAAAGGATATCGCTAATTTCAAGCCACACGTGACTTTACAGCCGTATACGAGCATTTTTACGGAATTTGTAGACCATTCTATTCTCACAGCTCCCTTGACCTCAAATAGCTTAACCTTAATTTGTCGCGATATTACATAATCACAACATGACACTACTTTGTACAAGTACACAAGACTACACCTCTCATTTACATCATAAATCATTCATTTAATTGTTAATTCCACCACATATCTCTCTATCGCTTACGCAAACGACTTGAGCTGAATCTGAGGCTCCTCGTACTCTCCCTCGTCGTCGTCATCATCATCATCCTGACCTCCTCTCAGCGTCTGTTCCAGCACCTGTTTCTGTCCAGGACTCAGAGCCTGCACCACCGACCGGAAAATCTGCTGGTCCTTGCCTGCCAGCTCCAGCAGCTTCTCGTTGGCGTACCGGGAAGACGTGGAAGCGTGCCACACAAGAATCGGCATGATGATGGAGAAGGAGCCCGTAGAGGCGTGGTTCACAGAGTAGTTGAACAGCAGGTCCACAATCTGGGCTCGAGACTCGGGCTTCTCCAGACGCTTTACCAGATGGGGAATGAGCTCCAGAGTGAGGTTTCGAGCAGCTGCAGACGAGTTGGAGACGCCCATGACGGCAGAAATGCAGCCCAGAGCAGTCTGCATGTCTCCAGAGTCGACCAGCTCCACGTACCGGTCAGCAATGTCGGAAATGGTGCTCTGGTTGAGCTGCACGTTGAGCACTTTGGTGATGACGGTCGTCAGAGAAATGACGCTCTGAGAACCCGTGTGTTTGGACACCAGTTCTCGCACAAAACCAGTAGTCAATGCAGCAATGTCTTCCTGAGCTCCAACAGACACCATGGCGTCACAAATGTCTCGCAGGAACTGAATGTACGCCAAAATGGGAGTCTCAGCCGTAGACAGGATACTCAAGTAAATGTGAGCAAACACCTCAACTAGGTCGGCCTGCACAATAGCAGGGAAGGCCTGTAGCATAGCTGACAGCGAAGTGAATGTCTCCTGAGCAAACTGGGCGAGTTCAGCTTGAGGATACGACTTGACTGGAGTCTCAGAAATAGGCAACACTCCGCCCAGGCCAACCATACACACTCGCAGCAGCTCAAACAGCTGAGTAATGTGGTCCCAGTCGTCCGAGGAAGACGTTCGAGACGCCCCAGAGACACACAGTCGCATGCAGATTTTGGCCAACACTGCCTTCTCTTCAAGACTGACGGTCAGCATGAGTCTGTCAAAGAGATCCAAAAGCTCGGAGAAAATGGAGGGCTCAAAAACACGGTTGCCGGCAGACACACAGACGTTGTGGAGAGTATGCAGAATCTCGAGATCCGACGAATGGGTCAGGTACTCGAAACAAATTCCAAACAGCACAAAGAAGAAGGACGCCTGTTCATCGGGAACCGACGAAACCGCATGCACAATCACCTTCCAGGTGTCCTTGTAAGACTCCAGTCTCGACTGGCCCGACAACGAAGAGTACAGGTTGTCGAAACCGGGCTCAGGCTCGAACTTGATCTGAGCGTACTCCTTGATCGCGTTGATCCACAGAGGAGTGAGCTGCTTCTGGTACTGAGCAACCAGACCCCGCAGGTACTCCTTGTGGTGGCTCTGGACCTTGATATCGGCCCAGGCAGCGAGAATGGCGAGTCTCAGCTTCAGCTGGTTGTTGGGACCCACGGGCTTCAGGTCTCCAACTTGCTCCAGGGTGTTTGTATCTGTGAGAGCAGCCGTGAGAAACTTCAGCAGACGCAGTCTGTCCAAGTTCTTGACAATACCACTGCTCACAAACTGTCCACAAACACACACGGCCTTGGACGCCAGTTCTGTCGTAGAATCGGCTCCAAAGGCAGGCGAAAGAGCAGACGAAATCTGAGCCTGGTACTGTTCCAGCAGAGGAACGTCGGGGAACTCGGGATCGGGGATATCGCCGATAGAAACGACCACCGAAAGAAGCCGGATTCCGAGAAGCCGCAAATTGACAATGTCCGACGTCGAACACGTGAACGCCAGTCGGATAATGTCTCCAATCTTGGCCAGAATGGGAGGCGTGGACTTGGCTTCTTCCATGATCTTGATCAGCGACTCCATAGCAAGAGCACGGGTCTGCCATCTCAGCGGCTCACCGGTAGTAGACTCTCCTACAGTGATGGCGGCACTCTCGTCCTCGGTATGTTGAGTCTGACCGCTGGAGGTGGCGTTCAGGTTCAGAGTCATGAGCCGCTGGATTCGCAGCACCCAGTGGATTCTGCCAGTGCCGGAATCGGCAGCAGAAGCCTCCACCCACGCAGAAATGAACTTGGCCACCTCCTCAGACAAGGTGGAGTTGTAAACCAGCCAAATCTGCAGCTCTTTGCCAGACAGATCAATGGTGTAGATCTTGACAAGCTGGTGGAGAGCCTGAACGGCCAGATCTCGTACAGCAGACGACTCGTGGGTAAGGTACGCCAAAAGTCGGCCAGTCACCTCCTGAAGGTCGAACATGGACACGTCGAACACCAGAGCCTCCTGGACAATGGAAATGGCATGTGTGGGGTCCTCGAACCACAGAGAGTCGCACAGCAGCTTGATTTCTCTGTGAGCAACGATTTCAGGGCCCATAACGACCACCAAACCGTGCAGCACCTCGGCCAGAACTCGCACGTTGTTCAGGTCGGCAGCAATGTTCTGAGAAGCCACAGAAGCCACTTCGTCGTGGTTTTCAGCCACATACAGACCGGTCACAGTGTTCAAGAGCGAAGAAGCCGATCCAGGGTTGAAAGAGGACGAATCGACAATCAAATCGACACCCTTGAGAGCCCAGTAATGCACAATGGGGTGAGGGTCCTTGGCCAGCGAGATCAGGATTCCGAGAACGGTCTTCAGATTGGCATGGCCAGGCTGAGAGAAGCGGAAAATGTATCCCAGAGACAAGGAGCATCCTGATCGGGTATGGGGGTCAGTTTCAGCCACAATCTGGTCGATAATGTGTTTGATTTGAGCAGTAACAAACGAAGCACCGCCGTAAACACACAGAAGACCGAGGTTTTCCGCTGCAAGACGTCGAATTCGCGAATCTTCGTGTTTGATCGAGCCCTTCAACAGCTCGAGAAGCTGAGCAACCACTCTGGCGTCCATAGATCGAGCCTTCTTTTTGAGACCGAGGTTGAGAGCCACCAGACAGTTGACAACCACAGCTTCTCCTCTGAGCTGAGAAGTGGCCTTGTTGGAGTGAGACGCCATGTGGGTTCGCATCTGCTCCAGCAACGACTCCTGGACCTTTGCGGGCTGAAAGGGGAAGAGATTGGAGAAGAGGAGGATGGAATTGTCGACAATTCCGGTGGTGGGAGGTACAGGGACGATTTTGTCGTCAAACAACACCTCCACATCATGCTCAAGAGAGGGCAGAGAGAGGAAAGGAGTACCGAGCAGCTTTTCAATACCCTTGACCACCCCATCTTCTTCAACCAAAGAAGACACTCCGAAACCTCGGGAAGTCCACAGAGAGTCGCATTTGGCCGTCTGAAGAATGTCCTCTTTGTAATCCGTGCCGGCAAAGCATGAGACTGCCTGAGGGAGCAGCGAAGCATGTGAGTCTGCACGTCCTAGCTGCACGTAGCACTGCAACAGTCTTCGCTTGACAGCAGCGTACTCGCTTCCCTGGCCGACTTCCACGGACTCGGAAATGCTCTCCAGGAACGCCCACGTGTAATTGAGCATGATGGCCACTCGTTTGGTGAGATCGGAGGTGAGAAGCTGCTGGTTGAACTTCAAAAACGACAAAACAGCACCGAGAGCTGCATTTTTCACGCAAAGAAGAAACTCCAGGTCCTGAGGAGTCTTCTGAGCGAGCTGGTCACGTGTAAACGGTTTAGGAAGAGCTCCCTTCCACAGAAGAAGCATATGCGACAGATGGACCTTGACAAAAGCAGGACCAAGACACATGAGCGACTTGAGAAGCAGCCAGGCGATCTGGATCTGGATGACGGCCACCGAGAGCTCAGACGATGACGACGACTTGAGCAGATTGTTGGACAGAGACAGGACTCTGGTGATGGTGTCAATGTTGAGAGACTCGGGGGTGGAAGAGGCAATGAGAGTGGATAGACAGATACCCAGTCCAATAGAAGCTTGGCCCTTGTTCAGCAGAGTCATGGTCTTGGCCGTAACGAGGTACAGCTTGTCAGGCAGCAGTAGACACACCTGTTTGATGGTCTGAGAAGTGGCAATGATGACTGCTCGAGACTGGTGCGACAAAAACTTGTACAGAGGTTCAATGATATCAGGAGTGGCAGAACCGAGTTTCTGAACAAGTCCCTGAACCAGCAACAGTCCTGACAGTGTTCCATCGTGGGTGAGAGGTCCATCGGGGTTGGAGTTGGAGTTTTGAGACTGCAAGTACTCGAGAACAGTCTTGATGGCTGATTGTTGCGCAAATTCCGAAAGAGGAGGTGTCAGCAGGAGATGCAGGGCATGTTCTCTCGTGAGCAGCAGCTGTTGAGCACCCACAGACTGTTTTGACGAAGGATACACGTCTCTCAGGAAAGTCTTCAACAAAAGAGGAAAGTGTGTAGTCTGCAGATTTTGAGCCACAATGAAGCGGTGAAGAGCATGCACCAGACCAGTTTGCACCTTGGTCAGCTGTCCAGCCTTGATGTACGCCTGAGTGAAGATTTGCAGCACCTGTTCCACGTTCAGGGCCAGGGTCTTATCCTTGGGCTTCTCCTTGGGCTTCTCATCTCCGTCTTCAGGCACGTAGATCTTGGAGAAGGTGGCTGCCAGCAGCTGAGAGGCAGCGAGACGTGTCTGTGTGGTTTCACTCTCAAACGTCTTGACGCACATTTGACGGATGTTGTCCATCTCGCTCTGCTTGATAGCAACCATGCCTCTGTCCACACACGCAGACATGACTCCAAAAGCGGCCTGTGAGATTCTGTGGGCCTTGAGCTCCGCACTGGCGCTCTTGGCAAGCTTCCAAATGTCCTTGGAGAGGCCTTCGTCCAGAGTGTCGCCTGTAGACAGGACCACCTTCTTGAGAGCAACCAGAGCCCGGTATCTGTATCCCGCATGGGCAGATTTCGAGTCCTTCGCAGCTGCAAGAAGCGACATGGCAGCCAGAGGCGTCAGAGACACCATTCTGCCTCCTGCGACCTCAAACAGCGCACCCACACCCTCCACGGCCATGTGCTTGGCCTCGGTGTACTCCTTTTTGTTGGTGGCAATCTGGTTGGCGAGGTTGGTGGTCACATCAAACAGATCCTTGGAAGATTCGGCAAAATGTTCCTTGAGAGCTTTGGAGAAGAGATGACGCACAGCTCGGCCGGGTTTGTCGCCGATTTTGGCCTGGACCTCGGCCAAAGTGTGTTTTTCAAATGGCTTGTCTGCCAGGTACGCCAGAGAGTCCACTGTGTTAGAACGAAAACGGAAGTGAGAGGCCGGAGGTCTCGAACGGACCCAATATATCTAGAAGGTAGGTCTAGAAGGTAGGTCTAGAAGTTGGAGAGAATGTAAACCAATAGGTCTAGAAGTTGGAGAGAATGTAAACTGATATAACAATGTCTGTGGTCTGCTTGAAGACAGAATATGGTAATCATAGTGCTCAGCAGGTGAATGACTGATTGACAGAACTGTCCATTCATCTCACTGTGAATCACTCATTCATGTAACATAATCAAGTTCACATAGACTAATAGCACTGACTGAAAACATCAGATAGTCAGGTGACACTCCCACAATGACAGTCTCAGTGACACACAACTCATCACATTTGAGATCACACAGCTCTTCAAGAGTCATATCTCGAGTATGTCATGGCCACCTAATAAACCTGAGAAATCAAACAAATACCAAACGCATCAGTCTGATCTCAATCTCGGTAGTTTCATAGTTCTCCAACGAGCCACTGACTTCAAATACACCTCCTTAGAATGTCACTCATTGAGACATATCATTGAAACACCTTCAGAGTGCTCAGAAGTCTGGAAAAAGACACCAGATAGACACAATCGAGGTCGCAGATTCGATCTGAGCCGTCAAAAACGCCATTAGAGCAATATCCAACGAGTTGATCCGTGTCTCTGTAGCTGGTGTCATGGGTATCGAACATAACCCTCCTCATTCTGGCACAATGTCCATCCAACTCATCCACTATCCTCCCCTAACCCTTTCCGTCAGTCATACTCACTGTTTGATTCGATTCAATTCCTTCAATTCAAACTGGGTCTAGTGTAAGGCAGTTACAGGTGTTCCAGGTACTCGTACCTCTCCTAGATACGTGTAGTCATGCATGCCGCGTCACGTGCTCGCCAGATTCCGAGAAACGTATGTTCGTGGGTTCGATTCCAGGGTGGGATGAAATAATGAAATAATTAGGAAATCTCAAAATTGTACAAAAGCGTCTCCCTGTCGTTAAAAGCAGCTGATACCTGCTCAAAGACATACGTAAATCCTCTGACAAGTTCTAGAACATCGGATCATCTGTATACGGCTCTACACGGCTCTACACGGCTCTCCTTCTTGATGCTACCAAGAGCTACACGGAAGAATAGACAAGGGATGCGGAAAAAAGAATATCCGTAGTTACGTTAAGGTCTTGTACTAACGGACGCGTACATGATAGCAGTTAGCTCGTTAGTGGGTCTCTATTCATTCATTGTGTGACAACTTACAGTCAGTATGTACATCTAGGTCAGCTCATTACGACCCACTTTCTCATATTGTAGTCAAAGTCATTGTACAAGTACAAGTACAAGTAGTTGAGTCTGAAGCTATTACAAGTAGTGTGTTTCTAACGCGTGGAAGTCTAGATATCTATTAATATCGAGAGTTGTCAGAGTAACTATACATAAGCCACTTGTGTTTCTACTGAATAGCAGAGTACAAAAGTGTTCGTCAAAGGGTCACCATGTCCTCTAATACAACAACCTGTAGAACTCCTCGTGTGATCAACCGTTACCCGTACCTTGTACTCTCTACTTGTACGATTGAGTCGTTAATCTCCGTCAATCGACACTCTAATGTCCACGGACAAGTCTGGGGTATGTAGGTACGAGGAGTACATACGGATAGTGTCTTACCTACCAGGAACAGGCTACGAAGCAGGATTTGCAGTTGAAAACTTGAATGATTTCATGCTCGGCTTTCAACCTCGTCTTCTGATTTGCGGAAAATACCGTCTGAGCTGTTTCGAGGAGGTCTAGGACTGCAGAGTTGTGTGATCTGCATTCTAACCGAGCTCACGTATCAGAAGATAACGTACGATCTGGTTTATCGCTTTCTCTGGGCGTCACTAATTCTTGCAAAGAAAACTGAGAGCTTAGTTTGCGTCTTTCGGGCAGCTACTTGTAGAGTAGTTACGAAGTACATTCGTAGATACTGAAGACACTAGGAGAGCTCACCTCAATAATTGCTCGCGCACTGCCGCCTTAGAAATGCTTTTTACAGTGGAACGTGTTTCAGAATGATCGCATGATTCACAATGCTTTTTGAGAGGACCGCGAAATAGAGGTGGTTAGAGGTGCGGAAAAAGCAAATGGGCTGGGCCGAAATCGGCGTGTCTACCGCAAATACACTTGCACCACGTCTCCAAAGTCACATGCTCACTATCAGCGTTTGACGGCTTGCAGTACCTGCCAATCGTGCACATCACTTACAGCCACAAGCCTAATTTGGGGGTTAGTGAGGGTTTGAGACGACAAAACGGGCAAAATAAGAGAGAAGCATGGATTGACGACGACGAGACAAACGAGGCCGATTGCCCGCGCTTACGTGCAGCGATTTTCGCGTCCTCCAACTCCAGACGTTCTCGTATCTGAACAAAGAGCTCTTCAGTCTGAATCGAGGTCCATTTAGACATGTGTGTAAACCAACGTGTCGGAGAGCGAATGTGGCTTTTGACGTGCGCAACTATATGCTGACTGTCTTTGGTGTTTGAGAGAGCCTGAATGTATGATAGTTACGTCAGCCGTCATGGCTAGCCGGGAGATTACAAGTTCAGCAGCGGTGAGACATATAATACCGGGGCTGTCTTCGTCTTCGGCCCCTCGAGAGCGTTGTTCCACGGCTCTCCAAACGGCTCTCCAAACGGCTCGCGATACTACGCTCATAGTTTCATTTAATTCTCTGATCTTCAGGGTGGACTCTCAGTGCCGTGCGTGTAACTTTGAGGGCCCTTGAGATAACAGATGAGATGGGGAGAAGCGTTTCGTCGACGACCGTTTGGACTCGGTACAAGTACAGTACTGTACTCGTAGGGTGGAGGAGACGTTGCAAAGTGGGCTGAAATCGCCATGGGGGGAGCTATACAAGAATGCACAAAGAGCATACTTGCTCACTAGGGCAAGCTATAGGTAAGACACAACCTAAGACAAGTGGGTCTTTCTTCATGGAGAGTGGGATTAGAGCAGAGAGCGTTACTTTTGCGAGATAGAAAACATACAGTTACATCTCTTACATGTCATCTGTGGGAGACTGAGTGTATCTGGATGGTTTAGAATGCGACGGCGTTGATCTGGCGATAATAACGAGCCCAGGGCTCCCCCTGCCATTACAATCTGGCCTAGGCTTCTTTGTCTGTATTGTTGCACTATTGTCATGTACCTATTGTCTATGTACCAGTGGTCGAGGCACCTCAGATCCTTACGGCTCTGTCGCATTCCTCAGAGACAATATGAACTCTGAAGACAAAGCACACACCTTGATTGCGTTTTAGTACGTGGCCAGCAGAGGTGATACCGCAGAGCTAGACACGCACCCAAAGTTTCGACCCCTGTATCGCCAGTGTGCCACGCTACAGTTTAGCGCAGGGATGGAGAAGCTACACCATAGTGTCTCATGTGGACGCACCTGCCGTACTCACGGATGAGCGGTAGACTCCAGCTTAAACTTGCCCAGGGCCTGAGACACCTCTTCGAGCGGTTACATATTCGCGACTCGCGCACCTCTAAAGTCAATGTTCCATACGGATGGCGTTCATCTATGGTCTGCGGGGACTTTTTCCGGACCTTGTTGCCGGGGCTACTTTCGGTCCTACGGATGTGTCTGCGAGCAAAATATGCCAGACGGACCCGCCAACAAGCCGAGTGAGCGCAGAGACACCCAATCTGGCGGCTTGACAGCTGTCCACAAACCTGGGTCGACACACCCATGTCTCATTGTCGATGCAGGGAAGACAATAGGTACAAGTAGGTGCAAACTTGCTTGGCTCCTATTCAACCCAGAGTTTGAGCAAAAAGACTATCCTCGACTTTTGGCTGCTGTCCCACTTATCACGGGACTTCTCGGAGATGTATCGGAGTCTGTGAGGTGTTTCCAGGGGCACAAGAGCAGGAATTTCCCCTTGTAGCTGGGGGCATAACCTGGTGCATAAGCGAGAGTACAAAGGAAAAGAGCGTTGCTGGATTTCAACTGTCAATGAGTAAATTGCTCGGCTCCGTTTTTCGACGACAACAACGGAAAAACCAAGCAAAGCAAAACCAGTCTAAAATGCGAGATTGATAGGCTAACTAACTGTTGAGATAGGTACAAGTACCACCGTTATCTACTTGTAGTTTGTACAATCGCACGGAAAAAACACAAAAGTGGTTCAAAAGTGGTCATAAATCGAGATAATCTTCATAACGGAGCTCCAAACTATCATTGGCCACTCATAGTCTTCACTGGGCCCTTAACCCCTCAACATCACATGCTTATCTTCTACATGGATACTGCACCGAGAGAGAGGATGCATGGACCGACGCGGGTTCTGCGATGCGATGCGACAGAGACTTCGCAAAGCCTTTCTCCTCTTTCTGTGTGGTCCCTACGGCAACCGGCTAGTGTGTATGCGGCTCGAAAATTGCCCGAGTGTGAAAAAAACCAGTGCTCAAAAAGCAACGACTGCTGGAGTCTTTCTGGCCTATGGTTCCGAGCTGGAGGGGAAGAGATGCGTCGACAAGCCGCGATCGGTCGCTATACATGACAATACATGCTTACATCTATCAATACATCCGCTGAGCTGCACCTATTGTTCATCGTCTTGGACCTCGGCTGGCTGTGGGGTGCATGAATGTACGTACCAGTACCCCGGAATGACGTTTTCGGACGAAGGGACGGTGACACGTGTAGGCGGAGATGGTGGACAGGTGGTGTTGGCCCTGTCGAGTGCGATGGCGGTCTTGGTTCGCCTACCGAGCCGGTTTCGCATTTATGACGGGTTTTTCCACTTATTTCTCCCCAAATCTAAATTCAATGTTTCACCAATCTCACCGACATAGACACCAATCTGTACCAATCTGAGAGCTCATCTGGCTTGTCTAATCCCCCTTATGGTTTGAGCTTGGCTAGACTGATCAAGGCTACTTTAACCGACAACTCTATGGAAGCGAAGAGCGAGCGATGAGAGAGCTATGTCAAATATTATCTGGTGGTGAGACACCTCTCCAGGAAGGACAAATGAAAGCGGCGGATTAAATTAGACAGCGACGACGGGGGGTAGACGGACGCGGGGCATAATATGGTCAACTGTTTGGGGGTCACAGACATACCGAGGGGGGCGGAAAAGTCCTCCAAACCCTTGGAGACTTTGCGGAAGAAATCGGATAGCCCCGCAATACAAATGACGTATACGTATAACGTATATTTCCGCCACATGACGTCGTTTCTGCGCGTAGAGAGTGCATCTCGAGAAGGAGTGCGATAAGAGCCACATGGTTTGGGTGCGAGGCTGTGCGGTGGTGACGAGCTGATCTGGATTCCGCTCATAATGAACACCACAACTACCATCTCCTCGCCCTACACTCTCTGGTCGAAGAAATCATAGTTTGAGATTGGAGTTCGGGCGAGATTGGGGTTTGTTGTCTCGAGAGGAACTGGAGAGTGTTTGTGCTCGACTAACTCATTCCACACATCTCTCATGTGGACCCAAGATGGCAAACAAAGATAGGTTTCGCACATGGTCTGGGCAAAAGGCTGGTCCATTATGCCTGACTACTGCACTGCGAGATGCTCAGATAAGGAGCTCAGCGTGCCTAGAGGGGTTATTTGGCCAAATCGGACTCCTTCCTGAACGCTTTTTCATCTTACTCATCGTGCAGCACAAGCACATGGATCTGCTGGCTCAGCAGACAAGGAGACGTGTACCTGAGCATGGAGAGAGCATATTCAGGCAGATAAGACAGTCTCTACGGCCGTCCACACCGTCCACCGTCGCCACGCAGGCTCAGACTGATATCTCGGGGTCTGTTGGTGGCTTGAAAGAGGTCCAATTTGCTAGCCGCAACGTCTATCACTGTCAGTGACGATATCAAGGGCCAATGAGCGTACACCGCGAACTTTAAGCCGAAGCGAAACCTCGACTTTTTGGCTTGGCTCATGTACCGTCGCTGGCTAGGTTAAGCTCTCCACCTCTGTTTGCACAGTCAACAGTACTTTGTAGCAGCTCAGCCCTGAACGGCCTCTTCTCCTTGTGCGGGGTGGTACTGGTGCAGGACCTTGGCAGTCGCCCCGAAGAGCCACGTAAAATCGCTGGAAGACGTGCGCTCGTCTGCTCCGGGAGTCGGTGTGTGCGCTACCAAAGCGCCGGTGGATCTTCTGGTGTATCTTCTGGTGGGTCTCCCCGTTCGGGCAAAGGGAGGCGAGACAAGATTCAATTACAATTGTCCCTAAACTGTGTCTTCCTCTGTGTTTCGCCCAGAGCCTGTGGGTGCGCCTGTGAGACGAGCTAAGCCTTGTGTGTCTTCTTCGCTCAGGGACGTAGCACATCCCGTACCGTTGAGCGACGATTGCGGAGATGTCTGAGTCGATCTCAGCAGAGTTTGGCCAGAGTCTCAAGCTGGCGGACAACTAAAAACGCAAAACGGAGCTTGGCCTGGAACCACATCCATGTCAAACCCCAAATCCCCCCAGACAATAAGCCCAAGGGCAATATGCTATAGTACGAAACGGACATACGAGCCAACACGAGCACCACCAGAGCCCAGAAGACGGCGGGGCGCAGCATGGCGCTGGTTTCGACGTCCAGAGTCGATTCTTGGACTCCCTGACTCCTTAAACAAGCTACAAGTAGGCGTACATCATGTGCGTCAGGTACTAACCAAATGTGTGAACCGCTCCGGTGCAGAGCAGAAAACTGTGTTAGGACTGTGTTAGGGGAGCGAGTGTGTTGGTGATTCTGAGTATTTGGAGCTACTCTCCCACCTGCACACCCACCTCTTTGTCCGCCGACCCCCACGTTTGTGGTTCTCTCATATTCCCACATCCCACCTCTCATTGCTCCCTCTCCCCTCATATCTAACATGTCGAATCGCTAGACTGAGTTTTTGGCAGAAAGCTTGGCCCAAAAAGCCAAACGTGTAAATTACAAGATTTGGCCCAAGCTTAAAAGAAGAAACCTTGTGGCAGGTCCCCCTCCATTAGACTTCCAACCCAGAACCCTTTCAGACTTTCAGGCTTGGAGCTACGTGCATGGTGCATAATTGACGTTGGGGTCTTTTTGGTGATATATAGCCACACGTCTGTTGCCTGGCGGGCTTTTGGGTATCCAGTGAACCACCGCCCGCTCAGGTCCTCTGTCCAGCCTCAGCCGCCATGTCCGACGACCGGAAATTCAAATGCAAGCACCCGGGGTGCGAAAAGACCTTCAACCGACGGGACTATCTCATACGACACAGTGCTAACCGTGAGTGGCGACGGAGAACGTGAAGGATTATGACGGGTTGAGAGAGAGTACTAACCCAGACCTCGACACGCTGCCTTTTCAATGTCCGCAGTGTCCTATGAAGTTTGCCAGGGCAGATTTGCTGCAAAAGTGAGTACACAACGAACACAACATTGAGAGACAGAGCACAACACTGAGCACGTAGTGCGAGGTGTTGTAGTGAGTGAGACTTGTACACCGACGAGAGACAGGGCACAACACTAGGCACTATGTGCTCAGTGTTGTAGTGAATGAGACAGACACATTGTTCATCGAGACAGGCACTGTTCATTATCAAATGAGACCACAACAGCTTCACCGACCATCGACACCCATTTTCTTACCCACTTGTGACAGTAAAGTGATGTGTAAGATGAAGAACAGCTTTACTCATTTGACGACTTTAAACTACAAGTACTGTACGACCACATCATGACGAGTGAAATCACCTTAAAGAGATACCTTCACACATACTCGGGATGGGCTGCTTCGCCTTGGCCCACTGCCCTTGGCCTACGTGCTGCCTGCCTTAGACACCTTCTAGAGCGGTTCTACTGCTTTAGCTCGTGGTTAGTGTGGAGCAGCCTAGACCAGGGTGGAGGTGGTGTAGTGCGATATGTGCAGGTACTGGTTTACACTAGTCCAAACAGCTCATGTGGTTCTAATTCGGTCTACGTTCAAATGCCTTCGTTCTAAAGCTGTTCTCATATGTGAACTGTTATGTGAACTGTTTATCGGGTCCACTCAGACCTACTTGTACGGTCTTCGCTTCCGTTATTAACACAGACACCTCAACACGCGTTCTCACGAACGACGAAAGAAACGGGAAGAAAAGGAGAAAGCGAAAATCGAGCGCAAACAACGCCGAAACTCCATCAAGTCCCAGAGCAGGAGCAACTCCATCGACATGAACGCCAACGTCGTGTCCCCCACCACAGACAACTACACGTGGCTGTTTGGAGCCCAGTGGCCCGAGTCTGCCACCACGGCGGAGGACACGTTCAAAATCAAGTCCGAGTTCGTGCCCCACCAGGAACCCCAGCAGCCGGACAAGAACACCAGCGAGCTGGACTTCATGCACATGGTGGAGTTTGAGCAGCAGGGCCAGGGCCGGGCTTTTTACGCTGGAATCAAGACCGATTTGGACAACTCGGACACCACGTCCGACTGCTCAATCATGTCGCAGTACTCCAACAGCACCCAGGGCACGTTCCCGCGGTCCTCGGTCAACATGCCAGACCTCACACTGCCTCCCCACATGCGTGGAATGTCTGTGGCCTCGGTGACGTCAGCCCCCATGGCTCCCCACGTGCCCCACA
This sequence comes from Yarrowia sp. JCM 30696, assembly GCA_001600535.1. NCBI lineage: Eukaryota > Fungi > Ascomycota > Dipodascomycetes > Dipodascales > Yarrowia > Yarrowia sp. JCM 30696. The sequence continues at coordinate 1,332,033 of BCKG01000005.1, forward strand.
TGCTCCAGCAGCAACCACCGCCGCCACAGACCCGCCAGGACCAGTTGCCACACATGCTGCAGCAACAACCGCCGCCACCGCCGCCCCAGCACGTGCATGGCGTGTCTCCCGAGGTGCTCAACCCCTCGCTGGGCATCCAGCCGGTGTGTCTCAACGCCATGGGCGACCTGACCCCGCCTGCCGAGCCGTTCGTGGCCCGAGAAGATAAGCTTGCTCAATCCCAGACTAATCAGCAGCATATCCCGACGCCACAGACCCAGCAGCAGCAGGACAGCACCCCCACACAACCGCTGTCTCCCAGAGACAAGTACCTGGGTCTGTTTTGGAGCAACTTTGACCAGCTGTACCCCATCATCCACAGACCGTCGTTCAACCCCGACACGGCGCCGGAAGCCCTGGTCACCACCATGGTCTGTGTGGGAATGACCTACGACTCGGACCCCGCCGTCTACCAGGAGGCCATTCGAACCATGCAGCAGCACGTGCACCAGCTCTACTCCAAGGCTGCCCTGGCTCGAGGCTCCAACGCCGGCGACAACCTGTGGGTGCTTCAGGCCCTGGCTCTGGCCGCCTACTTCCACAGACTGCTGGGCTCCAAGGACCAATGGGAGCTCGCAGAAATGTACTCGTGCATTGCTCTGGTGAAGGACCAGATGGTGACCGAGAACGCTCCTGTTCTGGGCCCCGACGTGGCTGCCTTCTGGCAGGAATGGATCAAACACGAGGCCCGAAAGCGGCTGCTGTGCTTCTTCTTCATCCTCGACACCCAGGCAGCCATCCTCTTCAAACACACGTCGCACCTGTCTGTGTTTGACACCGATCTCGAGCTGCCCTGCACCGACGCCGCCTGGAGCGCCAGAGATACTCGGGAGTTTTACATTGTGTACACTCTGCAGCCCCGAGGCCCCAACAACCTGCGTCCTGCGCCTGACGTGACGGAAACACAGTCGTACCCCAAGAACAAGCCCTCGTCTGCTTCTCGCCGGTTCGACAACGAGTGCCACCGAGACTGGCCCTCTCTTCTCTTTTGCGTGAAGCGAATCATGAGCGACTACGAGGAGGACCAGCAGGAGTACCCTCTGGCGTGTTTCTCGCAGTTTTCGCGGCTGCTGTTGCTGCACGGCATTCTCAACATCTGTCTCGACCTCCAGCACCGAATGGTGTCCAAGAAGACGGACTACAAGACCAAGATGGTGGTGGCGTTCATGTCGTGGAGAGGCTACTTTGACCGACAGCTGCGGGAAATCAACCGCGAGTTCCAGCTCACTAACATAATGGCCGAGAACGCCGCCCATCTCAAGGACGAGACCAACGCCAGCGCGCTTCTGGGCAACATGTCCGGCAACGAAGACATTACGCTGCAGTTCAACAACTACGGCAACACCCCGCTGCTGTGTTCCAACTGGTCGCTGTTCTCGGTCGGTCTCATGACGCTGTTTGTCGACACCCAGATGCTCCGACAGTACACTGGCACCGCCACCTCTCCGTCTGAGCGAGTTACTGCTACTCTGCGACAGTGGGCCAACGGCCATGACGTGACCTGGGCGGTCTGGTACGCCAACCAGCTGCTTGGCCGGGTGTTCCAGAACGAGGCGCTGCCGTTTCTGGCCGACCACGTGGCCTGGGGCATGTTCTCGGCCTGTCTGACGCTCTACACGTTTGAGTCGCTGCGACGGTCCAACTCGCCGCTACAGTCGCCTCTGGAGTCGATTTCCGAGTCGCCCCGGGTGGTGGACAACACCCAGTCGGAGGCTCTGGAGTACATTCGGCTGGCTTCGCAGACTCCCCCCGAGGCCATTGACGACTTTATCCAGGAGTCGCAGGCCACGACGCTCATGCGCCAGAAATACATTGTTTCTGTGCTGCGGCATACTGCCAACCTGCTGTCGTCGTCCAGCAGAGAGCAGTGTGTCTACATTGTCTCGCATCTTAATGGCATTCTTGCCCGTGTATAATAGTGGAGAATGGGTCTACTCTGTTCTCTGCAAATATATTTATTTATAGATTACCTGTGAAAGTAGTAGTTATGCGTACAAGTATGTACACCTGAAACACGCCTCAAGTTGCCATTTTCGCCATATCCTGGTGACGTTTAGTTCATATTCTGGACCTACCGGTACAAGCACAGGTGCACTGATTGGCTGGCGATCAGTGGGTCGGACATTGATGCGTGTGGCTTATCGTATTTCGGCCGTTTACATATTGAACATGTGGATAGAAAGAGAGCTGGGTCATAACAGATGAGTTATCAGATATCTCAACGTTTGGCATGAGCTCCAATACAAGTAGCTTCTTATCAGATATAAAAAAAAGGGCTAATTGGCGGCTTTAGTGGGAGAAGGTGAGGCGGACGAAAGAAAGCAGCTTGAGAATTAAAAAGCAAACGAAAACGACGCTGATACAAGTGTTGCTGGTGCTGCTCGCCCTTGGCTTGTTTGTCCAGATCTATCCGGTTAACCGCATGAAACGAGCAAAAGAAATGACCATAGCAAAAGTAAATTGGTGCAAGTCTGTGGTGAGTGGACAGGTTTTTGTTTTTTTATTCTCAAGATACATTACAGCTATACCTACAAGTACTCGTAGTGGGCCTGGTTATTGGTGTCTCTTGTCTGGTCCAATCACGTCTTTCGCTCCATAGGCTTCTGGTCTAACTGCGACGTTCCACACATAGGCTAGACTTGACCGTTCTCAACCTGCATCTATACGCCAAGGGAAACTAGTTACAGAGTTGGATCGGCGTCCATCACCTCAACAGTCTTTGGGCATGAGTCTTGCGAGCAAAACCGTAACGCTATCACTGCCATGGGCCTGTGATCTTCACCCATGTCCCCACGTGGTTAAAGTCTGAGCGAGATAGCGGGGCGTAGATTTTCCCTGGCTGAAAAACACAAAGGCAGGGCGACCGAGCGTCCGATAAACCCGTTGCGACAGTGTGACGTCAGACGCCGAGACTTCGGGGGCAACATTTTGGCAGTGGGAGATTCCAGACTGGGTAATTCTGAGACTGAGAACTCCGTGGACCTGCAAGGGACTTGAAGGAGGATGGAGTGGATGAACTGGAGTGGACTTGAATGGAGTGGATGAGTGGATGAGTGGATGAGTGGATGAGTGGATGGAGTGGATGAGTGGATGTGGTAATTCCGCTGCCCCATTCTGTTTGTTTTTTTTCTCTTCAGAATTTCACTCTCCAGCTCGCTTCTTTGCCTCTGCTATCTCTCAGGGTCCTACTGTAATCATGCCCACCCGTTGAAGGTGGCCACAGTAGACATCAAGTGAACTGGTGGACAAGTGAAAGCTGGAGTGAAGACGTCCAGGAAGCGGGCTTCTTCATTTAGTTGCTTTTTCCACCATCTCTTCCTTGTACTACGCTCCATGGCCTAGTCACGTCAACTCCTGCCCTACCCAACTCTGCCAGCCACTCGTCTGCCTCGTCGGGGATTAGAATTGCGAGCCAAGTCGACCCGATCGGAGCTTGTGGAGAGCCAAGTCGGTACGGAAGTCTCTCGGGGGTCGAGATACGAGCCAAACGAGACATTCCAGATCAGGGTGCAACTCTAGTGCGAGTATGAGTACAGTATGTACCTGTACGAGTTACGTGGTAATGGTCTGTACTAGGTGGTTCCAGTGACCCACCTTGGCTCTATGGAATCTCTACAGAACGGACACTTCTCGTATCGTGCTCGTACCCGCATGCTGTCTTATCGCGCAATCCGCAAATGTCCGAGTCCACCATCTCGTATTGAAATGTCCGTCAAGTGTTCGTCTTGCCTTCAAAAAGAGCCATTAATTAGCCACAGTTGCAGCAAGACATGTTTACGATCTGCTCGTGCTAGCACATAGTCAATTGGTTGCAAGCCACGGCCCGTATCTTCCCGCAACTTGCCGCTCCTAATCCAGGGTCCAGCCTCTCAAACTTCGGCTAGCGACCCGAAAGCTCGAGGTGGGCAAAAAACGTTGCACTATAATCGTTATCGCGTCTTGGCTCAACGGGTGGAGAAGTGTGGAGAAGTCGACCGAAGATCTTCTGGAGGTTGCAAAGGCTTGGGGTGTTTTCCCACCCAAGGTTGTTATCTCCGTTATCTGAGGCCCTATCATTGGGCTGACTTGTATATGGCAAGTGGCTTGTATCAATGTCTATCATAGATATCCAGTGTAGCCCTGAAAGAAACAAGTCGGCCAATGAGTGTCTTAGACACTTGTGATTAGATCGAGAGTATCGATATTGTTTTTGATACTGTAGATAATCACAGTTGCTCTTTTCACTGGATGAGATACAAGAGATAAGTATTCTGATAACAGTGAAGATAGAAAACCATTCCTGGGTTAAACAGACCAGTAGTTGAGCAAAGTACGAGTACAGTACTCCGTATTAGTATGTACGTCCGTACTCTTACCTCAGTCATATCAACCACTAGTTTCTCTGACCAACTATGAATAAGCCAAGTCATAACACTCAGCTATAGCTATGACGATGTTTGAGCCATACAATAGCCACCCTTGCAATAGAAGCCCTGAGCCGTTCATACAGCCGTTTCACACAAACAGCCGTCTATAGCGCGGCCCGCAATGTCTCAAAAATAACAGCGCCGTCCATAAGTCAGGGAGTTATGACAAGAGTGCTTGGCAGACTGTTTCGGAGATGTGCCTTTATACCTACAATGTATTGTAGTTCGATTTTCTCTTTCGAAGTTATTTCTTTCGATACCTTGATATTTTGTGTCTTCTTTGATACCATACTCCCTTGACACATCAACTCTCCTACGAGTACTTGTACCCATCTCCTTCATATCATAATCAATTCGTTACTAATAAATATTATATACACTATGGGCAGGAGGAGCACACCACGGCCAATTCGTTGGCTACATGGCATGTCTGTCTCCAGCCTCAGTACGCACGGCCATTTCGATGGCTACGTGTATACTAGTCTTGTAGGAAGCCGCAAGGCTCTAAGTACACGTCCAGTTGCGTGTATTCGTTGGAAATCGTTCAAACTGCTCTTTTGAACACAGCTAACCAGCTCACTTCACCGGCTAAAACTCTGGCGAAAGGTTGACGTCCATCCAACCAAGGAAATCGTCTCCCTTACCGTCCATCCAGTCCTGCATTATATCCATGACGCCCAGATCAGGAGGGAAGCCAAAGTCGTTGAACTGCTCGTCTTTGACCACCGGGGGACGTTCCAGCTGAAGAGGAGCCATGGACGGGTCGTCAGAGTCCGTCTTGATGATTCCATTGATAGGAGCAGCTCCAGTGGATGGAGGAGCGGTGTTTGCAGGAGCAGCAGGGTTTCCATTGCCGTTGCTGGCACTCGTAAGAGCAGATACTGGAGCCTGGGCCTGAGTGGGAGTGTTTCTTCCAGTGTTGCTGTTTGAAACCCCCTGAGAGTTGCCTCCTCCGTTTCTTCGTTGAGCCTCGTGAATGATCCAAATGAGTTCGTAAAACAGAGAGGCCGAGAGATGCGATCTCATTCGTGAAACAATGCCGGGGGTCTTGAACAGCTCGGGGTTTGTTACAATGGTGCGATTCAGCTTTTCGACGACCTTGGCGATACGCGAAATGTCGTTATCCACCGGCCAATGGGTCACCATTTGCTTGAATTTGGCGTGCAGAGCGACCACGGAACCCCTGGCTGTCTCGTGGTACTTTGGCAGCAAATGGGGGCTCAAATGGAGCCGGAAAAGCACAGTGGCGGCAAAAGAAGCACACTGACGCATCCAAATGGGGTACTGGGTGATTTGGTAGGGCAAGCCGCACAGAATGGCGACTGCGCGAGTGGCTGCGTTGTATGCGTTCATGATAAACCGCGTGTCGGTGCCTCCGATGAAGGAGAAGACGGCAATCATGAGCCGGATGTTGAGATAGTACATTTCCGCCGACGGTTCCGAGAGATCCAGTTGCTGGGCGACAATGTCCAGTTCGTTGTTGATCACCGCCAGCACGTTGATTCGGTCGTCGTAGGGAATCAGGCCGTCGGCTGACGTCTGAGAATTGCCCACTAAGTTGATCAGACGCGAACAAAACGCCGAGAGCCGGATGAGCATGGAAAACGAGAACGACGGCAGTTTCTGGGCGGCGTTGTTGATGAGCGAGTCGGCCTGGGTGGTCGGAGGAAGACCCAGAGACGAACACCACACCTGTTCGAGAAAAAAGATGGCCATCCACGATCGCGTTCGCCACTTGACTGCGTCGGTCATGCGCACCTGGGACCGCGAGAACTCGGACACAAACTCGCCTCGGTGGAGCCCCAGCTGCAGGGAGATGTTTTTGGCCAGTCCAATCAGTCTGTAGCTCCAGTCGTCGAGAATTTTCATATTAGGAAGAGGCCAGGTGGCTAGAACTAGCAGGGCTTGCACCACGTGCGTGGATCTCGGCGTGTGTAGCCAGCACGTCTCGATAATGAGGTTTTTGACGTGAGGCCACAGCTGGTTGTATTGTTGGGGGTTTGGGTCGGACTGGCAAGCAGTCACCATGACCGTCCAGAACAGCAGTTTCGACTGTTCGTAGAGCTCCTCGGGCGAGTGGGTCTCGAGAATCGGCAGGTACGGCAGGTACCGTTCTGTGAACCGTTTGTGGAGTCGCAAAACGCGCTCGTTGTTGAGCGTCACGCCGTTGAGGGTATATGTGGAAGACGGCGACGCAGATGTGGTGGTGGTCACCGGCTTGGAGGTGTGGTTGGGGTGGATGGTGATGGGAGGCAGATGGGGAGCAGCTCCGGGAGGCTGTTGTGGCAGAGGAGGGAGTTGGGTGGGGTACTGCGGAGTGTGGTTTGGAGTGTGGTTTGGTGGTATCATTTGGTGGATATGGGGGTGAGGGTGAGTACCATGAGAATGAGGATGGGGATGTGAGTGAGGGCTATGGGGATGTGTCTGAACGTGTGGCTGAACATGTGCCTGAGACTGTGCCTGAACATGGGTCAAAGGCTGATCCATAGACACCCTTGGAGCTCTCAGCATTTCAATCTCCTGGCGCAGCTGGTGCACGTCGTCCATCAGGCTCTTGAGCTGCGAGCCCTTGGGCGGCTTGTACAGCGGGTCGACCACACAGTGCTTATTCAGCTTGGCACACCGGGTGCACGCGTTGGGGTACATTTTGCCAGCATCGCACTTGACCTTCTGTTGGCGACACATGGAGCATGACGTCACGGGCCGGGTTTTGAGCGGCGGCTTGGACACGTCGAGCCGGTCGTCGCCGTATTCCTCGGGAGAGTCTGTGGCCGGGCGTTTCATCGCGAAATGTGCGGAGTCATAACATGTGGGGTTACGAGGCCGGATAATTACAAGAGAGCTTGCAGGAATTTTATCCAGAGTTTGGCCAGAGTTTGGGAAATAACTAGGTTCGTGGGGAAAGCTGGGGAAGCCGAGTCGGAGCCGACGAGCGAGTGAGTGGCCGAAGGTCACGAGCGACAGCATCCATCTAAAAGTACGAGTACACACTTATCCACGGATTATATGTTGTATTTACTGTGTCGTTGTGAACCTCTGCTCCTGTGGTACTATCTCCTTGGTATAGTTAAGGTGTTGTTTTTCACCTCAGGTTTCAGGCCACTTTAGTCTTAGACTGTCATCAAGTGGCCTCACTATTATCTCGTATTCTCTCGGCTCGTAATAATAGACCAATGAGATACGAGCAACGGTCCGTGGGGGTCTTAGACAACGGGCCAATGCGGTGAACCAATGCGGAGACAGATTACTAACTAAATATGACTGACATACCGATGACGTAAACATACATCTTGGATATGTCATAACTAGTTCAAAGGCACTAAATGTCTACGGGTACGGATACATACGTTCTTGGCAAATATGTGGCAAAGGAGGAATGGACGGGTCTCAGAGGTCTTCTAGCTGTTTGAGAGCTATTCAAGGGATAGTGGTCAATTGGATAGGATGAGGTATTTCTAAGTAAGGTGTTAAGTAAAGTGCTAACAAGTAGTTGGGAGGTGATCATTAATCAGTTTAGAACCGTGGTAGAATCGTTTTAAAAGGGTACAGTACCAGGTAGAATGTTTACTCTAGGTATAGTCTGCTTTCCAAGTGACTTTGCTTCTAGACACTCAGTTGTGTGTAGACTCTCTGTACGATGACTAATACTGACGAGGGAAAACTGGGTGATACAAGAGTGGAATAGTGGCCGAAATCTCTTTAATAGCACCAAACACTTCTAAACAGGATCAATTTACTCGTTTTGGCCTCTAATATCTCTTAGCTGACACCAATTCGTTCTCTTTCAGCTGGACAAGATGACTAATGATGGAAACAGAATAGATGGAGCTAATGCAACCCGAAAAATAAAAATGTCACTTATGATATGTTCAGATACATTCAAACAGTGTTGAAATCCATTACTTTTATGCTTGGGTCTCCATTCGTGATGCTACTAGACTCCCCCCACTGTAGACTGTAAGAATGAAGTAAAGTGTTGCTGTGATTTGTTAGAAGTCCGAAGATTTGCTAGAAGTCTTGGTTGGCGTTATTCAAGGGTGAATTGCAACTCCCCCTTCCATAATTGTAACTGCTTCAGCTACAACCACTGTTAGACGACAAGAAGCTACCTCCGAACTCTTCTACTTCAGTCAGCAGCCTTGAAGGTAACTTGAAGGACTCAAATACTTCTCTAATAGAATCAGGTATCGTCATTAACTACTCTGAATCACCTTCCCAGCTTTTACGCGGCTTCATTCTCAAACTACACCTTTCCTCTCTGACTCACTCCTCAGCCCCTTGAAACACCTCAAAGTAATCAGAAAAACCGGAAATGGGTCAAAAATGGTATCAAACGAACCACCTCGGACTGCTCTATCCAGTTGCCATCTTCCTGAGTCGGTTACCACCTTCCTGAGTCATTTTAGCCACTCTACCTGATTAGTAGCGCATCAGAGTTAACTCCAACCCATAACTCGACCCATTCTCCTCCATTGACCGCCAAACTAGTCGTTAGCCTGTCACCATCTTTAACAGCCCGTAAACCCGACTAAAGTAGCACCATGTAACGTCAGTATGTACGATTACATAATACTCGTATGTACAAGTACTCGTATCGCACGTACTCTATATGACTCAACCGACTAAGCCTCACTCATAATCTGAGCTCTCGTGACTTGTACACGAGTCATAACCTGAGTCATTGCACTTTTCATAATGCCCCTAACCTGAGACATCCTCCCCAAATCACTGTTGGAGATACTCGCTTCGCTCGTATCTCCCAACTCAACGGTTTTAGTTAGTTTGATTTAGTGGAACCACCTGACTAACCCTGACTAACCCTGAAGTTCCCCGACCAAGCCCCATGACGGTCCACAGACGCCCCCTTGCCCTCCCCTCTCCATCTCCATAAAGCCGGTGTGGTTTTTTTCAACAAAGATCGACAGAGGTGCGCTTCTTTGTCACATGTCATGCGATTTTCCACACGATAAAAAGGGTAAAAAGTCGGGAAATGTGGGGACAAACTCAACAGCAGATTTAGCGGGAGTTGTAGTGGGAGACAGGGAGTGGTAGGTAGGCGTGAGGAAAAGATGGACGAGAGAATCAATTGGATTACGTAAGCAGACACGTGATTGGCCACATCCGCCCTCTCCGTTTGCTCCGTCTCTTTTTCCAGCTCTTGGTATAAGTACATGATAACTCACCTCGTCCTTTATCACATTCAAAACCTTAAGCTCGTTGCGTGTCACTAATAAACCTCCTCGATGCGCTCTTCTCCTTCTCGACAACCGCAAATGCAGTCGTACTACGCCATCGCCACCGTGTGGGCGCTCGTCATCGGAGCCGCCACCTACTATTTTTTCGCCAACTCCAAGCCCAAGGCCGTGCTGCAGCGAGGCGACACCGCCTTCAAGGAGTTCCCTCTCATCCAGAAGACGGTGCTGTCCCACAACTCTGCCATCTACCGGTTCGGTCTTCCTCGACCCTCCCACGTGCTGGGTCTCCCCATTGGCCAGCATGTGTCTCTGTCTGCCAACATTGGCGGCAAGGAGGTGCTGCGATCCTACACCCCCACCTCTTCTGACCTGTACGACAAGGGCTACTTTGACATTCTGATCAAGACCTACCCCCAGGGCAACATCTCCAAGTTTGTGTCCGAGCTCGCCATTGGCGACACCATGAAGGTGCGGGGCCCCAAGGGCAACTTTGTCTACAACCACGGCCTCGTCGAGTCCTTCGGCATGGTCTGTGGAGGAACCGGAATCACCCCCATGTACCAGATTCTACGACACATTGCCGCCGACCCCGCCGACAACACCAAGGTCAACCTGGTGTACGCCAACGTCAACCACGAGGACATTCTGCTCAAGAAGGAGCTGGACGCCATTGCCGCGGAAAACGACAACATCAAGATCCACTACGTGCTCAACAACGCCCCCGAGGGCTGGACCGGCTCCGTGGGCTTTGTCACCAAGGAGATTCTGGAGAAGCACTGCCCCGCTCCCGGCCCCAACACCAAGCTGCTGCTGTGCGGTCCTCCCCCCATGATCTCGGCCCTCAAGAAGGCTTCCGTGGAGCTGGGCTACGAGAAGGCCCGACCCGTCAGCAAGCTGGAGGACCAGGTCTTTGCCTTCTAAGATGACCGGGTTACACAGCGAAAAGCCCCAGAGTCGCATCACTAGACTCGTATATAAGTCATAGATAATGAATTACGTTTAGGATTACTCAATTGACTGGATGAGAGTGAATTGAGGTCTCAGGATTAGAACAGTGGGTCTTACATAGACATTCTTGATACATCAATGAGTGAGAATACTACTTGTACTTGATCTGTGATAGTGTTGACCAACGACAGGTACAAGTCATTTTCCTCGCTTATACCAATTGATTGTTTACTGTGAGGATATCCAGCTCTGTATCGTAATAGATCTTTCAACAACTCTGTTGACAACATTTCCAGTAATCTTGTTGGGAGATTACTTGAGATCAATAAGCATCAATGTCACAGCCTTGATACCCCACAAAGATCAAGTGAAGGAGCCAGTATTGAATCTCAGAATCAATAATGCTAAAAGATCCTACCACTTCTCTTGATCTAAGACCACCATTATCAAGACTATGGCTGTAACAGGTAAGAGTCAACTCTACAATGTTCAAGACCTATGTAAAACAACATTTCTCTGTCCTCCATCTCCCTCGCTCTACATGTTCAAACTCCTTTGCTCGCTTTGAGCTCTTGCAATCAAAATATGTACATTAACTATCTCGTTATTATGACCGTCAGGCCGTCAGTGTCTATCAATGGTTCCTGGATTAGTGTGCTCCTGGCTTACTAACTAAATCACTGTTCGTGTGTCCAGTGATCCTTCAATTAGTATAGGTGGCTAACCAACTCACTTCGTTCGTTGGTAGTTGCTTAAATCTTCCGTCTAGGACACAACAAACCCTGGTGGATCACGTTCAACGCCTTGAGCGCATCCTTCTCTTCAATGACACACGAAATATTAATCTCGTTGGCTCCCTGAGAAATCATTTCAATGTTGATACCGGCCTGGGCCAGCGTGGAAAAGAACATGCCTGCACATCCGACCATGGCCTTCATTTTCGTGCCAATCAGCGACACAATGGTCATGCCTCGCTTCACGTCCACGGTTCCGTACTTTCGGAGCTCCTCCACAGCCTGTTTGAGGTTGGAGTCGGGCGCATGGAACGCCATGGACACATGGACCTCGGAGGTGGAGATGAGATCGACCACGAGCTTCTGCTGGTCCAGCGTGGCAAAGATCTTGTTCAAGAAGCCGTGCGACTTGGTTCGCTTATTCGAATGCACGTTGAGCACGGTGATATTCGACTTGGTGGTCACGGCTGTGGGTTTCTTTTCGTCGTCCACAGGAGCAGACACCTGGGGCGTGAAGGAGCCCGAAGACAGCGACGTCAACGAGTCTGTGGAAGAAGCAAGGTCCTGGACGTTGTTCTTGGACTTGAGGTTGCCCGATCCGTCGGCAGAAGGGTAGATGATAGTTCCTCCTCCCAGAGGGTTCTCCACGTTCTTGATTCGAATGGGAATGTGGGCCTTGATCACCTGCTCCATGGTGAACGGGTGGATGACCTCGGATCCGTAGTAGGTCAGCTCCGCGGCCTCCTCGGGCGTGATAATGGGCAGGAGACGGGCTGTAGACACCTTTCGGGGGTCAGCAGTGAACACACCGTCGACCTCCTTCCAGATCTGCAGTTCCTTGGCGTCCAGACCCACAGCAACCAGAGCAGCGCACAGATCGGTGTATCCTCGGCCAATCTGGCTCAGCAGACCGCCCTTGACGGGTCCAAAGAAGCCGGTGAGCACAGGCACCATGTTGCCCTTGACAGGAGCGGAGTCTGAAGCCGGAGAACCGGGGGTGGTGATGATCTCGCCCAGCACCTTGCCCAGATCCGAGTAGAACTTGGGATCCTCGGCGTTGGTGGTGGTGACCACGTGCGACAGGTCAAAGTACCGCGCATTGACGCCGGCGTCTCTCATGACCGCAGTCATGTACATGCAACTGAGCTTCTCGCCAATGGCCATGATGGAGTCCAGGGTTCGCGGCGAGATTTCGGCAATGATTTCTGCGGCCGCCAGGATCCGCAGCAGCTGGTCGCACTCGCCGTTGACGTCGGCCTCCAGGTTTTCCAGCAGCTCCGCGTTCTTGACGTCCCGTTTCGCCGCAGACAGATGGTCCGCTCGAATGGACTCAATGATGGGGTTGTAGGCGTCCGATCCGAGCAGTGCTGAGTCAGCGGCGGCGATGAGCCGGGTCGTGGTGCCCTCGGCCTTGGTTCCCGTGGATCGGGCACTGCACACGACAGCCACATCGTACGACTGCGAGTACTGCTGGACAATGTCGTTGCAGATGTTCTTGGGGAATTTACCCACCGAGGTTCCTCCGAATTTTTGGACGATCCAGGTCATGTTGGAGGTGGAAGTGAGAAAGATTGGTTGTAGCGGTGGTCAGAGAATGGAGATCTCTAGATAAAAGATGTAGCTGATGGTTCGATCTGAGATCAGAGTGTTGTAGAATGTGATTTGGGGTGTCAGAATGCGAGGGGAGACTCTGTGTCTGTTTTATGTCGTTTTGTGTCGTTTAATGAGTTGATTTCCTCAAAAAGTAGCCGGAATCCCCGTTTATAAGGCGTTATGAAGCTCCTCGACAGTGTAGTAACAAGAGCCAGAGGTTATGCGAGGTTGGAATTTTCAAACCTTCGTGACTCATCGGACTGGATGACGCAAGTGAGCCGCACGCGAAATTGGGAGGCAGATAGCCAACGCCACAGGAGAGCGGAGAAGGTGGAAATTCCGCTGGCCGGGGTTTGGGTTGGGAAGAGTTGATGTTGAGCTGCGCAGAGGATTTCGTGCATTTTTGGCCGACTTGAAGCGATCCTCGTCTACACATCTTCATGCACTGTCACGTGTACAGTTGACCCGGATATGTGGCATGGGTCAGTGAAGGGAAGGATTGAAGATTGACGTTTGATTACAGGTCGAGTTTGATGAGTGATTGGAATGGGAAGATGGTGACTCGGAGTAAAGACAGTGCGATTGAATGACCTATCTATATGACTAATCAACAAGATACTGTACGTAGATGACATGAGGAAAAAAAACTACAATACTTGTACAGTACAATGGACAACAGACAATGTGAGAAACATCCTTCAACTGTAACACCTTCATCACTTGTTACTCTCTCCCGTGCGGCTTAGTTTAACCTACCGGGACGTATCCGGGGTAATGCACCGACGTCTTGGTTCTCACCACCTCGCAATGCAGGGTAGAACAAGAGATGTGATGAGTGAGCCTCGAGCTAGGTGTGGCCCGCTGACTAATCGCCATTGGACACCTCCACACGTGTATCTCCACATCTGCCCCTCCATTAGTTCAACCTTATGAGCCGTGCGATCCGGGGTCAGTGAAGATGAAGAGGGGGTAATTGACCCGGAGTTGGTGAGTCAATGAGTGGAGATGTGACATTGATTGAGGACTGTGACTCTGAGTGAGGAGTGGCAATGTTGAGTGGGTAGTTGGTGATGTTGTCTTATCGTACAGTAGGCCTTTGAAATGAGCTTGAGATGATAGAGCAATAGTAAGAGTCATAGAAACAATTGCACTTAAAGATTGAAGAGAAGTGCTCCAAATACCCCTTCTAGTCGTTTTTTGGTTGCTTCTGAAGTATCTCCATATTCTTCGATGTATACACGACTTATTCTCTTCTCTCTGATGGTCTCTACCATCTCAGAACATTAGGTAAGCATACTCAGAAGTCCAGACATATGAGAGCATATCAACCACATTTCACACAGTGCTATCAAAGCCCTTAAATTGACTCGCATTGTATCTCTCCACCCCATTTCTCCCATCTTCATCATATCTGAGCCGTACGATACAGTGCCTGTAGATCACCACTCCCACTGTTGATCTCCAACATGTCGTAGATTGCTACAGTACAACTTGTGGAACCAATATGGAGGTGTCACAATACTCGTTGCCAAGAGCATGGCACACGACAGATAATACAAACCTGCTTTCCCACTGGGGCCTTCTCAAAGACCTGGGATATTACCACCCCCTGTCGAACAAGTGTGCACTATGAACGGGGAGCCCTGTGAGCCTGCCAAACGAGTTTTTCAAGCCGAAATTCAACTCCAAGCAACTGCACACACATCCCCACCATTCCCCCAACTCTCCACTTGCCTCACACGTCAGCAAGACACTCTAATAGCCTCTTTTTCCCGTGCCAAACGCGCCGTATTCGCAGCTTCTAAATCTCACCCTAAAACTAGCCGCAACTTTATCACTTCAGTGGGGGGACAAGGAACGTGGTAAAAGCAGCAGTATCACAGGAGAACCAGGCCAGCAACCCGCTTACTAAGCACACTCCCGGCGGCCTCTCCCTCCCGCTTCTTCTTGTACAGTGTGATTGTGATTATCGTCTGTGAGACAAGGTGTGCGGAAAGAAACACTGTTTGGGTTTGCCAAATGAGCGCCTTTTGGTGTGTTAGTAAGCAGGGGAAAAGCTGCGGGGAAAGCCGCGGTTCAGGAGCAGTCACGTGACCACCCCTCTCGCCACACTCCAGTTCCCCTCAGCACGTCCAGATACCTCCCCCATTTTGTCCCCCCCCAAATCTCTACCAGATTCTGAGTATGTGCAACCTTACTCCTTTCCCAATCGGGTCGCAAGCCTTGTTTTGGTCCCAGTTCCCAAAGGTTAAAATCCAAAACAACATTCGTAGCTTGCAACGACAATTAAACACCGGCCTAGACCACAACCCTCTCTCACTTTCCAAGTTTGCACGAAAGCCCGGTAGATATCGCATCCGCTCCGTCTCCCGCGTCTCCCCCACACCCCGTCTGTGTCCCCCATCTCGTCCCCACCCAGGCAACAACCCTTTGTCTACCCACGCTCATTCGGCCAGTTTGCAACCTGGCAAGGACCACACAGCGGACCAGTGAATTTGACCCTTGAGTCTCCAGCGACGAGAAGACACGTATCACATCCGACGACGACACCAAGTGACAGTTAGCGACCGTGACTCTCAATCGACACAAAGAGCTGCTCTTTCGACCCCTCAAGTTCCTTCTGCATTGAGCCACACCCCTTAGAGCGACAAAACGTACAGAGTACAGAGCACTTTGAGGACAAGAACATCAGCATCTGAAAGACCCAACCTGAAGGAAATCGTCTCTACTTATAGACTGACCCCGTTACATCTCACAAGTGACACAAGTACACCTCAACATTGCACCCCACACCCTCACACCTCACACCTCACACTAATACTCCTAATCTCTAATTTTTTCTAATGACCACCAAATACCACAAACCCGACACGACCTCGTCGGCGTACGGGCCCAGTGCCGCCACCAGTGCGGCCCAGCGAGCGGCCACCGCGGCCTCTTCGTCCTCCGCAGCCGTGTCACCGGGCCAGTCGCCCGCAGTGTCCGCAGAAGTCGGCGATATCTCCTCCAGACCCGTTTCTGGCGTCGATTCGCTGTCTCCTGCATCTCCCGGTGAGGCTCCCCACGAGCCCGAACTTCCAAAAGCCGTGGTCACCGAGCCCGAACCCATCACAGAGGTGAAACCGAACCTGGAGGCTGCCGGTTCGGTTCCTGCTCCTGCATCAAAACCCGTGAATACAGCCTCTACGGCTCACCGGCCCAAACAACAGGCCCAGAAGACCACGTCGGCCGCCAACTCGGCAGCGGTGGCAGCGGCCTCGGGATCGGGATCCACGCCCCACCAGCCACCAAAGAGACCGGGCCACAAGCCACAGAAAGCCACCCCAGCCCCAAGCGAGGGCGGGTTCATGGCCAAGCTGTGCTGCTGCTTCAGCTCGGCGTCGGAGCCCGAGTACGACGCCCAGAGCCGCCCGGCCAACGCGGCTGCAGCCACGGCGTCGGCGTCCTCCTCCACAGCCTACGAGCCCAAGGTGATGAGCAGGCCCCCCGCCAAGGACCAGCAGACAAAAGAGCATGCGAAGGACCAGCAGCAGCAGCAGCACTCCAAGGAGCACGCGGCCGGGGCCAGAGAGAATGTCGGCCACCAGCCTCAACAGCAACATACAAATAAGCATGCTCCTGCACACGAGCAGGACAAAAACATGGCTGCAACTGTAGTCCATCCTCCGTCCCATGCTCATGCTCACGGACACCATGGAGCGGCAATGGCGACCGGAGCAGCGGCTGGAGCAGCTACCGCAGCCGCAGTAGCCGCAACTACCGCCCAGGTTGACCCCCATGACGCTCACGCTCCTTCCCCCGAAGAGCTGCAGGCCACCCAGGTCGACAAGCTGGCAGACGACTCGTCGGCGTACGAACTGAGCGACGTGATTCCGGCCTCAAACGTCTCGGAATTCTCCTCGGATCCCCGGTACTTTGCTCCTTCTCAAGGTTGGCTCCTGAACCCCGTCAGCGACCAGCTGGCCGGCAGAAAGTGTCTGGTTCTGGATCTGGACGAGACCCTGGTGCACTCGTCGTTCAAGTACATCCACCAGGCGGACTTTGTCATCCCCGTGGAGATCGAGGGCCAGTACCATAACGTGTACGTGATCAAACGCCCCGGAGTGGACGAGTTCATGAAACGCGTGGGAGAGCTGTACGAGGTGGTGGTGTTCACGGCGTCCGTCAGCAAGTACGGCGACCCTCTGTTGGACCAGCTCGACATCCACAACGTGGTGCACCACCGGCTGTTCCGCGAGTCGTGCTACAACCACCAGGGCAACTACATCAAGAACCTGTCGCAGCTCGGCCGGCCTCTCAAGGACGTGATCATCATCGACAACTCGCCGGCGTCGTACATTTTCCACCCCCAGCATGCCATCCCCGTGAGCTCGTGGTTCTCCGATGCGCACGATAACGAGCTGCTAGACATGCTCGATTTCCTGGAAGACATGGCCAAGCCCAAGGTGGAGGACGTCTCTCTTGTGTTGGATGTCAACATGTAACAAGAGTGGCTGGTAGGAGTTGCAGACTCCAATAAAAGAGAGGCTTGAGATGAAGTCAATGGCCGTCTGAGGGATGACGAATCCCACAAATGTACAAAGGAAAGGGCCCAGTGCCCATCATCACCAGCTACATGCTACCAGGCAGTGTCGCTAGAACCCTGCAAAAAGTACATATACATCAAATATCTCGCCTAGAGCGACTAATGTAATTAATTTAATTTATTACCATGACGAGAGAGGGGGGAGGATGATCATAGTCATCATGATATTTGAGGCTGATTTCAAGAGGTCGCAAGGTGGTGAAATCGCGTCTGTTGAACCAGGATATTGTATCATTGGCCATTGCTATGTATGTACATTCGTAGAGCCCTTGATTAGTCACAGCAATTATGGGTCTGTATGAGTGACTTGGACTTCTGTGGAGAGTGAGGGATGGTGTATTGTGTTATTTGTAGTGTTATCACTTCAATTGTAGCATTGATAGAATGTCTGGTTCCATATATAGGACTCTTCTCATGGCTTTTCTTGGAAATTGTTGTATGGATAGCTTTGACTATGAGTATTATACAGACTAAAAGAAAGACATTCTGCCAACCACCAGATACCAGTTCACAGTGGTTCTTCAGTTCACCAATTCTCAATGGGGTGAATAATCTACAATGAGAGTGCTTACTCACTTGAGATCTTCCTTGCGTAGTGCTACACGAATGATCCAGTGTGCAGTGGACCAAAGTCAACACAAAGTACTGTACAACAATCCTTGTGACTTGATCCCATGTCAATTCGCGTAACTATTAATTGATTAAATATACAGGAGCATTGCTCAGGATGGTAGAAGACCACGAGATGAGGTCTTCCTAGACTTCAGACTAGTGGTACTGTAGTCGCAGCCTTAGTTGGCCTCCTTGGAAAGCTGGTCGCCGTTGACAATGACCTTTTCCTGGGCAATCTTCTTGAGCTCTCGCTTGCCGAGGTGCTCGATGTTCTTGAGCTTGTCGCCGTTGACAATGGCGTCCACGGGAGCAGGGGCAGGGGCAGCAAGAGCCAGGGTGGTGAGAGCGGCAACGAGAGTGGTGGAGAATCGCATTGTGAGTGAGTGTGGAGGTAGAGAACGTTACCAGCAGCAGTCTCGCTCCGGGTCTATATATAAATACGTGTTTCGGTCAGAGTTAGAGTTGAATATGGAACACTTGGCTCCTGCACGTCACCCCTTGGAGTATGTAGATCAAAGGGATAGCAAGTGTTATAGGTAGAGAGCGAGGGCAGAGCAGATGGGTGGGTCACGTGATTGAGAGTGTGAGCGATGACCATTTTGTGACATTTCTGTTCGTGTAGTTGCTTGCTTGTACTTCTTCACCACACCCTTCTGTTTACATCTATTCTTAGCATTCTTCCTTCCAACTTTATCAGAATTTAGGGCGGGACTGGAAGAGGTTGCTGGGGCTTGGGAGGCGTGATGGACGTGTTGAGCGCGTTTCTGGACGTTTCCAGGCTCAAAATTGGCTGTGGAGTGCTCAATCTGCTTGCTGGTATGTCTTATTTGTCTTCTTCTTCTCAATACTCCTCGCTTAACCTCCTCTGCTCTTGGCACGCCATGATAATGCACGTAAACAATGAGTGCATAGAACAAACATGAAAGTGCGGCACATGAGACAATAAATAGAAGTGAAAAGTGCGACTAAAATGGATTAAATGAGTTTTCCTCAGTCAGCATTACACATGTCTCTGTTCTGGCTTAGTAATACAGGCGCAAGTACATCTACTTCCCCATACCAACCCTTCATACACAGCCTCTTCACTCAGTCTCCTTTGGGCTCAAACGACCTAAAATTAAGCATGTTTCAGGGGCGAGATGGATGTTGAAGTGAATGAAATGGGCTAGAGAAGAGCTATGACAATTTGGAGTGAATATCTGTAATCAGCGAGACGGTAGCTATCTGCTGATACATTCAGCTTCCCAAAATGATCTTCAGAAAACACCCTGTCCACCCTCTCTCCTCGAAATAAGCACAGAGTTAATTGCAGTGGTAAACATCTATAGAGACGGTTATACTAATACGCCCTTGATCGTGGGGGCTTGCCCCATCCAGTCTCTTCTTCAATAATAAAAAATGCACTCATATATATGTTATGTGTTTTTGTAGCACCATGTGCCGTATCCTACCTAGTATTACCGTGTGTTCGTTAGGGGTTTGAAGAAGTTGTCGGTTCGCATGTTCTCGCACTCTTCAAACATTCTGCCACCCTCCCTCAACACTCTCCTTATGCGCCTTCTTCTCCTCCTGGATTCTCTTCCACTCCTCAATCTTCTTGTCGTCCTTGATGGCCACTCCCACAATGTGCTGCTGCTTGAGATGAATGTCCGGCAGGTTCTTGTTATGCTTTCTCTCATTGTCCTGTCGTCGCTTGAGCGCCTTCTTCTCGATGCCCTTGATCTCTCGGGCGTTCTTGATGGCTGCAGGCACGTGTCTGTGTCGGGCAATCGATCGCACCTCGGGCATGTGTCTGTATCGCTCCTTGAGGGCGTCGGTGTATTCTCGGGCCTTTCGCTCTCGGGCGGTCTTGACACCGGCCTTTTCGGAGGCCTTGGCTCGCCACAGACGCACGTTGCCGTCGTCTGAGCCCGACAGAATGTACTTGTTGTCCAGAGTGAACTTGGCCGAGAAGACTCGCTGCATTCGCTTGGTGTGGTAAATGTCTCGTGAGAACCGTTCTCGAACGTTGAAGATTCGAATGGTCTTGTCGTAGGAGGCGGTGACAATCTCCCGGCCGGTGGGCGAGTAGTCCACGTCCATGACGGCGGCCACGTGGTCCTGGAGGAACGAGGTGCATGCAGACAGGTTTCGCATGTCGTAGAGGTAGACGTTGTGGTCCTCGTTGGCGGCACAGAACATGAACGGCACCTGGGGGTTCCACGAGATGGCGTTGTTGTTCATCGACGTGACGAGCTTGTTGATGGGCGAGTTGGTTCGGATATCGTAGAGGGTCAGAGCTCGGTCGGAACCGGTGGACGCAAAAACAGCGTGTTCGGAGGGCGAAAACTTGAGAGAAGTGATGGTATCTGCTCCCCACGACAGCGAAGACAGCGGCTTGGACCGGGTCGTGTCCCAGAGCTGCACCTTGCCGCATCCAGTGGCAAACTTGGAGGTATCGGGGCCTCGCTGGTGGTCAATACAGTTGAAGCCTCGGTCGCCAAGATAAACCTGCTTGGGGTCGGGGTTCTTGTTCTTCATGTCCCACAGCTTGACGGTCTTGTCCGAGGCGCACGACAGAAGCCGTCCCTCGGGCGTCACCGTCAAACCCCGCACAATACTCTCGTGGGCCTGCACAGAGTACGTCTCTTCCTGAGAGGTCAGGTCCCAGTACTTGATGACTCCGTCGGCCGAACCGGAAGCCGAGGCGTTGAGCAGCTTGGGATTGAGAGCCAGCGTGTACACGGCGTCAATGTGGCCTCGGCCGAGCTGTCCAACAAAGGGCTTTGCAAACATACGCTCCAGCTTGGTGGCATTCAGGGCCTTTGTGTACTCTCGAGCTCTCTCAAAGGGGTGGAGAGCCGAATCGAGGTTTCGGGGCGTCCGCGAGTTTTCGGAGGCTCGGTCGGCCAGATAGTTGTCCGTGGACCGCGAAATAGTCTTGATTTTCATCTTGGTACGGTGTAGATGTGTGTGGTCGAGGTTTCGAGATGATAACGAATTTAGGAAGGTTAATCGAAAATATTTTTTTAAAGTTGCAGGCAAGAAGTGGCTTAGTAAGCGGAATGGAGGAGGGTGGAAATAGGAGGAAGGGGCGGAAATGAAGGTGTGAGAGTTGGATGTGGTTGTTCTTTTGGCTATTTTGATGAGTTCTGAATGGTTTTTGTGGGTTTGGGGCTATTGCTGTGGTCTATTAGGTTTGTAAGTCTGTGGAGAGACTACTAAGGGGTATGTTGGTGAATGAAAGATTGTTGAAGAGTTATTTTTCGTTGAGAAGATATTTCTCTTGATTTTCATGGTTGTCTCGCTGTATTTGATGGATAATGGCTCTCGGAAAAGTCATGCTGTTGTGTTATGTGAGACTACGTTGTCTTACTAAGCAACTGAGATATTTCTTAGTAAGAAGACATGGAGAAGATTAGTGCTACTTTCAAGGCTTCAATACGTTCATATCTTTATTATTTTCAAGTCTGCTTATTGATTTTTTCTCTTTTGTTTAGTATAGATCGTATTATTGGTCATCACAACTCCACTACAGCACATAGTGCAATACAAGTTGGATATAAAGATCTTGTCAATTGAATAATACTTGACGGAATGATTCAACGCTGCTATTGTTAGTTGCGAACTCCCCTGTAGGCTCTCATGCCTCTCTATAGAGTTAGCTAATACATTGTGTGATTATATAAAAAAAAGAGAGATGGGACCTATGCACATGTATAGGAGGCCAGAAGATGTCTTCACTCCTCCAGAGAGAGCCTATCCTTGTGGTACTCTGCTACCTTCGTGGCAAGCTTAGTCAAGTGGCAGGTCTTCATGAGGGCCACACGTCTTTCACCCGTTCTTTGAGTCTGACGCTCAGTAGACTCTCTAAACTCCATCAGAACAAGCTTGTGGCCTTGCGTTTTTGTCGAGGCGAAATACTCATCTAGCAACTGAGCGACCTCATATTCCGAGAGTTTTTTATCTGTCGTGTCCACCTGCTTTTTAATAACTCTTGTCAGAGAAGAC
The DNA here is from genome assembly GCA_001600535.1 of Yarrowia sp. JCM 30696. Classification (NCBI taxonomy): domain Eukaryota; kingdom Fungi; phylum Ascomycota; class Dipodascomycetes; order Dipodascales; genus Yarrowia; species Yarrowia sp. JCM 30696. The sequence continues at coordinate 1,354,135 of BCKG01000005.1, forward strand.
AATCGCTTACTAAACCTCACGAAACCCTGGTATGACCGGACGGAGTGGAGGTCGAATGAGAGCCAATATGGGAGCACGTGGAGGTTGCGGAACTTCACGCGACGGGCAATGTAGTAGAACGAAACCGGTCTTAGTGTTTTGCTTCCGAATCTGAAGAGGGGCTCTTTTGAGAACGTGAAAAAGTCCTGCACGAATCGAGGGCTAGCACAATCGAGCTCCGGAAGAAGAACAGGTTGCTGGACTTTGGGAAAAAGGCGCTCGTCATCCTCATTTTCCGGATCACCCCCATATTCATAAATTTGTAGCTTGTCAGCCGCCAGTCGCATTTTATTCGGTTGTATTAGTTCTGGTGGTATGGTTTCGCTGACCCCGAATCTGCGAAAGAGATCTTGCAAGAGACCGTCGAAACGCGAGCCATCAGTATTGGTCCACGAGCCATCTGCGCGCTTGGACTCGACCTGCCTCCGGATCCCATCTAACTCAGCCAGGATTCGGTCCACGAGCTCTAACACGACCCCTGTGCGAATGTCGCCATCTGTGACTCCGGGGCTTGTGGAGGATGGCATTCGGGTGGTATCTCCGCTGGATATGTTGTCGGAACTTGTCTCGGCCATTATGGAGACGATTTCGGCGTAGATGTTGAGGCAAGAAGAGTCAATGGAATCACTGGTACGAGTACGAGGTACTTGTATAAGTAGCCCCAAGAACAAGGTTCCCCCTAGCTTCAAAGCTGTAATTACAAGTAGCCTGTCAGACCTTATCTTCACGAAGAAGTCTTATCGAACTACAAGAATCCGTACACTTGTAAGTAGTACTTGTCGTGTATGATGGGATGGTCTCGGACTAGGGCTGGCTGATTGGATAATGTCGTAGGTTGTATTTCGAGAGTTCCACAGAGTTGTTCTCAATCGAAGGGATGTCATGTTTCAAGTTGAACCCTTTCTTTTCGGTTGATGTCGTAGCACTTGGGGTTTTCAACAATAGGTCCAGTCATAGATTGCCGTGATTTGAGCAGGAAGTGTCAGATACATGCTCAACTCAGAGCGCCACCTAAGACCCCCACTGTCTAAGTACTCATCTCAAACTGTTTTATTTCTAAGTGCTCATCTCAAACTGTTTCATTTGCCACACGATGGAAAAGAAGCAAAATTACAGAATATTGGTATCATTCGAATACTCACAACTTCAACAAAACACCTATATACCGCCTTTATATTAATCCAACTCCACTTCTCTATCACCACTATAACCCCATCTGCTTACTTAACATTGCATGAGAGGTAGACATACCCTTCCATCTCCACCAAAAATGATCCAATTCCAAAATTAAAAACACCATTCTAATCGCCTCGTCTCACTCGCCATTGCCACACACCCACTTTCTCTCCATCTCCTCTCAAACACCCCCAAAACCATCCCCCTCCACTCACCACCAAACTCTAATTGCCACCAACACCTCCCAACACTATATCTACACCTACACCCTGATAATACCACATCACACACACTCCACATTCACACAATCACAATGCCAGGATTGTCCTTTTCAAACTACCAGCGAAACGCTCATCTGTCCGCCAAGGGCGTCAAGGTGCCCACGGCAACGTCCACGGGAACCACCATTGTCGGATGCAAGTTTGACGGTGGAGTGGTGATTGCCGCCGACACTCGAGCCACCAGTGGCGACATTGTGGCCGACAAAAACTGCGAGAAGCTGCATCGAATCGCGCCCCACATCTGGTGTGCCGGCGCCGGAACTGCCGCGGACACAGAGATGGTCACCCAGCTCACAGCCTCCAACATTGAGCTGCATTCGCTGTCTGCCGGACGACAGCCCCGAGTGGTCACCTGCCTCACCATGCTCAAGCAGCACCTGTTCAAGTACCAGGGCCACATTGGCGCGTACCTGATTGTGGCTGGCGTGGACCCCACCGGTCCCCAGCTCATGTCGATCCACGCCCACGGATCTACCGACGTCGGCTACTACCTGGCCCTGGGATCCGGAAGTATGGCTGCCATGGCCGTGCTGGAAGCCAACTGGAAGCGGGAGCTGACCAAGGAGGAGGCCATCCAGCTGGCCGCGGACGCCATCGAGTCCGGTATCTGGAACGATCTGGGATCAGGCTCCAACGTCGACATTTGCGTCATGGAGCAGGGCAAGGACGCGGTGCTGCACAGAAACTACCGAACCCCGAACGTGCGAGAGGAGAAGCAGCAGAGCTACAAGTTCCCTCGGGGAGTCACTGCCGTGCTGGACGAGAAGGTCAGAACTTTTGACGTGGTCTCGACAGAGGTGGTTATGGGTGAGGCTTAAATCCTGAGCGAAGCGAAGGATTTAGTGAGTTGAGCGCATGAACTGCCTCTAGCGCCAGAGCGAAGCGATGGGCGGAGGAGTTTATAAGGGGAACGAATGGATAAATAAGGAAGATCAGTTGGTGGATCAATGACGGGTCATGATTAGCCATCAAGGAGCCATCATATGACCAATTGACCTTGACTGAGTCAACCGATAGAGTATGGGGGATACTCGTATAGTTAATGATATACATGTTAGATATGAGCAGTTAGAGGGAATTGCGGTGAACGGTTACCAATTTTTAGTTACGTATTGTGGCTATTTGTGTGATATGATTGTCAAGACCATTCATTCAGACAATGGAGTACATACTGCTATTCAGAAGCAGTATTCACTGAGTCCAGATCTATTCAGTTTTGTAGATCCACGGAATCAGCTTCTGGAGGAGGAGATAGAACTCCCATTAGAAACATCATCAAGATGAAAATGATAATTTTAATGGGCATTGTGCTGCGTCTCCCAAGCCCAATCCTTTCATCGTGACCCCCTCGACTGACAGGAGGAGGATCGAACATGTCGAACGGTTCTCTGTCTTTTCTCCAATACAACCATGGGTTCTCGTATGATGGGACAGACCCAAAATCGAATCTGGTTTCTCCATACTGAACTGAGTGTTCTCTGGCAAACTTTTTATCAAAAGTATGAACGACCAGCTCTCCGTTGACCAAGCCAACAGTTGATATGGCTCTTCTATCTTTCTGAGCGATGAAATGTTGAGTGTTAGTCCACAAGTCCCAGACTCTTCCCACACAGTCATTTTCGTCAAAAATCACAGCATATCTTCTGTCTTTAGAGACGTGAATGTTTTGAGTATCTTGAACTTCAGGCTGAAATAGACGGACGACTCCCACTTCCATGTCATAGAAGTACACATCCCAATATAATCTGTGGGTATCAGCACAATTAAGGCCAACCATGAGTCCATCAAACCATAAGATTTTGTGGTTATGGTCTATGCTTATAGTTGTATTCTCCTCTCGTATCTGAACCACCTTTCCGTTCTGAATCTCTTCAAATGACACAATGCTATAGGACTGGTACAGCTCTTGTACGAGACTAGTATGTATAATATGGCCTTTGTCTCCATTGATGAAAGGATACACACGAGGAGGATATTTAGAACGCGACCTCATTGTCGTTACGATATCGGCGTCTTTTCCGGAAGTGCCAAACTTGAATGCCGTGTACGTGTTCAAGATATTGTCATCTGTATTGAGACGTGTTGATGTGAATCCAATGGAAGTGTCGGACATGGCAAAAGATTCGAATGTTGATCTGGCTTGAGGAGGAAGCTCTAGCTCAACTCCTGCCGAAGTGACAAGACGACCAGGAGGAGGTTCCGTGCTCTGATTGGATCCTAGATATACCACGGTATCACGAAATTTGATACCGTTTCCACGAAGATACCGACATGGAAACCAGTCAGGGTGCCTCGTTGGATACCAGGAATAGGGCCAGATGTTAACCCGGGCATACTCCTCTCCCCCATATCCGTCCATGAGAGATTCAAAGTCGTCTGAAACAGGGGTATTTTCGATCACAGATATCGGCTCAACTTTTCCAGCGAGATCGAAGAGGTTGGATTGCTTTAGAACGGATCTACCAAGCAGGTGTAGTTCTCGCACGATATTCCGTCTGGCGATATGGACACGAGCGCATTCTTTCCAGGATTCTCTGTGGCTAGTTTCGGGCGAAAAACTGGGACATCTGTCCACTAGTAGTCGTTGATAGACGGATTCAGGGATGACCCATCGATTACTGGACAATCCCAGAGACACAACGTCTGCTAGAGAGAGGTGTTCACACACTTGGATGAGGATTTCCAGTGGGAGCATTGGACGGATGGTGGGCGAAGAACGTGTTGAGAAGGAGAACGTCGTGTCTGACATATGATGACACTAAACACAGCTGTCACGTGTCACCCTTAGTAGAGTATAAAGGCAGCATCTAGAGGTGAACTGGTATCTAGAGATGAACTGGTATCTAGAGACGTACTCTGGTATCTAGGATATATAGGGTATCTAGATTTAATTTCCATCATCCTTCTTCATTTCATTTCCCCATTTCCCCAACTTCCATGTCCACTCCTCTTCACCTGCATCAATAAGTCATTGAACACTGTATCCGTACGAGAGACATACATAGACACACTCTGATATACACTAGGAATACAGAAATTTACTGTTGGCTTACTTCATACTTGAAGCAATTGACCATGGTGATGATGTTTCATTGGACATTGTCTGATGAGGGACATATCAATGTGAGTTTGATGAGCTTTTCAGTTTATGAAGGTGTTAAAAACACGTACAGTAACTCTTACCAGCTATCATAGTATCCTGTTTGACTCCTGTTGCTTCTCTTCATCTCCATCGTCGCTACTCATCTTCTTTTCTTACATTCATCAAAACGGTAAAATAATCCCACAAGTCCGTATTGGGAGTGTCACCTAAAATGAGAATCTTCCATATCTCCAGAATGGGGCACTGTTCAGACAAATAGATGCTTCCAGGATTGTTTTCAGGCTCTGTTTACCCCATACCAACTCCTTTCATTTCGTTACCACCTCTCTAACATCCCCAAAACACCTCTTTCCCAAATCCGGTCACGTGACCTGGTACTCCGATTTGCGACGCCACATTTTCCAAAAAATCACCGCGGGGCTGTTGGTGTAGTGGTAACATATCTGCCTTCCATTCAGTTGTTAGCAGGTGCCAGGGGTTCAATTCCCCTACAGCTCAATACCCCAATTCTTTTTTCTTTTTCAAAGGAGAGTAATTTTTTGCGTTAGAACCAAAAGAAAGCATCCTCTCATTGTGTTTGTTTATTTTCCTAATTCAGACAACTGTCAGACACGCCGTTTATGTCTATTCCATATACACAGTCTGCCTCACTGTTTCAAAAGTTGGTGAGGTTGTTTGAAACTTGTATGAGGCATGAGACTAACTCTGTACCTGTTAAGGATGAAGATACCTCAGAAAAACACATTAAACAGCTATAAAAAGAGCTGAAAATGTGGTAGTTTGATTCCCCGATGTGTGTTACCCCTTGCTAGACACTGAGACCTCCATTTCCCCCTTGCTTGCCCCTTTTTTGACTGCTCAAAACGCACACCTCTTGGGGCTGATTCATAACAAGACTTTGAGGCAATGCATACAAACAAGAGGAGGATATGACTCTCGTTTGGGGTCTTATAAGAGCTAGGCGTGGTCTGTTTCTGCTGCTTTTTCGTCTTTACCACCAAAACATACCTACCTTCGCCCCAATGTTCGACCATTTCGAGATACCTAGCAGTTCCATGCGTTCGCGCTTCTACAGAAAGCTGTTTGGCCACTCCAAGCTTAGTAAGCCGGCCAGTAGAGGCAGCTCGTCGAGCCACAACATATTCCACCTGCCTCGGCTCAGGAGAACGACTTCTGCTGAGTCAGTCATGTCTCACCATCTCACTGACAAGACGTTGACAGGAGTGAGTCGGCATGTCAGTCGCGAAATGCAGGCTGCCGACAAGAAGAAGCGGGTTTCGTTGATTGGCAGTGAAAGCCAGGGTCTTTTGGAGTACTTGGTTGAGGGAGAAAGTGGTTCAAGTGTTACGATCGAGACTTCAACTAATGTTAAAGAGAAGGGCACTGTTACAGACAAGACTTTTGAGGACAAGCATTCAGTCAATAACAAAGACACTGTTAAATACAAGACCAAAGACAAGACCATTGTTAAAGACAAAGACGTTCAAGACACCATTCTCAAAGACAAGAAGCCTGCTCATATCAACAAGGCTGTTAACAAGGACAAAACGAAGACCAAGAAACTCTCCAGTGCTAGACCCTCTACTTCTCACCATGTCAAGTTAGTCAGCACTACGAATCCTTCTTTGAATGGTGCTGTGAATCGTGATGGAAGTAAAGATCTCTCTTTTCTCCAGGCCTTGAATTATACTCCAAAACATTCTCGATCCAAGACTGTTGATGGCACAAGTAGCGATTTCAACTCTGACAAGAGTTCTGACAAGAACTCTTCTGACATTAAAAGCTCTTCTGCTAGTCTTTCCAAGAACTCTTCTGCTAGTCTTTCCAAGGACTCCTCTAATACCCCCTCCACTCCCTCTCCTCTCATTCGATCAGCTGAAGACGCTCGTCGGTTTTTCGAGTCCAAGCGAGACCAGCGTTTTTCCAAAGACGAGTCTGACCTGGAAGACCTGTCGTGGGCTGACGAGGTGTCTGAGAACGACGACGAGGTTCGAATCCTGCTTGTGAAGCCTTCTCCCAACAATTCTCCAAAGAAGGACACAAGTGTGTGTCGAGAAGACATCTCAGACACCTCAGGCACCTCAGGCACGTCTTCGAGCCGGAAAATGACCCTCTCTCCTTCTTGTCCTTTGCTTGGAGCTGACGGAAAACGAGGAGGAGGGTACTATGACGGTCTCCAGGAGGTGACAGATATGATGAGAGGGCTAGAGGGCGGTGATGTTGGTAACTGCAGTGTTGAGGTTCATGCACACAGTATCGCTCATTTGGATGACGAAAACACTGACGCTCACGCTCACGGTGACTACAGATACTCCCACATCGAACACTACAATACCACTGCTCCTTTGTCCTATGCTGCTGCAGTTGACTCGTTTATGAACGACAATGCGTACTCCACTGCTTGGCCTGAACACTGGAACGAGCCTTTTTTAGACCAGGGGAGTGAAGACAAGTCTGACGACAACTCTTCGCTCCAGTCTAGCGACGTCAACTTTTTCGTTCCTGGAAACACGCCTTTGAGAAGAGTCGACAGCGAGAAAGTAGACATTTGTGCCGGTATGATTGGTGTGGCGTCTCTGAGAGCAGACACCAGTCTGAAACTCGATGCGGGTATTGAAGTTGCTCCCAAGTTTCCGTTTGACACCCAACCTCCAGATGGAACAAAAGTGTCTCTTCCTGCCAGAGTGCCTGTTTCCTCGGTGACAAAGTTGGTTCCTAGAGTGCCTGTTTCTGCTGTTGCTGATTCTACAGCACCTCTTGGTTCCATTCCTGCTACTGCTCCTCTCAAATCGCCTTTCATGGCTTCTGCTACCACTCCTGCTGCTACTACTGCTCCTACTACAAAACGCAAAGTGTGTCTCGACGACTACCGCCGCAAGGAGTCTCCTGACACTCCCTTCAAGGCTTGGATTAGAGCTGTGGATCACAGGTATCCTTTTGATGAGCCTCTAAAGTATGACACGCTGCCTGCTCCTCTTTCTCTCCCTACATCTTCTCGCAGCAGTAATAACCCTTTCGATAGAGGTGACACAGGAGGTGCTTTTGGTGCTGCTGAGAACAAGACTTCTCCGTTTGGTAATACTGTGAATGAGCTTCTTTCTTTCGATACTGCCTCTTCAACTGCTTCTTCCTCTTCTGTCACTCCAGTCACTGTTTCTCGACACTCTACTCCTCCTGGAGCTTCACCAAAAAACGAAACTTCTCTCTTTGTCGCTCTTGGAGACCCTTTTCAGCTTAGTCTTCCGCAGGCTGACAGTATGACTGAAAGAGCAGCTTCCAGAACCCACAGAAAGTCTCTGTCTGTTCCTAGAAAGCCGGTAGGTGGTGAACCAGCGACTGAAACTCCCCTGTCTTCTTCACGTAGTTCTCCCTCGGTGAAGTCTGCAGACGAAGTGAGCTCTTGTGGTGTGTCTAGAAGCCAGTCTCGAGTTGTCAGTGGCTCTTCCGGTCACACTTGTGTTGATTCCGAGCGGTTGAGTGTGAAGGACATGGTGGCTGCTATTGACGTCAACACTGTCGACAGAGAGAGACTCATGAAGATCAAAATCAAGCCGTTTCGAGGAAGCAGGCTAGAACGAGACGCCCGAGACTTTGTGAGGGAGTTTGAGTGGCACGTGAGTCGGTATGTGGGTAAGCAGGCTGCCGAAATCGACTTCATGCTGCTCTATACCCACTTCAATGGGTTCCTTAACGATTGTCCAGTCCCTCGGCTCTCTAGAGTTGACTCTTGGAAAGCTCTTCGAGAATGGTTCACTCATGAGTACTCAGTTTTTGCGAGTGAATACATGCACAGAATGTACTACGTTGGACAGATCTGTAAGCAGCGAATCAGAAACGGAGATGTGTTTGGCTACTTGAATGAGATGTTGAGGCTTACCACCAGAACTGTTGAGTTCACAGCTGAGGACAAGACTAATATCTGTGACACGCTTCGACACCATATTCCCCAGGAGTTTCACGATCTCATTGTTGAGAAAGACGACATCACTACCACAATTGAACATCTTTACAGTGGTTTGAAGAAAGCTAACGTGGTTCGAGCTGTTTCTCGAGTTTCTGCCATTCTCAGATCTCCGGCTACAGCTGAATTTACATTCGAACACCCCTCATTCGAATGCGGATACGACAGCGACAACAGTGAGGCTCCTTCTATTCGACGGAAAGAGTCTCGAGCGGCAATCTACGGGTCTCGAGCAGCGGCTAGTACACAACACAAGAGACTCAGTGTGAATGGAGACTTGACCATTCGTATTTCAGTGGCTTGAGGGGAGAGAAGCGTAGGTGGTACGCAGACATTCATTTGGAGGCGTGAAGCCTGGATTATATATATTGGACATGTTTAATGATTTGCAGTAAGCAGAACATGAGTGACTGTAATTGAGTGATTGTAATTGAGTGACTGTACTTGTAGAATATTGAGTGACTATAGTGACAATAACACAGACTTTCTAGAAGTGGAGACTTCGGAGTCCGTTCGTATTCGTTTACAAGTATCAAGCTCTGACTCGGGTTGGTTTGAACTGAGTTAAGTGGGGCTGTTTATTTAGCCGTACATTTACTTCATATTACTTAAGTCATTCATATTCCTTTAAATGTTTAGTCCAAGTAATTACTTGACACATGGAACAAGGTATTCTGAGGTATAATGATAGGACGTATAAACCCCCAAAAACCGCATCAGGAAACACTTCCCGTGGACACGTGCCATTCTCAGCTGCTTGTCTCATAAGCCGCCCGTGTCTCACTTGCACAGGTCTCCACACTGATAAGACAGGGTTTCGAGATGCGCATCAGAATCAGGGTTGAACTGGATTTATGAGAGGGGTGCGGAATGTATGAGAATGTGTGATCTCTGTTTTTCTGAAGGATGGTTGGCATTAGTACGGATACAAGTATCTTGTTAGAATCATGTGTAAAAGTTCTACCAACATAACCCTGACTAACCCCACACAAGTACAACCCTCTCATAACAGATCAAACTCATCTTCACCACCTCAGACCACCTCAGACATCTATGGCCCAGACAGGAAGGTCCAACGAGCGGATCGTCAACTCAAATATATAAGCTACTTGGTTATCTTTAATGAAGATAAGGGGTTTGACGAGGAGACTACTTGTACTTGTTGGGCGTCCAGGGACAAGTTCATGTGGAATATGTTGATCACGTGACAACCCCAGAATTGGCGCTTACTAATCAACTCCGATTCGGCAGTTCAAAAACCCGCTTTGTGTCCTTCAAAATGTCTTGTTGCTGCGCCAAGATCTTCCTTCTTAGTCTTTTAGGTTCAATGTAGATGTAGATAAGCGGGGTTTGCCGAAGTGTAGTGTTTGTGGAAAAACAAGAGATTGAGGTGTGGTGTTTATATCATTAGACTCCTACTTGTCTCCTGATTCTAATGGTACTTCTAAAAATCCAAAATCTCTATTATTCGCCAAGATATGCTCCCTTTTCTCTTCAATTAAGTTCTTCAAGTCCATTATCTCCACTGTAGCAAATATATAAAGCTGGAGAGATCGCTGGAGGCTTCGGTATACTAACATGAGTCTCTCGAATCCCCCTGAAGACTCCACTTCGGTCAATATGGCTGAGAAGTCTTTCAATGCGTCTATGGACAAGTCCCCTTCTATGGACTACTCCAAAGCCGACATTGAAGTCGGAGAAACCTCATTGACAGACATTGCCGAGCTCGATCCAGCTACCGACCGTCGGCTGCTGCGCAAAATCGATCTCTACATCTGCCCTGTTATGATGCTCGTCTACGCAGTGCAGTTCATGGACAAGCAGACCAACTCTACGGCTTCGGTAATGGGACTTAGACAGGACCTAAACATGAAGGGAAACGACTATTCGTGGTCGGGCACTTCGTTTTACCTTGGCTATTTGGCCTTTGAGTTCCCCGCCGTCTATTTGCTGCAGAGATTGCCTCTGATTCGAACTCTGTCTACCTTCATCATTGTCTGGGGTATTGTTCTGTGTCTCCATGCCACCCCCAACTATCCCGGTTTCATTGCGCTGAGAACGATTCTCGGCATGCTGGAGTCGGCAGTCACCCCGGCCTTTGTCATTATCACGTCTCAGTGGTACAAGCGAGAGGAGCAGTTTCTGAGAACGTCTTTCTGGCTGGGAGCCAACGGTATTGGTCTGATTATCGGCTGTCTGATGGCCTACGGACTAGCCGTCAACCACCACCTGCCCATCCACGGCTGGAAACTCGTGTTCATCATCACCGGAGTCATCACCATTGCTGTGGGTCTTCTCATTCTCTTTCACTTTCCCGATGAGCCCTCCAAGGCGTGGTTTCTGACGGAAGAAGAACGCAAACTGGTGGTGATTCGAGTGCGAGGCAACCAGGGCTCGTTTGGCAACAAAAAGTTCAAAAAGCACCAGTTCATCGAGGCGTTCAAAGACCCCCGAACCTGGATCTACTTCTTCTACTGCATTTCCTCAAACATTCCCAACGGAGGTATCACCAACTTTTCCACCATTCTCTTCTCCGAAACACTGGGTCTGGGACCTATTCGAGGCCTGCTCATGCAAACTCCCCAGGGAGCAGTCGAACTTGGAGGCTGTATCATCTTTGGCCTTCTGGCTCAGTACACTCAATGGCGTCTGTTCTGGTCCATTGTAGCTCAACTGATTGCAGCTGTGGCCATGTGTCTGCTTGCGTTTTTGCCGGGAAACCAGTCAGCCGGTCTGGCGGGTCTCTATCTCCTCATCATCTACCCTGTTGGTTTCATTTGCATGCTTTCTTCAGTCGCTTCAAACACCACGGGACACACCAAAAAGGTGACTGTCAACGCAGTCATGCTCATTGGATACTGCGTGGGTAACATTATCGGTCCGCAGACGTTCCGGGCCGACGATGCGCCTCAGTACGTGCCGGCAAAGGTCTCCATGGTTGTTCTGTTCTTCGTGGCTGTGGGTCTCAACACTCTTCTTCTGTTTGTGAATCTTGCAGAGAACAGAAAGAGAGATCGAGAGGGCACCATGGACCCTTCTCCTCAGGAGCTGGCGGAGATTCAGAACTCGGACATGACAGACATGGAAAACAGGTATTTCCGATATGCCATTTAATATTATTGTTGTTAGTTAGTTAGTTAGTTAGTTATACTTGAAATGCATAATCTATTACATGCTGATGTTATCCTATATCCTAGTGCTTGAGAGCCGTTTTATATTGAACCGTTAACAGAGTCATATGTTCAACTCATTTTCTACTGCTGCCGCTGATAAATACCCCACAGAGTATCGTGGCTCTCCTTGAGGGACGCAAAACTGCTCTTGGCTGCACTCAGCTCGTTCTCCAGCTGCACCACCTTGCCGGCCAGAGAGTCGCCTCCAAACTGCGCGCTCTCGACCATCTGCTGCAGCGTATCTTCGTGAGCAAGAGTCTTTTGTCGGGGCTGGATCTTGCACAGAACGTCGTGGTCCTCGGGCTTGTCGTCCTGCACTCGTTTGAGCATGGGCAGCTTGACGGCGGTCTTGGGGTTGTATTTCTCGGTGGGGAGACCGTGTGTGGTGATGGTCTGCACGTAGGTGATGGGGTTCATCTCTGCTCGAGGCTGCTTGATGGTTCGAGACACCTGTCTCGAGGGCAGGTCCCACACGCAGAGAGAGCCCTTGTCGTCGGCCGAAACCAGCAGAGTGGCGTCGAAAGAGAGAGCCAGCGAGGTCACGGGAGCCTTGTGGTGCGCAAGAGACACGTTTCCAGACTCAACCACCCCCGAGGCTCCTCCCACAGAAACAAGCCCTGTGCTCGGAGAAACGTCGTAGAGAGAAACAGACAGAATCTTGCCGGAAGCACAGCCCACAAAGAGCGCTCGCTCGAGCTGGTCAACCGCCAGAGTGGTGGGGGTCTCCTCTGCAGGAAGAGTGATCGTGGTGAGCAGGGCGGTGGAAGAAACGTCCCAGATCCGCACAGTTTTGTCTGTGGACACTGTGAAGACACGGGCGTCACGTGCAGGACCCCCGCCAACCACCATGTCAACCACGCCGAGATTGTGTTCGGTCCACGTGATACAGGGCTGGCAGTCCTTGGGATCGGACGCCATGGTCACCAGAGACCATCCCAGCACTCGGGCGTCCTTGGACGTGGAAAACAGCAGGCCGTCGGTAAACGCCAGCTTCGTGACGCCCTGGTAGTGCACTTCTCGCGAGAATACGAGCTTTCCAGAGGCCAATTCCCACACAAACAGCCGACCAGACGCAGATCCACCCGCAAGCCAGGTGCCGCACGAACTGGCGGTCAAACAGCTCAGTTTTTCGGGGAGCACAATCTGCTGGTCCACAGATTCTCGATTCCAGTTGTACACGTGCATCATGGCTCCCTTGGTCTGAGCAGAGAACAAAAGCGGATTGCCCGAGGGGGTGTTTGTGAGGAAAACTGAGAGGTTGGGGGCCGTCTCATCGTTTTTGAATTGCGTGATGTTGTTGCCGGAATGCAGATCGACCGCACAGGCGCTTTTGTTTGTGGTGTAGATGATCAGTTCTTCCATGGTAGAGCGTCGTGGAGAATCGAGATATCGATATAGAGGTCAATATGCACCCTTGGATAATTTTTAATAGGCTCGCTGTGCATGAACCTAGATGGTGGCTAAGTGGATGCAAGAGTTTAGTTGGGATTTTGTTAAATAGATTGGGGTGAAAGACTACCTTCTTAAATGGCCAATAGAGATGGTATAAGAAATCTGAAAAATGAAAATTGCTAATGGTAGTGTGGCAATCATTCGTGTATCTTTAGGTCCCTGTTTAATCCCTTCAGCATCCTTCTTATACCGTCCTCATCTCCACTCCATAAAGTTGGATCTAAAAGAAAAACACGCTAAATCGATAATTAGAGGTCATATCGGCCTAAATCAGAGCACATCGAATACGCAGCACTTTGGTCGAAAAAAACTGCTCCTTTTCGGAGCAAAAAAAAATGGCGACATCCGCAGGATTCGAACCTACGCGGGGAAACCCCAAGAGATTTCTAATCTCTCGCCTTAACCGCTCGGCCAGGATGCCCGAAGTTAAATTTTTGGGGTGCTGAGTCATCTTGACGAGAGATCTGCTTAGTCATCCGGCCAAAAATAATGCTTCAATTGGGAAAAGAATAAGGTGGGTGTTTTTGAACTGTTCTCTGAAATACAATGGTCCGTTCTTTTTACTCAAATACTGTCTATTAAGATGTGCAGATCGAATACTTGGTGACGAGACGGGTGACATTCACAGAGGTTGTGCTGACATGTTTGATCACTCTAAACGACTTACAAAGCTGTAGAACTCCACTAATACTGTCGTATTCTCTTTCAAACAAGCTTCAACCTCATCTATTCTTCATAAGAAGGACTTATTATACAGGTATCTATTGTAGAAACACTGTGAGGAAAGCTCTGAGAGTCGCTGAAACACGTGAACTATCGGAATCTGGAATAATTGAGCATTGAAAGAGCTCTGAGTGTCTCTAGTTGCTCTTACTTATCTTCATCTCAACTGCACAGGCGTTGAAGAATCTCAATCCACTGGAACATCTCTATAGATACCAAGGCCCATAGCACCTGCAAATACCGTGTACAGAGCGCGAACACCAACAAACCAACCACAGACGCTCTCTTTAATCGCTTTGACTAAAAGCAGCGTCGCTCAATGTGAACGTTCCATGTGATATTCATGCATGCCGATATCGCTTGGAGAGAGAGTGAAGAGAACGACTCAAAAGACGCAATTGTGGTCCGATTTGGAAATAAAATACATGGCTGGATTCCTGAAGCCCCGAGGAGTCCAGCTGTACCGCTCACTAACCGACAGCTCCTATATTGAGCCCCCCTCACCCTTACATAAAGTTGTGTGGAGAGGTTGCATGAGTCATATCCAATCGAAGATGAGCCTGGGGTACAGACGCCAAGTAAGCGATGCAGGCGGCCCTATTAGGATCAGATAACACGGGGAAATAGGTTGGCGGGAGTCTTGGGTTTGGAGGGGGGGAAACCGTGCAACTCTTTGGAAAGATGTCAGAAATAAAAAATAGGTATACCAAATTAATCAGGAGATTGAGCTGAATCGAACCCTTTTCTCAGATTCGAAATCTACCCACTACTTCCCCAAATATGTCAACATCTCCCTTTTCCTTCAATTGAGAAGGTTCACCACTCTAAACACCTGCCAGACATACCAGCCAAACAAGACTCCAAAAGACGTCTCCCAGTGACCCAATTAGCATTTAAACTACACAGAACGAATCAGCACACCGCATATACCCACTTCCCACACCCCCCACACCCCCCACAGCGACCCCCACGAACCCTAACCCTGCAGCAGGGTTTCAAAAACTTCTCCGATATCGCTATACCCCAAGAATCACATATGTCGGTCAAACGTGAATCTTCAGAGAGCCCCGGCGTCCAGACAAAGGACAAGCGGCTTGCATGTGTCGAATGTCGGCAGCAAAAGGTCAAATGCGACGGTCAGGAGGGCTCCGACTGCTCGCGATGCAAGCGGAAGGGCATTCCATGTGTGGTTCAGAAGGGCTTCAAGCGCACGTATAAGAGGGCTCAGTTAGCGAGCCTGGAGGGCGAGATGGAGCGGCTCAAGCGCGTTCTGGACGAGCAGGAACGGGCCAAAACACAGGCGTCGGCTCACCAGAGCGCCAGCTCGCTGCTGGATCTCAGCAATAGTGCCATTCACTATGCGGTTCCTGTGGGAGTCGAAGAAGGAGGGAGCGAGATGCAGCTTCCACCCCGAATAGGAAGTGCGGATACCGGATTGAGTAACTCAGATACCGGATTAGGCAACTCGGATACCCAACTGGGCCAGGAGCCCGCGGTCGAGACGCGCAACCTGCCGTCGCCCAGGTTCCAGCCGGCCCCGCTGCCCGTTGTTGAGTCACGTGACTCGCCGGACGCGGCGCCCATTCCGTCCTGTGTCAAGCCCAAGACCATTCACGAGGTGACGCTTTCTGTGGCGACTGTGAATGCGCTTTTCAAGGAGTTTGTGGACCACTATCATCCCATTTTGCCCATAGTCAATCTCCAGGGCGGTCCCGAGCACATCTACCGGCAATGTCCGTCGTTATTTTGGACCATCATGCTGGTGGCTTCCAGACGGTATGCTGAAGACGACACCTTGTTGCTTCGGTTGACGGAGCCTGTCAAGGCGTGTCTTGCTGAAGTGACCATCTCTCCCATCACTCGGTACGTGGCCTCGAACTCGCAGGTGCCGATTCTCAACATTGCGTCGGTCCACTCGGTCCAGGCGTTTCTGGTCTACACCATGTGGCCTCCTGTCACGTCGTCTCTGTCTGCAGACTCGTCCTGGAACACCTGTGGAGTCGCGCTGTTTTCGGCCATCAAAATCGGCCTGCATTGTCCCGGATACGCCCGGGACTTTTCGCGCATCAAAACGGCGTCGTCCAACTCGCTGTATCCCCAAATTTCGGAGCAGATCCGCACCTGGATCGCCTGCAACATTGTGTCGCAGACCGTGGCGACAGTCATGGGTTTTCCGGCCTTTGCCAACTTCGACTCGTCCATTTTGAGCGCCTGTTCGAGCGACTCGTCGGTGGTCAACGTGCCTGAGTCGCTGAAACAAATGTGTCTGCTGTCTCAACTGGACCAGCAGATTGAAAAGACGCTGAACAGCAACTCCAAGGACCCCCTGGGGCTCTGCCAAAGCACCGAACGGCTGTCGCTGATCAGCATCATCTCCAGACGTCTCGACCGAGTGGAAACCGAGGCCAAAGAGTACGATCCGCTGCGACGATTTCTGTTTCTGAGCGTCAGAGTGCGGCTCTACATCTACTACTACCTGGACAACATGGACTTCAGCGACATCCAGCTGCAAAAAGGTCTCGTGCAGCTGTACAACGCGAGCCTGGAGTTTTTGGATCACGTGACCTCGGTGCACGCACGTGACCCGTCGTTCATCAAGTACCTCCCCGGCGTGTACACGCAGCAGATTTGGCAGACGTTGTGTGTGATCATCAAGATTATCCATTCGAGTTTGAACGAGTTCATTGACACGTCTTCGGGCAAGAAGCTGTTTGACGAGTGTCTCAAGTTGCTGGAAAGTGCGTCGATTCTGAAACACGACATGGCGTACCGAGCGTCTGAGATTACGTACCAGCTGTGGCACCTGTATGCCACTCTTCACAAGTCTGGACGAACTTCCACCAAGGTGAATATTCGAACGCGTCTTTCGGCCTCCGTCTTCTTTGACTGTCTGTGGACCATGAGAGAGGAGTGCGGTATTCGGTCCATGGCTCCTTCTGTCCTCACTCAGGTGTACAGACAGGGTAATCAGCCTGCAGGCGTCAAACAGCTGTTTACCAACATTCCTCTGGATCCCAAGCCTCGTCTGGCTACAGAGTTGCCCATTCATCACCCTCAGGGCTCTTCCACGTACCCTATTCACCCTGCCAGTGCTTCTTCTGGTGTTGAAAGTGACGGAGATCATTCCCAGGGCTCTGCAGTGTCTGGAACTCGAACTCCTCATCTGTCTTCGTCTCCTTCGGAGAATAGAGCCAAGAGGATCAGACTGAATTCCGGATCCAGCGATGGGAAGGAGGGCAGGAAGATTGTGTCTGAGCAGCTGAATGACAACTCGGCGTGGTTTGATACGCAGGGCATGGACAATTGGGATTTGGATAGCATTTTCAAGGACGTGGATTCGATCATGAATGATTTTGGTTTTAGGGCGGATGAAGCGGGGGTTGCGGTGAACGAGTAAACCATGAGCGAGTGATTATGAGCGAAGCGAATAATCACGAACAAGGAAGCTATGAGATATAATCCTGAGCGATAATCATGAGCGATAATCATGAGCGAAGCGAATGATTATTTGAATGGACAAAGTGAACAAGTCTTGAATGGACAAAGTGAACAAGCTTGCTCCACCATGAAGTGCTTCTCAGAACCACACATTTCGCTCACTGGCATCGGCACATTGGAGCATTACTGCTCAGGATAATGGTGGTCCAGGTGGACTACAAAGACAGGCGTCTCGCACATAGATAATAGATGTACATTAGGTGAATGGGGTGATATAGGAGCTGATGTAGGAGTTTTTGTACTTGGGTCGGTAGGTCAGTGATGGTATGAATGTGTGTTACTAGAAACTCTGGCAACTAACATATCTTGTACTTGTAGTACTCCTGATGCTATATCGTGGATTTGTACTTGTAAGTACTTGTAGAATATACTTGTACTTGTGGTAGGAATAATCATTTTGGACAGCCAGACTGTTTTTGAATCGAGAAGCCTTTATGCAAATAGAAGAATGTTTTCTCAATCGTTTTCATCTTCAAGTTACTTGTATCAATCTTGCCTATGCAACCCTCAATCTCAGTGTATAAGTACTTGTACTTGTACTTGTATGCTCCCACTTTTCTGTACTTGTACAATCACTCGTGAAAGCTGATAGAAATTGATTTCCAGCTTCCAGAGTTATCCAAGTGAGAAAACATGGCACTTTTCTACTTGGAAACGCCTGTATCCATTTGAACAGAACTAATCTGTACACTATACCTGTAGTTACTCCAAGAAGATTACATGCCAGTGAACTGTTAAACACTGAAGGATCTTGCAAAACATGTCTGGAGAAATCAACTCGTCTTTTCACTTGTACAGTACTTGTACTTGTAGTTTTATACACAGTAGTAATCACATTTAATAGTCTACCTTCACTTCTAATACACCAGTTGATTAGGTAAGTCCATAAAGACACCATTTCATCCATAGAAGATTAATGAAACAAAATCAAGTACGTCCAAGTAAATAGCTACATTTACTATCCATACCACGTCTCAAACATCACCCACAAACTCCAACATCTCCACTCACTCAATACGACCTTCATGCATGGAAGGGTCTCATGGAAGTTCATTTGGAAACGCAAACTGAGCCAAATCGCAGACTAAAGCTACTTGCTGGGACCGCTGTCACGTGACGAGCACGAATCCGAGCTCAAAACCGATATATCACCGCTTTTCACAAATGTTACAGCACTATAGACTGCTGTCAAAAGCCGAGTCACCGACTTGCCTTGGATGTACCCCTAGGAAGTAAGGAAAATTCAGCCAAAGTGTGTAAAACTGAGATAAATGAACAACTGAAAAGATATAACCAATAACAACCACCTTCTTTATTCACCACCACCCTTCAATACTCCCCTTAATAATCACCCATTTTCACTGCAAATAAGCTCACGTAATATTTCCGTTTAAGCTTTTGTTCATGCATTAGGGCTAGCCCTAGTTTTCGTCCCATCGCTCACATGACTCTCGCACCGACTCTATTTCCCGATTGGGACACTCTCCCAACCGGCCGTGCGCTGGGTCCCGAGTTTTTTTGACACTTTCCGTTTGTTGATTCTCCAGTTCAGCAACATCAGAAAAAATGCCTCCTAAGGTGAGTACCTAGAGACGACAAGATGACGGCGACGGCGATGACGACGACGACTAGACCACGACAATCGGAGTATTTGGAACGACTTTGGAGACCTGAGGAGGTTGAGGAAAAAGGGATGAGAATTTTGGTGGATCAGTGAAAAATTTGGCTAGTGGGTGGAACGTTGAATATGGCTCTGAGTTGAAGTCGAGTCTTTCTCATGACTTGAATGAACACATATTCGTCAGCCTCAGAATGTGCCCCATTTTTCCATGCCTCTTTTTTTCCAGCTCTTTGTGTCACTCCACCACTGTTTGGTGATGTGTGTTAGACTGAGTCCTTGACCACTCAACTCCAAGTCAGCTGCACTGTGCTCCATTGTGCGTTCGAATCTCCCAACGTGCTTTATACTGAGATTGGAACATCATGATTCTATCATTCGTCAAACGCACTAACGGCTACGCCTAAAGTGCTGATATGACGTTGTCCGCTCAACAAGCCTTCGGCTTGCTTCGCTTCCGTACTAACTCAGTTTGACCCCAATGAGGTGAAGATCATCTACCTGCGAGCCATGGGTGGTGAGGTCGGAGCTTCCTCCGCTCTTGCTCCCAAGATTGGTCCCCTCGGTCTGTCCCCCAAGAAGATTGGTGAAGACATTGCCAAGGCCACCAAGGCCCACAAGGGAGTGCGAGTCACTGTCCAGCTGACCATCCAGAACCGACAGGCCACCGTGTCCGTTGTCCCCTCTGCCTCTTCTCTGGTCATTGCTGCTCTCAAGGAGCCCCCGCGAGACCGAAAGAAGGACAAGAACGTCAAGCACAACGGTAACATCCCCCTGGAGGAGATCATTGAGATTGCCCGAACCATGCGATCCAAGTCTTTCGCCAAGGAGCTGTCCGGAACCGTCAAGGAGATTCTTGGAACCGCCCAGTCTGTTGGTGCCCGAGTCAACGGCAAGCCCGCTCACGTCATGATTGATGCCATCAACAACGGCGAGCAGGACATCCCCGATAACTAGTGTTGTCGTAAAAAATAAATTTGTTTATTATGACCATAGACGTGCGAGCGCCATGAGCCGAAGGCGATTGGCAAAGCGAGCACGTCTATGCGAACGACCTGATCTCAACGATCATCATTCGCTTGTAGTTCACCGTAGTCCGTATCGTTTTTTCCCGTCTTTGACGAGTTTTTTGGAGAAAAAACAGACCATGAAACAGTGATACCAAACAGGACCAAGTCTTCGAACTTGTCCACTGCAAAGATAGAAGTCCTATCCAAGAGCTCTCGGGCTTCGCACTGGAGCTCTTGCACGTTTGCCAACACTCTGGGGATCAACTATTCCATACTTTGCTCCCCTATTTTGGTGCAAACCAGATCAATAAGCCTCTACTCACGGATCCTCTAGAAAGTGGAGTTTTCCGTCTGAGAGTGCCTAACATTCTTTGAAATAACTGCTATTTAGAATAATTACATTTTTGACAGAAAAAACGAGTGTGTTGACGAGTTTCATTGAAAAATCAAAACTGACAAATTGTAGGTTCCCAAATTATACCCTTTTTGGTACGTAACCCTATGATACGAATTTCCGTATTAGGAATGAAACCGGACCTCCATCTCTACTGAGCGCTACCGATGTGCTGTGGTGAATCTGATATAACAAACTGGGGTTGGTTTGAGGTGCTGATTCGATTGAAGTTGGTCCTGTGGCGATAGGATGGATATTTGTGGAGTAGATGCTACAGGGAAGGACTGAACCGCAAGTACGCTGGATGAAGACCAAGGAGAACTCTGGTGCGGTTCTTTATATGACGGAAAATGGTGATTAGACTGTGAGTATTACTTTGGTGCTATCAGCATCCCACTGGCACGAACATTCATGTAGTTCTGGTGTCTCGAATTGAGCTAGTAGGTTGATAGGACTGGTACCTAAAGTACGTATAAGAAGGTCATGGAGAACACTGGTGGCATATTGTATGGTATAAAATGACAGGTGAGAGTGAACAATCCAATGACCCTATTCACGTGTTTTCAGCTCTAATAGTTGTGCTGGTATAGACATTGTCTAGAAAATGTATACGGACGTAAGGCTCAGTCTCATAACCACATTCAGATGACAAAGAGGGTGTCTTTCCTGTTAATCACTTTGATGTCAGATACATGTACCACACCTGAAACAATTGATCTAGGTAAATGTCTCTGATTTGGTTCCCTCATTCACATCCACATCTTGACTGAAGTACCGGTACACTTAACTACAAGCGATGTCTGGACTACTTGTAGCCAAAGGGGAAAGTTTGTCTGGTTACTTACTTGTACAAGGAGGTATTTATCAGTGATGGCTGTTTTCCATTCAGATCTGAAGCCGTGCAATCTACCCTAGACGTCCTACACCCTTACCACACCCCCTCAGTCAAAATGCATAATCCTTTATTATATACCCTTCATTTTGGTCCATTAGCGGTCAAATTCGAAATCAAAACCCGATCCTAGCTCGTCTGACCTCGGTGATCACAAATATCAGCTCCGTTTGCTCGTGCCATGTCTATTGCGCGAGATATTTGACTTTTTGTGATTCCCAAAATCGTCATCTTCAGATCTCCACGAAATCGGCACTTTCACCTCCTTTAAAAGACCACCTCCCACGGCTTCACCTTGTGGTCTCTTCCGTCTTCTCTCACGGTCTCTCTATTCACATCTCTCTCCAGAGCCTTTCTCATGTCGTAAGCATCCTCTCTATCTCCATAGTAACCCACCACTCGTCTATAAACCGAGTAGTCGAAGCCCTCGTACATGTCTATAGCCATCTGGTTGGTGGTTCGCACAAACAGATCGACAAAGTAGCAGTGGTACGGCTCTGGAGCTGCGGTTCGACGTTCAAGTTCTGTGCACAGAAACTTGGCCAAACCAGCTCTTCTCTGAGTATAAGCGACAGTGACGGCAGTAATGTGACTGTGCCACTCCATGCCCTTACCCTCGGCCTTTCCCATCATGTATCCAGCACACAGACCAGACTTGTCGAGAGTCTGGAAAAACAGAGAGGGCCATTCTGCCAGGTATTGCAGGTAAAACGAGATTGTGTAGTTTTCCGTGAGCACGTCGAGGTTGACGGGGTTGGTTTTGAACAGATCTGTCGCGTGGAAAGGCGTTATCGAGGACATGGTGGTGGTTGATGTTGGATATGGTGATCTTGATCGAGCATAGGAGGTGAGTTTGGTAGGCACGCAGTTCGATCCCCGAGTGTGCACTTGACAGGGATGTGGTTAATTGGTATTCATATTGTTAGGTGAAGGGCTTCAATGTGTTTTAGAACGTATTTGGGGTCTCTTTTAATTTTCTCAGCTACAGTTGGCTCTCGATGTGCTTACTGATGCTCTGGGTGCCTGCCTAGATGTAGAATAGAGATATGATCATAACAACACACACGTGAATGCTATAGGGATGGGGACTTCGAATTTGTGTTCCAATGGCTCGAAATGATTGTTTGGGTGACTTGTTTTACGTCTCTCAAATGCTACTTAGAACTATGGTGTCCCCTATCATGTAGTTTTGAGTAGCTCAGGAGATGTATCTCAAAGCTGTGGAATCAACAGAATCCCATCCAGAATTGATATGTAGTGCATTGGTGAGCTCTCATTTTTTATGTTGACAGTTTTACCTTCTTTGAACTGACGTGGTTCATTTTACAACTTCTAATCAATGCCAAGCTGAGGAGATGGGGACGATGATTCACTCTGACTTCTTCAATAGACTCCCCAGAAATTAATGGTCTTCTGGAGCTGATGTGTTAATGATACAAATACACGCTGGACATCTCTCTGTGTTTATGAAATATCTCCATTCCACATCTTGACATCATCCTTGGAGACTTGAAGCTATATGTTTCTACGCGTTTGACATTCAGTAGAAATAAGACCACTTACTAATCTGCACAAACACCACCGCTTGGGCCTAACAGCTGTGTTGTCTGTACATGCTTCTTTCCGTATTTATTCTCATCTCACCATTATCTCCATTCACCACCTCATAAGTCTAGACTCCTAATAAAGTTCAAGTGTGAGACGGCTTCTGAAACACCCGTCATAATTAGTGGGCAGAACAGAACAGTCCTCAGTCGATCAAAACTAAGCGGAAATCGAATTTGAAAGCTTTGAGGCACTTTTTGAGCTTTCAGTAGTAATATTCTCTTCCTAGCTAGTTCATATATCCTCTCTGTCTCCAAATAATGCCCCATATCCTCGCCCATCAAAACCGTATCGGCAATAAGAATGCAGATTCGGAGAATTAATGCGCCTCGAAACTTGTCGCTGTTTTTAGGGCTTCCCACAGCTTTGAGTTTGACCAGCAAAAGTCGACCAACTCAGCCAGTTTTGGTCCAATCAGAAAGCTGAAAATTGCGTTGGAGTCAGCGTAATAAACTGACCACAGTTGTACACCTCGTTTTTGGCCACTATTTCTCTCTTATTATACCCTTAAACTCTAATTGCGATAAGGTCACCTTTTAGGCCAATTAATTCGCGGCGAAATAGCTACAGGTATGGGGAACCAAGTTTTCGAGAGTGGGCAAAACCTATAGGGTGCTAGCTGGCGATGTAGAGGTACGGCGAGTAAGGCGAGACTAGCAGTAGATTCAGCTCGTTTCACTCTATCTCGTGGTGTAATTTTCGTCGTTTTATCTGTAGTATTAAACCCTGCTTATGTAATCATATTGTGAGACCTGGAATACATGACTCTGAGACTAGGTAAGGCCGTAAAAAGATGGTGGGTGTGTGTGTTGACGTGTGTTGTCGCCCTGTCAGATCCCAATGCAGCACGTGACGTCGCTTTCTGAATGTTTGATGGACATCTCATATTCATGATCAAGACATACTCATACAACTTAGGGTCCCCAAAATACAACATTGTAGATCAAATACTGACTAATCGCATCAAGGATCCAATCATAACAAGCGAAGCATAGACACCGACTATCTAATGCCCCTCCTTATCCCACAGGTCCACTCACACACCACCCACAAGTCTCATCCGTCTTACTCATAACCTATCCTTTGAGTTTAGACATGTGCCAAGTGAACTCTTATAACTCAGCCAAGAAACGAGATACAGGGCAGAAAATTGCACACGACCCTAATACACCCACCAGCTCCCTCCCTACATGATTTCCCACTTGTACCTCCACTCCTACCTCGTATCCTCTCTCTTAGGGCAACCCAATTACCCTGTCGTTGAGGACTCCACGAGACTCTTCCGATGGAGTCAAAAACAAGCTTAAACGAGTCTCCCAACACGCTGCAGTATTTTCCGTGTCTTTATTTACCCCCACGACCCCCCACATCACCTCTGAGCACGTCTCCTGCTCTCCCCCGGGTAACAGTCTCAAACTTACACCTCTTGTCCACGCACGACTCTAAAAGCTTTGGAGCACTACAAAAAAACCCGACCTTGCCTGTTTGAAACATGTCCCAGTTCATTGGAAAGACGATCTCGCTCATCTCCAACAGCGACATCCGGTACCTCGGCGTTCTGCATGAGATCAACTCCGAGGAGTCGACCGTGTCGCTGATGAAGGTGCGCACCTTTGGCACCGAGGGCCGAACTGGAGGCGTCAACGAGATTCCCGCGAGCGACGCTGTCTACGACTACGTGGTCTTCCGCGGCAGCGACGTCAAGGATCTCAAGATTGCTGTGAGTATGCCGATTGAGGGGTGGTGGTGGTGGTAACGATGGCATTGATTGTGTTGTGTTGTGTTGTGTTGTGCTGTGTTGTGCTACGTTGTGGTATCTTCATGTTGTGCTACATCACGGTATCATCATGTTGTGCAACGTGGCATATCACGTCACTGTTCACCATGCAATTGAACATGGAGTGACAGTATCTCATAAGATGCTTATCACACACACAATCCCATTGTCCAATGTTCATTACAATTGTCCATTGTCAATGCCATTGTCAATGTCCATTACCA
This sequence comes from Yarrowia sp. JCM 30696, assembly GCA_001600535.1. Classification (NCBI taxonomy): domain Eukaryota; kingdom Fungi; phylum Ascomycota; class Dipodascomycetes; order Dipodascales; genus Yarrowia; species Yarrowia sp. JCM 30696. The sequence continues at coordinate 1,379,061 of BCKG01000005.1, forward strand.
CTATCCATCCCCCACATACACAATGATGAAGCACTAGGATGTAAATTATTTCACCCGAGAGCGCAAAAAACCGTGCGGATATTTCCTGCCTTCCTTCTGATTTTCGAAGAAGTCTCATCATTTCTTCTCCCATACACCATTCTAACCCCAGGACGAGTCCGAACTCGAACCCCAGCAGCCCCAGCAGGCCCAGACACAGGAGGAGGCTGCTCCCGAGCCCCAGGAGTCCCCCGTAGCCCCTGTAGTTGCTCCTGTAGCCCCCGTAGCCGCCGTCGAGGACCCCACTCCTCGAAAGGCTCGTCCTGAACCCCGTCAGGAGCCTCGAGAACCGCGTCAGCGACAGCCTCGAGAGCCCCGAGAGCCCCGAGAGCCCCGAGAGCCCCGGGAGCCTCGAGAGGCCCGGGAGACTCCTGCTCAGCCGTTTGACTTCTCGTCGAACCAGATTGAGGAGTTCAAGAAGGAGATGACCGAGGACGAGCAGACGGAAAAGTTCTACAACAAAAAGTCGTCGTTTTTCGACAACATTTCGCACTCGACCCGGGAGCAGCAGCGGGACCCCGAGCAGAACCGGGCCAACCGAGAACTCAACATGGAGACGTTTGGCCAGACGGACTCGGGATTCCGTCATAACAACTTCCGAGGCGGACGAGGCGGAAGAGGAGGACGAGGCCGGGGACGAGGAGGAAGAGGCCGAGGACGAGGAGATGGCATGAGCAACCGGGACCGTGAGACTTTTGGTAGTTTTACGGGGCCTGCTCCGCGGTGGAACTAAGCACGTGAGCGTAGCGAATGTGCTTGGACGAACACAGATGAGCGCAGCGAGTCTGTGAGTCTAGAGTGAGTCCCAGAGTGAGTCCCAGAGTGCTTCAGCTTTGACCACTCCCCCGCCTGTATATTTATAGTAATTTATTCATCTCAGACAGGAGCAGTTGATGAGACTGCGCACTGGCTGGGCATAATGAACTCATGAATTGATGATGTGTAGATGAGGTGTAGATGAGGTGTAGATGAGGTGTAGATGAGGTTGAAGTGTTCTTGGAGAGGTTTTGTTTGGACGTGTCTTTATAGAATGAAAACCGTGTGCGTGAGGACTTCAGTGTTCAAAAGCACGAATAGACGTGAATGAAGACACTCCACGGCCACAGGGAGTTCATTAATCGATTCTACAAGTAAATACGAAGAGATCGAATGTACTGGGGCTCCCACAGCACTTCTGGGTAAGTTGGTACAGTAGCAATAGGGTGTAGAGCTCTAAGAAGTCGAGCTTCATAATGGGAGAAGGGATGGAGAGAAAAGACCGGGGACTTTGAAAATAGTTGATTTGGAGAAACCTGGTTCCTCAAACGTCGAGCTGGAGCTTTATTGTATCTTTTAGTGCGCATGGAGAGCGTACTATAGTCACATGGCTATAGCAGAACTACATAGCTTTGACTAGACGAGAAACACAGGTGGTTCCATTTCAAAATCTGTGAACTGCCGAGATATCTGATTAAAGCGGTATTTCGAACTCTGCCAACGTTCATCACGTTTCTATCGTGAGTTGTCTCTGGTAACGTTGAGAGATGTGAGGAAAGAGATGTCAGAACATATACGATGATGAACACCATTGGAAATCATTGACAACTGCCAGATTCTCCACAGCGACAAAACAGCCCCTTCAACACCTTCATGTCCTTCTTCCTGGGGTAGTATGTCTCATCGTTCAGTGACTATGGTCCTGCCAGTCTCTACAAGCCAGAATCTCCGAGAAGTAGAGTACTTGTAGAGATCCAAAAGGTCATAGTTCTCATTAGACGCCAATTTGGAAATTGACCCATTAGGATCCAGAGCATCTACTATGGAACTTCGCACTACCATGGCAGTCTGGTTTATAGGTTCAACAGAACAGAGCATTCCAGAGCATTCATGTGAGCCAATATAGAACCTGTAACTACAAGAGACACTTTCACTTATATTTTGAATCGCCCTGACTGGGAATGTACAGAAAAATCTGTTTTTCATCATACAATTTTTGCAGATATCGGTACTCTCTATTGTACACGATCAATGCACCAGAACAGCATCATGAGCTTTAGTATACAAGTTGTGAGTATAACAAGTGCTGTTGGATGTATTTTGAGCCACACTGATTCAGAGGATACAAAAAATCTGCTTCTTTATATACATTTTTTGCGATAAAATGATACTCTCCTTTATACCACACCGTTCCAAGGTTAAAGACAGTTTTACAAGTTCAACTCTTCTCAGATACTGTCCATGACTTAATACTTGTACTGAATACAGGACAGGGGTGGTAAACAGTTCCTGACACATTGTTTGACACACTTCTGAACTACTAGCTCTGACCACGGTCTCTCCTGGCATGATGTGACTTCTCCAATGCACCATTCCACTCTACACACTGAACTCGAAGATGTTCGTCCTAGTAACAGTTATACAGTCCATAAATATTGTATCCGAGACACTACAAACATCTATCCTAAAACAAGATGAAGTATGTACACATTGGACTTCATACAACTCATTTTTACTAGACTGATCTTGAGCCTGATGCGACGTCTGACAAATTAACATAGAGCTATCTACATACGATACAAGATTGAATACAAGGACTTGTACCTCAAAGATGACCGGTAGATACTGCTAAGTAGTTACAAGTAGTTACAAGTCGTTTCCTTACTAAAAAACTCATGTATACTGACATACTAGAGTCTGATAAGTACAAGTATTTCATACTCGAGTCTGACAGTTCATGCTCTACTAGATGGTGAGCCTGTACTTGTAGCACCACTTCGGTCTTCTGATGACTGAATCAAGCCTAATGCGACCTTACCAAAACCCCACTACTCAACATATCGTCCTTATAGGTGACTACTTGTAAAATCATAGCATCAGTCTGAAAGTTCTCTACCAATCTACACCGAAGATGATGCGGTACTACGTACCTAGCATCAACTTCTGACAGTCACTATATGCTACATTCGCGATCGTGCGGTACTACGTACCTAGCACTCTCGCTGAGAGGTCTACGAGTAGCTCACAGTCGCGCGGTACTACGTACCTGGCGCTCCTGTGACCTGGTAAATCTAATCAACATTTTATTTTAATAAACCAATTTCAACGAAACCAACTTATAACTTATCGGGAGTAAGACCAGACGTTCTTGAGGATACCGTCCTCCTGGGTGAGTCGGTTAAGAGAGTCGTCAGCCTCGGCTCGAGATCGGACGTATCCGGACAGAGCGTAGGTGATGTTGTCACCGGCAATGGCTCGGCCGTGCTCGTCAACCTTGGCAACGTTGATCTGGACGGAGGAGTGGTCATCAGCCTTGATGATTCGGTTAGTGGCAGAGCACTTTCGGGGAACGTAAAGCTCGACCTGGGTTAGATAGGGACTTGGTGGGGGGTTTTGTAAACACAGAAAATCGACATTTGAGATGAGGCTTGTATCACCAAAGACACAGAAGCAAAACACTGTAACAGAGCTTTACTTCCAACACAACACAACACATAACACCTCAACTGACACAAACACACAACCACACTTAACACACTAACACACACACTAAAACGAACCACAAACAGCACAAAAACAGCCACGATGAACCGTTAAAAGCGCTCCTTTCACAGATATCCCGCATCCCTCCCTTTCTCTGGTATCACATATCCTTCCTAGTGTGTCATGTCATAAGTCGTGGGTCGTGTTGTGTCGCAGGTCTTCGTGTCGGTTTGTGTCGGTTTGTGTCGCTCGTTTTCTCAGCCGTTCTCTCAGTGTCGCCGATTTCAGTCCTCCGCATTCGCCTCTTCGTCAATACTCACAAGGACACCCTGATCGTTTTCCATTTTGATGTATGATTTGTTGTACGGTGGATTTCGTCAACTTTGAACTGGAAAACTTTGGGAGTATCGCTGGGGGACGGAGTCGGATCGGGAATAAGGTTTTGGGAGGTGGCACGTGGCCACAACTAGGGCTAGCCCTAACGCAGGAAGGCGCTCCAGTCACGTGAACCTTATGTGGGGAATTGGGACGATTAAACCTAGAATTATGGGATTAATGGTGTTAATTCGGAATAATGAGGAAAAAATGGGAAAATAAAAAAACATTGGAAAATCAATTAGTAAAAGCTCAAGAGACATTGAAACTACTCCAATAATTCCTACAAGGCCACTATTGAACCCAAAATCATATGCAATGTCTTAATGTACCTATATATCTATATCAATGCTTACATAAGCAAAAGAACAATCTACGTGACAGAATCATAAGATCACATGATCACTTGTCCTGCTCAATACCCTTTAAAAACCCTATGGTATATCTGCACACATGAATCTGTCCGTTTCCAGAACTTTTGCCATCTTCTCCAGACCAAACCCACGAAACAAGACTCAACATGTCGGTATCGTTCTGTAGCTTGGTAACCACGTGATTCTCGAGATCCAGTAACGCTGCAAATCCTCCATGGTTCCAAAAGATGGCGTATTTGCCAAACAAGTTGTCCAAATCCAGATGAGCCCTGTACCTCAGAGAGTCACAGGAAAGACTCGAAATGGAGGTGATGTAACAGGGCGGCGAGTTGACGTAGTTGTGGGTCACGTGATCTTCTCCTTCTCCCCCCACGTGACTCACGTGACTCACGCGACTCTGGACCTCGGACGCGCCTTCTTTGGCAAAGTCCACAGCGACGCGGACGAGCTCGCCTCCCAGAACGAGGTAGAGATCGCTGGCTCGCACCATGAAGGCGCAGTTGAGGTCACGTGACGAGACGGTGAAGAGTCGGTTGATCACGTGGCCGTCAAAGTCCAGAAACATCATTTCCGGCTGTTCTGTCTCGGGGTAGCACACTGTTGCAAACACAGCTCCATTGGTTTGTTGCAGTTGAGCTCTTGGAGGAATGGGGTTGTGTGTTTGAGCACTCGGTAGAAAGAGGACGGTAGGGCGAGACTGTTCGGATTCCACCTTTAGAAAGTAAAGTCCTCCTGTTTGTACTCCTACCAGGATGGCAAAGAGAGTGGATCCGCAGTTGAGAGCGTAAAGGTCGTCCAGAAACTCTCCCTTGAGGTCAAATTTCCACCGGAACTCCGGCGTCTGGTACTTGTACCCCCACGGTTCTCTCATGAATCGCGGAAACCCCCAATCGAGGTAGTTTCGGGCTTCATTTTCGTTCACGTTTCTTTTCTGCAGCGTAGACACGTCTAGACGAAAACGGCATGTGTTTATGATATCGTGGACGAACAAAAAGTGTCCGTTTTCCACGCTGACGCCCAGCTCGTGTATGTGAAGCGGCGATCGAGATTTGACCAGAGGAATGCCCGTAAACGGAGTGTTTTGGTGCATTTTCGGACGTCGTTTAGGAACAACAAAACGGTGTGTAGGAGTGAGAGAAGAGGTGTCAATGTGGCTGACTGGGGTGTCAGAGTGATGGTCCGAGGCGTTCAGAATGTCTTCCAGTATATCTTTCCACAGAACATATCTCGGTTTCTGCTGTTTGTGGATCCAGGGAACCAGATCTTTGCATGTCTGAAACAGAGCATCATCGTGTTTCAGGGTGGTTTGCACCTGTTCGTGGAGAAAGGAGCACGTGAGACCGAGGCTGTGGAGGTCCAGATACGACAGATGGGCCAGAATCTGAGGAAGTAGTTCTGGTGGTAGTGTTAACATATTGGAGACGGTTTAGGAGACGGTTTGAGATGTATCTCTGTCTCTGAGTTAGCAGTTGGGCCAGGAGTGTGGAAATCAATGGGGCTGTGGAAGAGCTTTCGAACGAATATACTCTCGTGTCTCCATCTCCTTTAGATCATGAGATATCGGTTGTATGTTTTGGTTTTACGCCACTGAGGCATCATTGATGTTGTTGTTTATTGAAGGGAGATTTTCGAGAAGTTCGACCATAAATCAATTTCCCCACTGTCGCTTAGTCACTCACATGCTTTCTTTTTCGAAAATCGGTTTCCAATTGCCCCAATATGTCTTCCTTCTGGTGCGTTTGAATCGTCAGATAACAGCGTAAGTGCAGGAGGTGCATGAGATTAACTCACCCTGGAAGTTTATCGGGGGAGTGGAAATAGTGAAGAAAATAGTGAAGAATATTGTTGAAAAATGGGAAAATGAAGTCAAACAATTCTGATTAATTTGGATCATTCGAACCAGCCGTTAAAACACACTACATTGCAAAATCATTTTTACTAGTTGACAGTATGTCTCAGGCTTCAAGAGAGTGTAGTCATGAGAAACAGAGAAACAAAATAACACTTCTCAGAAAGATCTAACTATTCACTACAAGTACTTCAGATGAGCTTGATTAACAGACTCAATGAGGTTAAGAAGTTGCTGTTTCTATGAACCGTGTTTTGTACACACAAGAAAAGTCATTTACTTGTAGCTTAAAGAGTTCTACACCAGGACAACAGAGAAACAAGATAGACAGTACTAAACGGACAACTCAAGAAGATTCAGTCAATCAATGAAGTGTTCAAAGTACATTTCACCAGTCTCAGTTCTTGATGAACATCAGAAGCTACAAGACCAGCACAAACAGATAAACCCATACTCTCAGGTCATAGCTACACTTACCCACACCCCACTCAACCATAATAATACATTATACTCCTACTTCCCTCGTCTTAATACCGATGACCTCCCCGGTGACCTCCTCGTCCACCTCCGTATCCTCCTCCTCCTCGACCACCTCCATATCCTCCTCCTCCTCGACCACCTCCATAACCTCCCCCGTAACCTCCACCTCCTCCATAACCTCCACCTCCTCCATATCCTCCTCCGTAACCTCCGCCTCCTCCATAGCCTCCTCCACCACCATATCCTCCCCGGTTGTTGTTGAACTGTCCTCCTCCTCGTCCTCGGCCGTTGAAACCGCCTCTTCCGCCTCTACCACCTCCTCCGCCGCCTCCGCCGATCCCGTAGCTTCGTCGCTCGCCAGGCATGCCCGGGTTGTTCAGAAGCCAGTCCTGCATCACCGGCGGGGGCTGGTCTCGCAGCGACAGCTTGCTGAAGGCCAGGTACGAGCCGGCCATGAGATTCTCCTTCTGCTGGCGGTGGTCGGTGTTGGAAAACAGCCGCGAGTCGGTCTGCTGGCCTCGTCGGTGCCGTTCTCGGTGTCGAATCGACTCGCGCTCCTCGTCGGAAAGCGTGTACTTGGGAGGCACGTAGCCCTGCAGCAACATGCTCTTGTTCTCGTGCTCGAGCTTGGGGATCTTGTACTCCAGCGTCACCGCCTGGTTCTGCTCGGCCTCGAAGCTGGGCATGGACTTTTCCGAGCTCACGGTCAGCGGGAAGGTGAGGTACGGCTTGGAAGCGGTGCGTTCGTCTTTGTCCTGACGCTTCACCGTGCCGGCCAGACCCTGCGACTCGTGCGAAGTCAGCGTGTACGTCTTCTTGGACACCACGGCGCCCTTCTCCATCAGGCCCTTGATCTCCATGAGCTTGGCAAACTTGCCCTGCTTGTGGAACAGCACGATTTCCTCCCGCAGCGTGTTGCGGTCCTTCTCCTCGGGCGTCAGCTCCGCGTACTTGGCCTGCACGTGTTCCAGCAGATGGTCTGCGTCGATGAACGGCAGCAGCACCACGGCCTTCCACTCCTGCTTCTTGCCGTTGAGATCCAGCTGGAACTTTTCGGGGTAGTACTCGATGATGGGCGAGTTCTCCTCGGACATGAGCGGCCGGAAAACCGCGGGCAAATTGTGTCCCGAGGCAGCCGGAAGCACGCTCATGAGCTGCTCGTAGGGCCGGAACGGCTCCGACTCGCCAAACTCGACCTTGACGTCGCCAATCTGGTCAAAGTCGCCGGCCAGAGGAGCGTAGTGGTACGGGTAGAACCACGACCACGACTGGCAGCCATGGTAGTAGTACATGAGCACCCAGCACACGCCCTTGATGTACTCCTCGGCGACCTTGCGCCGCAGCGTGTCCACCTCGTCCGCCTTGGCGTGGAACTTGTTCATGTAGTACCGCTGGGCGTATCCGTCCTTGTGGAACTGCACGTGGTCCGCGTAGCCCGTGGCAGCGTGGACTGTGACGTTGGGGTTGGATTCGTCCGCGTCATTGGCCATCGACACGTTCTCCATCGTCGTTTCCTCCTCCTTCGTTTCCTCAACCGGCGTTTCCTCTTCAACCGTCGTTTCCTCCTCAACTTCCTCCTCCTCCGTCTTTTGTTTCTTGGCAGGTTCAGGAGCACTCTTTTCATCCTCGGCGTTTCCTCGCTTGAGCATGAACCGCAGCTTGTCGGCGGCGTCCTGGTTGGCGAGGTTGGCCAGCGTGATGTCGTTTCGCTGCTCGGCCAGCTCGCGGTTGCTCAGCTGAACGTCGCCCACAGACTCGCCCTTGACGTCGTACAGCGGCATGGACTCCAGGGCCTGTCGCTCGCCCTGCTCTCGGTTTTTCCGCGCGTTGGCGGCGCTCTGCCGCTCCCGCTTCATCTGGCTGCGCTCGTACTGCGCCCGGTCGGCCTCCTGGTGGCTCAGAATGCGCTGCTCCTTGGTCGAGAACTTGTTGAGCAGCGCCTGGGCCTTGGCCAGGTCCACGTGGCCGTCGCAGGTGATGTAGTCGTCCCACGAGCACATGAGCTCCTGCCACTGGCTCACGAGCACGCCGATGGAGCCGTCCCGCACGTCGCAGGCCGGCAGATGCGGCAGGAAATCGTTGCCGACGAAGAAACAGAGGAAGACCCAGTCGTCGATCGCCCGCTCCAGATCAAAGGGAACCTTGGTCGCCGGGTTCACAAACCGCAGGTCTTCCCGCAGATACTCCCGCAGAATGTCAATGTTCAGCCAGATGAACGGCTTCTTGTTGTGGCGCCCGGTTCGGTTCTGCTGGAACACGTCTTCTCGCAGCAGCTTGAACTTGGGCTCGTGGGTCGCCAGACCGAGGAAAATCAGATCGGCGTCCAGCCCGTAGATGCAGTGCGACGTGTTGGGGTTGTAGGTCGGATCGCCCCGCTGCGAACGCACAAACTCCATGATCTTGTGCTCTCCTTCGCCGGGAACAGTAGCGTCGGAAATGATCACCTTGAGATCCCGCCAGCCAGGCTCGGTGTTGAGCTTGTAGCCCACCCAGTACCGCAGCGCGGCCGCCAGCTTGTCCATGAACGGAGTGCCCGGAGTGATGGCGTTGGAATCCCACTTTCCGGGCTTGCTCAGGTACTCCGTCTTGAAGTCCTCCAACAGAGTCTTCAGCGACTTGCCACTCTGGCCCTGGCCCCGCAAAAGCTCCGTTTTCGCCTCCAGCTGGTCATGGAGCTTGCCCTCGGCCTCGATCGCAGCCTCCTTGGCCGACCGGAAACGCCGGGCTCGCTGCTGGTTCATTTTGGCCCGAGGAGCAACTCCATCGATAGCCATCATCAGCACCTTTCGAGGTCGACACACGTTCAAAACCCGCTCCGTGTACTTGAACACGGCCAGCAGCATCTCGTCCTCGGTCGGAGGAGCCTCCTCGCCCTCGGGATGCGTGCACGGATGCACAATACCGTTCATGTCGAGATAGAGATTGTCGAGCTCGCCGTTGGGGTTGGGAGCGGAGTAATCCGACCCGGGAATCTCCTCGCCGTCCACAATCGTCGTCTCGTCCTCAATCACGTCGCTCACAATCTTGGGACATTTCGCAGACAGGTGTCTGTACAGTCCGGGAACACCCATGGTGGAATATAGTGTAGATGTCGAGTGCTGAAAACTTGTGTGTGGTGATATATGTAGAAAAATGTGCGATAGAGTTTGGTACTAGGGAGGGGGGAGATATGGGTATGGTTGGAATGGGGGAGATGAGAGGAGAAGAATGGTGTATTTGGATTTGAAATTGGAGTAATATTGGGGACAGAGGAGAGAGTACAAGTTCTTCAGATGGTGATGATAGTCAAACTTTATTTGTAAGTAGGGGGGAGTATGGTGGGTGGTGGAAGAGAGATGTTTAAATTTTGAAGGTATGGTTGAAATCCCAGGGCTCAGTAGATCCGAGCAGTGCTTTTGGATTTGCGATAGCTCGTTTATTGGCGGTTCTGAAAGGGTTCCTAATTTTCCGCCTGATCTCGATGCAACTCTAATGAAAAAAATGTAGTCAGCTCTAGGAACGTGGGGAGTAGAGATACAAGGGAGATAGGTGGTTTAAATTGATCACGTGACCGAGGGGATTCTGGCGCATGTTCCGGATTCTCTCTACCGTCTCTACAGCGCCCAATATCAGACTGCGGTTTTGGGTAACTTTATGGAACTTTTGGAACTTGGTGATGTGGAATAGAGGGTGTGTGGATGTGATGGTGGTGCCCTGACAATGAGATTTATTGACTTTTCGTTGTTGTTTCTTGAGTGTTGGTGTTTTTGTACAACTTTTGTATATCAATCTTTGACATGTTGATAGAACTGTTGGATCAGCCTGCCACTGCCATGTCTGTATTCGACAAAGTTGTTTCTTTGAGTATTTTGTCTCCGTAATTTCAGCTTCAGAGTATTACTAAGCAGATATATGAGGACGAGGGATGTTGGTCCAGTAATTTAGAACTGTTTTTGAGCTTCGGTCTGTATTTCGACTTTTAGATCTTGAAGACTTGGACTGCTAATCTGTCGAGATCAAAAACTTGTCATTTTGCTATTGATGACTTTCATGTCTACTTGTACAAGTACTGAGATCTCCTGACAGTTATCTCTGAAATAATGCTCCTCGATTGATACTGAAGAAAGGAACCATTACCTAGGTACAGCATTTTCGCTCACTAATTACTGAACTGTTGGTTGAGTCTTGATGGATTGATTGTCAGGTAGCTTAGGGATGTGTACTAATCGAACATACCAAAACCGGTATACACCTCTTGGTCGAGTGTCTGATATCTGTAGTATCCTCAGGTGGCTATAGGACACTTTACTTCAGACAGACAGACCATACCAGTCACTGTGGACTTCAGAGACGTCTAACAGGTGCTTTCAAGTGAACAACTGAATGCGACTGTTCTTGGAGGAGAATGAACGTCGTATGAACACCATTATTCGAGTCTCTGAACATGACCAGACATTAAAGAATGAATGGAAGAGCCTGTTAATGTTCAAAGTCAGCTAAGTAGCTACTTGTAGAATACTCAAACAGCTCTAGCAAATACTTCGAACAGTTTTCTAGACGTCCATATCTTCATTATCCATTACGACTCAATTAACAGAGCCATACTAAACACGCCAAGTCATTTGATGGCTGAGATGATACTCAACATCTAAGAACGAGATCAGTAGGTGTAGTTCGACTGACCAGTTCATATCTCAGAGTGACCAGCTCAACACCTGTGATCTAGATCTGACGATGACAAAAATATCAACTGACCTTATAGCAATAATACTCCGAGCTGAGAATACAGCAACTACGACAGCATGATACACTGTCAGTATAAGCAGATGTCCATGACGAATATCACAGAACACACAGTTGGTCAAATACAGACCACCTCACTTATAGTGAACAGTACTGTACTTGTAGATATCCTCAAATACACTGCTGCACAGCAACACCCTTCAGCTGACTACAGACACAATACTCCGAAGAAATACTAGAAGCGAGTTATTGTCTACAACACAGAAACTAAGCGACAAGAGCATACTACTGTAGTACAACTGTAGCTGCTATCCACAGTAACACGCTCAGCTTAGTTACTGTCTACAAGTAGTCTACAATACAGCAACACGCTTCGCTTAGTTGCTGTCTACGCTTTTGTTGTCTACAATGAACACTCGCTTCGCTCGTGTTCGCTGTCTACGGCAACCAACAACGCTGCGCTTTTGTTGGTTGTTTTTTCGTGCATATAATAACATTTTTTAAAGGCTTCCACCCTAGGCTTACTCGGCCTTCTTCTTCTTCTTGGCGGCGAGCTTGACACCGGTTCCTCGAACCTTCTTGTCTCTGTTCTTTCGCTGCTTTCGCTGCTGTCGAGAGGCCTTCTCGACCTTGGTGGCAAGGCCGTATCGGACCTGTCGGTAGGCAGGCTCGAACTTGAGCAGAGCCTCGGCAGAGTCGTAGATGAGACCAAAGCCGGTGGTCTTTCCTCCTCCAAACTGGGTTCGCAGGCCAAAGACGGACACGGCGTCCTTCTCGGAGTTGTAGGCGCCAGCCAGCTTCTCTCGCAGCTCGTCCTTGGACACGTTGGCAGAAGAGGGGTGCAGAATGTCAACGACAAACTGTCGTCGGCCGAGGAGGGGGTTTCGGATGAACTTTCTGGTTCGGATAGTGACGGAGTCGGCCTGGGTTAGCGCGAAGAACGAGAGCAAATCACGAGAGCGTAGCTCGAGTGATGCACGAGGTCTGAGCCTGTAAGATGAATGAGCCGGAGACGAGATCTGACATTTTGATTGACATTTTGAAACAACACCTTGACACTCTCCAACCACCGAAAGAACGGCAAATTGCACTGGAACGATCAGCAACGGATTCTACACCGCTTCCAAACAGCCCATGCCTTTACTGCCTTCCACCTATCGTCGAATGTCGTCTGTCGAGTTTCAAGTGTCGTATCTCATATCTGTCTGAATCCAGAGTGTGTCGCTCAATCACATCTGCTCTCCTGCTCATTCAATGATCCTGCTCAGTCACATTGCCCTCCATGGTACCTCCATCCACACTCACCATTTTGTATAGTCTCTTCACTTGTCGAAAGATGTATCAAAAAAGAGTGTGTTAAAATTTCATTGACATTCAAACTCCCAACCGCGACGGGCGAGTGTGTGACTGCTTTCCCGATTGGGACAAATAACTGAGTTGGTCATGTGACCAGGGTGCAAAGTTTATGCACAGAATGTCACGTGTAGAAATGGTGCGACTATTGGGGAAATCGAGGAGGTTTCAAGACTTCGAAGTGTGACATTAAAGGTGCTCCTGTTACTACAACAAGGTCCCACCCTTATTATCAAAAACACACTCAAAATAAAGTGGTCAAATAAAGTGGACAAAAAATGTGGTCAAAATAAGATGATGGAAATAAGGTTTCACATAGTAAAGTGCTTAGTAAGCACATACGTGGTATACGTGGAGTACGGTAATGATCTAATAGGGAGTCAGAAAAGTGATACCACAGCCGTATTACTTGAATAGTCGTGTTTCCACTTCTGTATCACACCTCCACAGTGTTGCACCGTATAAGCATCGACTCACACTCATTATGTATGTCGTCAACTTACATCTGAGAGATAGAGTGAGAGAGTGGTGGTGGTATTATGATAAGAGATAGTGGTGTCGATTAAGAATGCAGTGAATCAACTAGTGGAGAAATTTGGGCGTTTTTCCGTGATTTTGAGATGCTACAAAGGTGTTCTTTGAGTATGCTTACATAAGCACATTTGAGGATGTGGGTATGTCGATTGGGATGTATTTAAAGTGTTGAATGGATTTAGATCGTTTGATATATGTGTTTGTCAACCGGTAGCTTTACTTCTTCTCTCAGATTGTAGTATAGGAGGAGTTAGAGTGAAAGGGCTCAAGGGGAAGAGGTTTGAGGTAATGGTTGTATGGAATAGTTGAGACAGTACAAGTAGAACAGTGATATACTTGTATAGATTGTCCGATAGTGCTTGATGAGGTTTTATCAGCGTCACTTATATTACTGACATAGATCTATTACAAGTACTTGTATTGAAACGAGAGTATTGAAGGTATGGAATATAGGACTAGTACAGTAACTTCCACAAATATCTCAATATCCAACGACTCATTTGGCAGAGTAGTTCAATCCGCAGGACCTTTCAAAGTCGGACAACATCAGCTTTTCTTCTCTTGTGAGACATATTAGGGATGGGTATAGCATGTTGAGAGGTCTTGATGTTGAGAGAAGAGTTCAAAGAGTGGAAAACGAGTTTTCGACACGTTGCAGTCTACTTGTACTTGTACAAGTACTTGTACTGTTGTAATTGTCATTTCACTCATTCTATTGTATTTGAACATCGTTGAATCAAGTTATGTTATATACAGCCTATAGACGAAACACTTGTGAACGTAAACATAGGGAGATATGACCACTTAGAGCAGCTATCACGTGTGTCCTCTTGACGTAAAGAATCTCTCACAAGTCAGTACTGGTTCCAGTGTTCATCAGACTTGGAGTCTTAACGTAGCTGCTTAGTATCTAGAAAGTGTAGAATCTAAGGCAACAATGTCTGTGCTGGGCTTCAAATGAAGGACTCAGAAGCCACCAACGATGCTAGACAGTTCTGGATTCTGCAGTGACATTTTCCACCTGTTTCACCATGCTTCAAAGAATAGTACTTGTAGGCCATATTGGTGGCACCAGTAACAGCTCAATATGACGAAAATGTGGCCCAAGTAACGAGATGAAGACAACAAAATGAGAATTGATCATGAAGTATATCAACCTCAGATATCACTAATTGGCTAGTCTTCGAAAAGATCCACTCACAAAAGAGATAGACCATTGACAGATAGACCATTCGAAAGTGGTAACAATTGATTGTCTTCAAATGGTTCCAGCCAATCATGGCCATGTAACAGCCAGTCTCGAGCTTTGAAAGAACGAATTCTCATAATTCTCAAAGAACGAATTGTCATAATTCTCAAAATTCATCAAAATTCTCAAAAATCTTCAAAAATCGTCAAAATTCTTCAAAATTCTTCCAATTACCCTCAGAAGACCACAAAATGCCCTTTATCAACCCCTGTAGTCCCTCCAAGTAAGCGTCACCTCCCCATTCTCCCCCTTCCACCTATCATAACTCCTCTTGTTAAACCTCCTCCAGTTACTGTCTGATCCATAATACCAGCCGTCATTCTCATGAGGAGGCTTGAAAGCGATAATGGTGGCAAAAAACATGACCAACGAACACAGAACCACATACATGCACAACTTGGAAACCGCAGGAGACCTCCAAATGTACTTGTGGGTGTATATACAGAGACAAAGAGACATGACTCCCCAAAGAGAGATGAGGAGAGGGATCAAAACGTCCAGGGGGATATCCTCGTTGTCGTATTGGTCGTATTGGTCGTATTGGTCGTACTCATCGTGATCCTCGTTCAATTCGCCATTCTCAACCGTGTCTTCTCCTCCATTGTGGACTTCCATGATGATGATCCATGACGCATCCCACCCCACTATACGTTGCAGGAGTATCTCGAGGGTTAGGGTTTGTGATTAGTAAGCTGAAATGGGAGGGGAAATGGAGGCTGATTGGAAGGTTCATTTTTTCTGCAAATTTCTGTGATTTTCTGTGATTTTGCGTGATTTTCTGTGATTTATTTGTGTTGTTTTGAAATGCGTTATTAAGCTATTTGTGCTTACGTAATAATTTTGGCAACGAAAATCCAGCAAATCCAAAAATCGTCAGATATGCAAAAGAAGGGTACGGTTGGATAGCTGAAGTTCTGGCCACCAACAGGGTACTTTCCCCTGTCTTCCATCTCCCTCCCATCGCCCTTTATCGCCCATCCCATATATCCCTCATTAGTTGGGTCTAGTTGAACCATATTTGAGGTAATACTTGAACAAAGACAAGTGAGACATGAAATTGGTTGTTTTCGAGATGATAGCCAAGGGACGGCTCAAATGGTGGCAAATATGGTATCATTCGAGTCGTCATGAGCTCCCCAATCTCAAGCAAGTGTCAGATATTGGTTAAAACGCCTCTATGACGGGTTACAGCACCCACCACCCAGAAACGCCAAAACTATAATACACAGACTGCGCATTTCGATCGAAAGCAACTTGCCCGGTTCCCCACATGCTGCTGTGGCTGCGCCGTGGTCTCCATCGATGTCGTATTTTTAACGTCAATGTTGCCAAGACTCAATGGGCGGAAGATTAGTGTTTAGGATGGGGCTGAATGGTTGGCAGATAAGAGTTGTGGCGAAAACGGGGCGTGGAAAATCGGGGAAAATCGGGAAAAATGTGGGGAAAATACCAAAATGACAAGTGTTTTTTTGCCGTCATTTTGGTATAAATACCACTAACACACCTACCTTGCTCACCCCACCACAACACCTCCCCTCTCCACCTCACCGTATGTTTAAGACAAGTGATGTGATGCATAAGTGGGTCCCTGGTGGCAACTAAGAGGTGTCAACTGACGGGCGAAGAGACACGGAGGAGCAGGAGTGCCATTTAGCCGCCCAAATGGCCGTTTAGCCGCCCAAACAGCTGTATTTTCGCTTTTTCACCGCCTCTTGACTGCGCACGGCCTTACCATCAGACGGCATCACTGTCTCATGCATATTGAGAGTTTGATTAGTGGTGCTATCGGTGAGTAGTGACAAGAGTGCCATAACTGAAGAAGTGAGTGAAGAGGAAAACCACGGATATTTATAGACGTGGGAGCTGTTTGTGTCACACTCCAACGTGACACATCCAACGTCACAAACACGAAAATGCACAAACAGCACAAATCTAATCATCTCCATCTCATGTAAACAATACACTTGTACCTCTCTATTACAGAACCACTCACTAGCACGACACTAAGGGGCATTAGTAGGCGGTAGGGGAGTTGGTGTGAAAAAAAAACAAAAAAAGGTCGTTGGTGGCAACGGTTTTTGTGGCTCGATTTTTTCCTGGTTCCCCGGTTGCCCCGTTTCTCCGCATTCCTTGCTGGCGCTCTGACAGTTACCCTACTGAGACATTTGGAGCACAGGGAGGTGCGTCAAGCAAGTTGGGATCTAAACACCACACTCTACTTATCACGACTATCTCTTCCGACTGAAGCGCACAACCTCTCCCCCCCTCGCCCAGCATGTCTATGAAAGGAATCACCAAGGGCATTGCGCGAGCGCCGCAGTCGTTCAAGGCCAAGTTCAACATTGGCGAGCAGACCAAGGACCTGGTGTACATTGACGCCGAGCGGCGGTTCAAGGAGCTGGAAAAAGAGACGAAAAAGCTGCACGAGGAGTCGAAAAAGTACTTTGACGCCATCAACGGCATGCTGGAGCACCAGATCCAGTTTTCCAAGGCGATTGAGGAGATCTACAAGCCCATTTCGGGCCGGCTGTCGGACCCCAACGGTGCCATTCCTGAGGGCAACCCCGAGGGCATCAGTGCATGCGAACAGTACCGAGAAGTGGTCAACGAGCTGCAGTCGACGCTCAAGCCCGAGCTGGAGATGATCGAGACGCGAATCATCGGCCCTGCCAACGAGCTGCTGGATGTCATCAACTCGATCCGAAAGATGGCAACCAAGCGAGCACACAAGCAGCTGGATCTCGACCGCCACAACAACTCGCTGAAAAAGTACCAGGACAAGAAGGAGCGGTCGGTGAACGACGAAAAGAAGATGTACTCGGCGGAGTCGGCGGTGGAAATCGCCCAGCAGGAGTACGACTACTACAACGACATGCTCAAGGAGGAGCTGCCCCAGCTGTTTGAGCTGGAGGCCCAGTTCATCGCCCCGCTGTTCCAGTCCTTCTACTACATGCAGCTCAACGTCTTCTACACCCTGTACATCCGCATGGAGGAGATGAAGATCCCGTACTTTGACCTCACCAACGAGGACATTGAGGGCGCCTTTGCTGCCAAGCGGGGTGACGTTGCCGAGCAGACCGAGGCGCTGTCCATCACCCAGTTCCGGGTCGGCCACGCACGTGCCAAGCTCGAAATGACCAAGCGACGGTTCGCCAAGGACAAGGACAAGGAGGCTGCTGCTGGAGCTGCTCCTGCTGCCGCAGCTGCTCCTCCAGCCTACGGAGGCGAGGCCGCTGCTGATCCCGCTGCTGCAGCTGCCCCTGCTGCGTACACCGCCGCCGGTTACCCCAACGAAAAGGCCGTGTACACGCCTCCTGGCGCTGCTGCTGCGCCTGCGGCTGCGGGAGCGGAAACGTGCACCGCCCTGTACGACTACGAGGCGCAGGCGGCCGGTGACCTGTCGTTTTCGGCCGGCCAGGTCATCACGATCGTGCAGCGAACGGCGGATACTAACGGCTGGTGGACGGGCATTGCCGGCGGACACCAGGGCGTGTTTCCGGGAAATTATGTCCAGTTGAACGCGTAACACCATGAGCGAAGCGAATGGTGTGCGAGTGTGCGTTTAAATGGTGCGCGATTGAATGGTGAGTGGCAGACCAAATCCAGAGTGAGCGAGAGTGCCAGTTTCCACCACCAAGCTTGAGAAGGGCATTTAATAGTAATGAGATATGTATGCATTGTGTGGAGAGAGTAGGGTGGGTGGTAGCTTAGTAGGGACTTGTGGTTCTGTTGAAGGATTGTGGTTGAAGGATGGTTGTTGAAGGATGGTGGTTGAAGTGACTACAGTACGAGTACTTGTAGTGATGCTCAAGGGCATGGGTTTTAGGTGGCTGTGTCTGAATATCTACGTGTTTGAATCTTTAATCATCCACGTTCCAAGATCAATTCGAGGAAGAAGAAAAACACACTGATGCTACATACTTGTAGATGCTATTCATAAGGTCACAGCTGAGAGACAAATTGAAAGGGAGCAGTCACGATCAAAAGCACCCATCAGAACAAAGAGAAGAAGGCTTCAGACCAGAAGCCCAGGCCCAAGAAAGATCCACCCGCTATTTCGCCGCATTGTTTTATCTGAGTCATCTATGTGTTCTATCTGATCATCGACGTGTTTTATCTGAATCATCTACAAGTACGTGTTTTTATCTGGAACCACATGCTTATAATTCACTGTTCCATGTTACTGCCTTTTACTAAGTGGGTGAATGAGGTACAGATCAGCTTACTAAAGAGAATGTCAGAAGGAAAATGAAGATAACTCACGGAGTAGCACTTGTACTTGAATTCTTACAAGTGCTGGGTTTCTACGGTGTTGGTTTCCACTTTTTGAATGTTTCATAGGAAGTATGGTCTACAAGTACACTTGTATGTCATTGTTAAATGTTCTTCTAAAGCCTTCTAGAAGTTATCAGAGTGCTTGAGAGTGTACAAGTACTTGTACTCTAGCTCCTGGTTTAGTAATACTCAAGACTGATAGTACTCCCCAGCTACTCATAGAAGTCATTCAAATTAGACGAGCAACTTCCATATCTCTATTTCTCAGAGAACTACCCTTGTACCGACACTTGGAATACTCTGATAACTCAACTTATGTATTCAGAAGCTACCCGCACTTGGCTAGCTTCTTTCGGCAAAGTGCCAAGTTCCTTAGATTCAGGCACAGCCCTGTAACTCATCTCACCCCTCTATTGCTAAGCAGCCATGCCAAGAGTGTGATACAGGGGTTCTAGGGAACAAAATTCTGAAGTACGGATACTCGAACTCCTTCTAAACACCTTTGAGTGAGAGACATGATCCATGAGATGATCTGGAGACTGAATATTGACTTGAATGACTAACTGTTACCTATACCTGTAACATCTTGCTTACTGTAAGATTCTTAGACAACAAAAACCACTCCAAATACTTCACAGATCTTCTTTAAAGAGATCTGTATACTCTACTGTATCTTATAGCTACACCCTCACAGGAAGATACAAGTACACAGTGAATATACTTGTACAATACAACTGAAGCACGACACCCACACCTGACCATACTAACACCAATAATTAACCCCCCACAACCCACGATATCTCACGATGGACAGACACGGTCGCATACCTCATGCAGAGATAATGCACCTCCATCGAAGATCGTCAGATTGGATTGGGGTAATAGATGGATAAGACGAGAGACGTGGGGTTAGTGAAGGGTACAATACGACAAGAGCACAAGAGAAGAAAAGAATCAATCTTGCCATTTTCGTTTTTCCCCCATTTGTTTCGAAATTTTCCAATTTTCAAAGTATTACGTAATCTACTGGAAAAAAATCAAAACTGATCCCACCCTCGTCTCCACAGCCCTCTACATTGCCACAGTCTCACTTGCGCGGTTGCTGCGCTTCTCCATGTCTTTCAGCCCTTCTTTGGCTTTAATTAACTGTCTCAAGCGCCAGAAACAGTCTCAGTCGGCCCTTGCTTTTTCCGAGCTCGGAAAAGTGCTTCTCTCTCGCTTCGGAACAAAAGTGAGACATGTCCATAAGATCTTCACAATAAGGGGTATATAAATAGAAACTCGGTGAGACACGATGGTCGCAGGTCAATTTGATCTTCATCTGTCAAAAAATCTCACCTCAATACGAGTCTTACCACAAGTACCAAGTCAACTAGGGATACTCGTTTCGTGAACTGCATACTGTCTCGTTACTCACACTTACCCGAACACATGATCCACGCACAGAGAGTCAATGGTACCGTAGATTTCGCCACCCACGTGACCTTTCATTCCTCAGTTGCTTCTCTGGGCTTGTTTAGGACGGGGTTATACCCGATCAGGAGTATCTATATATAGTTCGGATGGTGGGTGTGCACGGAAAGACGCTGTATCTCGACGGGGAAAGCTCAGAACGGAAATCAGAAAGTAGCATTTTCTTGCCCTGTGCGGGACGAACCCAACAATACAGCTTCACCCTCCCAGCTCCACTCCTTCCCCTCCAGGGATCTTTTTCTCCGCCTGTTAGTGTTGCTATAAAATTGAGGCTAAGCAGGTCAACCCAAACGGTAACTTTTGGAAATTACACAACAGTGTGGAGTTGCAGAGACGACTGTGGAGCAGTTATAAGAGGGGTATTTGAAGGGATGAGGTGTGTCTTCTGGTTTCGGGTGCTAAAACTGTTTTCGCCTGTAACTCGGCCAAAAGTGGCCAAATTGCGACGAAAAGAGATCCATTTTGATGCCCGCGACCGGGGCAATCCAACGGTAGCACTTGCGGCGTCCCTGTAGCTCGTCTTTGCGGAGGTTTGAGAGGCGCAGTGAGCTCTTGCCCCTTAAAGTTATGTTAGCATGTTGCCAGTGCAGGTTTTATTTTGACGTATTTGCAAAGTGGCGAGAGTGACAGCGGAGGGCGTCAAAAGACGGCGTACAGGGGTGGGAAAAAAGGGAGAAAAACGGGGGCGCCTGGGTGCGTGGCTGGCGGATATTATCGGCGGTTTTCCCGCCTTTTTGCCGCCCTGCTGGCCCTGCTACGCGTGCCCGTTAGGCTCCACAAGGTCTATTTATAAATGCAACAAAAACAAAGCATGAGGCAGAAGGCTCTGTTTTTTTTTACTGTATTGTATCCCCCCCCAAGGGTATGTGTAAGGGTTAATTAGACCTGGGGCTAAAAACGGCATCAAAAGGAGAAACGAAAAAGCAGCGACATTGTGCTTATGTAAGTGCCAGCAGACAACGTGTGTACGAGTGCCAGTACCAGTAGCACGTCAGGGGTACAGTGGGAAAAGGGCTCCTAATGTTACCCTCTCCACGCTAGTGTGACATTCCTGACTCAGCCTAATAAGGGGTAGCTGTAAGACGGATTGCAATTAACAACACACTCTCAACTGAGGACACGAGAAACTTGGGTGATCAGAGTACTTGTAAAACGAATAAAAAAGTGGATAAAAAGAAAGCAAAATGCTGACTAATTGAATAATTGAGGACCACAAATAAAAACGGATAATCCACAACACACCCAGCTTGCAAATTCCCCAACCGCTTGCACCTCCTCACTCCCCTCCCTTATTGCTTCCCACTCCTCTGTTAGGTGTGCTTGTGTTAGACTATTCCCACTGACAAAACTCTTTATCCGCACAACACCACTTAGACCAAGCACAGGTTCCGTTTTTTCGAGCGCACGAGCCCCGCCAGCAGTTTCCCGCCACTACACGCCCGCCCATAGCCCGCCCGACCTGCGACCCAGCATTTTCCATTCCCCCAGTCACGTGATTCGTGAGTATAAGGACAACGTGGAGAGCGACCAAGGAGAGAGACATGACAGAGGAGAGAGCAACAGACGAGATTTGATGGCTGTCGATTCAGCGAATGAATGACTCCAGATGAGAGTGGAGGATGGACTGAAGGAATGACTGAAGCACAAGAATGACGAGTGACCAGTGACGAGTGACAGAATGACAAACTTCTTGTTGGTACTGTCTACAGACGATGCAACTGTACAGATGACTGCTTGTTGATCACTCTACTGATAGTCGTGTTTCACGAGTGATATGGTCCAGTCACAGTCACAACCGAGTCTCTGTAATCAGGTCAGCACTCAGTCAGTACTATGGCTCATTCTTCGTACTTGGTCTATCATATCTGAGTATGCTCATTGCAGTGTTCTCTGAGTACTCTCATCAGTGCTTATGAGTACTCTCATCTCAGTGCTTATGAGCACTCTCACCTCAGGGCTTACGAGCACGAGCGTGCCCCATGGTCTACGGAGCACTCGCTTCGCTCATACTCCTCTCTCGTGCTCGTCTACGGAGCACTCGCTTCGTTCGTACTCCTTCCTACTAACCCAGAATGTACAGCTCTTCCCCACCAACGAAAACGTCGCTGGTGTCGTGGTGGAAGACGTTCAAAATGCGGCCCAAGGACCACCCGGACCTGGCCACGTCTCCCACCGCACAGATGCTAGCGCCCCCAGGCATGCCCCAGGGCTCGCTGTCGCCCGGCCCCACCGGCATGCTGGAGCGGCCCAAGCTGCCACACATGAGCCGCTCCAACGGCGAGTGGTCGTCCTACAACGCCGCCACGGCGCTGGACGAGGAGCTCGAGGAGTCGGTCATCTTTGGCGTGCCGCTGGCGTCGTCCATCCAGTACGCCAACGTGTCCATCTCGCTGACCGACCCCAACGGCGAGCAGTTCATCTACGGCCACATTCCCATTGTGGTCGCCAAGTGCGGCGTCTACCTCAAGGAGCACGCCACCGGCGTGGAGGGCATTTTCCGGGTGTCGGGGTCCGCCAAGCGAATGCGCGACCTGCAACGCCTGTTCAACACGCCCCCGCGCTACGGCAAGGGCCTGGACTGGTCCGGCTTCAACGTCCACGACGCCGCCAACGTGCTGCGGCGGTACCTCAACCACCTGCCCGAGCCGATTGTGCCCCTGGAGTTCTACGAGCAGTTTCGAAAGCCCCTGCGAAACTCGCCCTCGATCCTGGAGTACATTGAAAACAAAAGCCCTGTGTCCAACGCAGGCGCAGGGGCCGGAGGAGGCGCAGGAGGCGCAGGAGGTGCGGGAGGCGAGGCCAGTGGAGGCGCCGAGGCCAACCCCACGGCGTCGACCACGTCCGTGGTGGCCAGCGAACACAACGCGTCAGTGGCGTCGCTGACGTCGCTGGAGTCGACCACCACGTCGATGCAGGCGTCCACCACCAACCTGTCGCTGGACGACCCGCTGCACCAGGAGATTGTGCAGACGGTGGCGGTGTACCAGGACCTGATTGCGCGGCTGCCCAACCTCAACCGGCAGCTGCTCATGTACATTCTGGACCTGCTGGCGGTGTTTGCGTCCAAGAGCGAGGAGAACCTCATGCCCGCGCCCAACCTCGCCGCCATCTTCCAGCCCTCCATTCTGTTCCACCCGGACCACGACATGATGCCCCGCGAGTACCGCCTGTCGCGGTCGGTCATTGAGTTTATGATTGAGCACAGCAACAAGTTTCTGTCCACCATCGAGACCATTGCCCGAGAAGAGCACGCCCGAAACAAGGAGCTGGGCATCAAGCCCATGGCCCCCTCGCCCCAGGTGTCTGTCACCTCCACCATTCCGGGCGAGGGAGCTGCAGGAGGCTCCAGTGGTGGTACTTCTTCCACCTCTTCGGGTCTCATGCCCCCCGGACGACGACACTCCAAGTCCATGTCGTCCGTCAACGCTCCTCCTGCCGCTGGAGGAGCGTCCGTGGTGCAGCCCACGCCCCAGCCTCGAGAGCAGCTCGTGGTGCGAAAGCCCCGCGAGAGCGACAAGGCCAAGGAGGAGGTTGCGGCGACGCCCGAGAAGGGCGGTCTGCTGAACACCATCAAGCGGGCCTCGTCGCTGTCTCGACGGCCGTCCCAGCGGCGAACGTCGTCCAACTCGTCCCAGACCAGCGAGCTGCAGCGGTCGTCGACCATCAACCGGGGCTACCGAAAGAGCAGTGTCAAGAGCGACGAGAGCGCCCAGGGAGTAATCCCCACGTCTGCTCCTTCCCAGGCAGCAGCCCCCGCAGCCGCAGCCGCAGCTCCTACATCCATGCAATCGCCTGCTCCTAGCATACAGATCAACCAGATCCCCCATGGCGACCAGACTCAGGCCCAGACTCAGGCCCATGGTCCTATCTCGGAGACAGGCCCCAGCAGTATTGCCAGCTCTGCTACTACTCCGGCTGGCACGCCCGCTGGCACTCCTACTGTTGCCGCAGCAGCAGGAACCGCGCCCATGGCCGCAGCCTCCCCCCGAGTGCTGTCTCCTTCCACGGAGCCCAAGTCGTTCCTGGGCGTCTCCGAAAACGAAGGCGAGCATCCCGGCCGAATGTCGCGGCGGTCGTCACACGAAAAGTCCGGCTCGCCGCGGTTCCGGGTGCTGGGCAACGTGTTTGGCCACAGCAACGACAGCGCCAGCTCGCTGAGCGGCATGACGCGGTCGGTGTCGTCGTCCAGCATCGACGGCGACGGCGTGGGCGCCGAGGAGCGGCCCAAGAGCCGATGGCGACGGTCGTTCATCTTCATGCAGCCCAACAACTCCAACCCGGCGATTGACGACCCCAACTTTGCCGCGCCGCCCGTCCGATCTCCTGGTGAGGTGTCTATGGACGACTATTCCATGTCCCCGTCGAAGCTGTCGTTTTTCAAGCGGATGCGAAGCCGAGAGCGGGGCAGCCAGGACGTTGAGCGTCCTACCAGCAGTGCAGACCTGGAGCCTCCTGCTCCTCCTTCTGCGACCGCTGTTCAAGCCGCCGCCGCGGCTGCAGCGGCACACGGTCCTCACGGCCACGACGAGAAGCAGTCGCGTGCTCCCGTGGTGAAGAAGCCCGTTTCTTCGCCCCAGGCCACCTCTCCTACGGCTCAAACACACAGCGCAGCACAGCAGGCACCAGCACCAACGGCTCAGGCCACACACACGCCCTCTGCTCCTCCAGCTCAGGGCGCAGTGAAGAAGGTGCCTGTGCCTAGCCAGGGACATGTGGTGCAGGGCCACGTTGTTCAGGGCCACGTTGTTCAGGGCCAGCCCGTTCAGGGCCAGGCGAGTCCCGCGGCACAGATCCAGCCCCAGGTGGCTGTTCCCGAGGGTGGCAGCAGTTCCAGCAGTGCCGGTGCGCAGGTTTCAGCACCAGCACAGACACAGGCGCAGGGTCAGGCCCAGAGCTCAGCACCGAGCCAGGCTTCGGCCCCAGCACAGTCACAGACACAGTCACAGCCTCAGGCGCAGGCCTCGGCGCCAGCAGCATCTACGCCCACTCCCGCTGCTCCTCTCCAGACGATCCAGTCGATGATTGAGCCTGAGGTTGGCGAGTCTGCGGCGACCTCGGCGGCTGCGGCAGCCCAGCCCACTCCCGCTACATCCAATTAGTCTATTTAGCAGCCACTTCGCGACGAAGAGCGTGTCTGCTCCCATATTTAATGTATCAGTATATGTATGATGTAAGTGTGGTGTGACATTAGTCAGACCGATAAGATAAGTAGCAAAACTGCTCTGGTTCCATCTGTCTTCATCTCGAAGGCAATCGAACAAAGCCATCATCGTCTAGCAAGCAAGATAAAGAAGGTTGAGCAAGATGGGAGCCATCGGGCGGGATGTTTAAACGTAGAGTTGTATAGTGGTGACGATTGTCGTCTCAAACAGGTGGAGTGTTTCCAAATTGGATGAAAAGAGGGTTGTGCGTATCTCTGTAGAGATACGAGGTGAAGATTAGAACTACTTGTACAAGGCATCACTACAATACAGCTCATACTCATCTACTGTACTATACTCTGTCTATTCTCTATATACACTCCTCCCTATGCAAATTCCGTTAGTATCTTTTACAGGTCGTCGAACAGAGGACCCTCGTACACGTCCTGCCAGTCCATCTCGGAGTCGATATCCGAGCCCTCGGTGTCGCCATAGTGGATGGTAGTGACTGTAGGTGCAAATCGGACTGCTCCGGGAGAAGACGGAGCAGCGCCAAAATGCGTCTCGGTCTTGAGAATGCCCTTGTGCTCTGGAGTAGCAACCGGATGCAGCGCCTGTGTTTCTGGGACTGTGGCAGGCTCCGATGCAATCTGGGGCGCGCCTCGAGTCAGCTTGGCCCATGTTCGGCGGGTGAAGGTGGCGTTGGAGTTGCGCAGAACGTATTTCCACGCCTCGGAGACCTCCGACTCGGTCCATTTATGCTGGTTGAGCGATGCAGATGGGTGCTTGTCCACTCTTCGAATCATGGTGAGTATTGTGCGGTTGGTAAACGGTGTTGAAACAGGTGTAAGCTGGTAAATGGGATGCCGGTCCGCTACGCCAAGACACAGCCATTATATATATCTGTCTTCAGAAAGCGGGGTGAATTTTATATCAATTACTGTGTATCACGCAAAATGTCGGACCGGAGAGAGGAGAGTTTGAGGATGGGAGAAGAGGGGGGTCTTGGGGTGGGAAAAACGACTGAAAAAAGCGATGAGTGGAGTATTCAGACGATGCCGATTCCAATGGTGCAGTTTTCACCTCTCTAGCACTAATATTGCGACTTTTACACGGATTCCATCTCCTCTCTCACTGCGGATAAAGTTGGGATGACGAAGAAACATCGGGAATATCAGGAAGGATGTAGGAAGACGAGTTTTGGTCGAAAATGGAAGCGGAAAAACGGAATCAGTTGCTTTTGACGTGAATGTTCGAGTTTCGAAGTCCCCGACGCATTTTGACCCCGTCTTCCGCCTCCACACCTCCTCCATACTTATTCCGGACATGTTATTCATCAGAGTTTAACGGCTAAGCAGCGGACATGTGAAGAGACGGCATTTTCCCAGATGACAAAAAGTCACTCGATAAAGAGCGGCTTGACCTGGGGTAAAGTCATGGGGAGGGTATGGTGACGTTTCCGCAAATTAAAAGTGCAGTGTTGTGGGAGAACAAGGCAAAAAGTAATATGGAAGGGCGGTGGAAGTCGAGTGACCGTGGTTATAGAGGTGGAGTGACCCCGGTTTACGTCTTCTCGTCTTCTCCAGGGAGACTCTTCGTGTCAGCAAATGTCCTGGTGTCTTTCTGAAGAAAGGGGTAGCTTGTACAGATGAGAGGCTGACTAAAGAGAGGGAAGAGAGGCAGAGATAAGCAGTGCAATGTGTCATGTACGGCACTGAAGATGGAAGGAGAGAGTACAGTACTCATTCTTGTACAAGTACATAGTCGTTCTCGTAGCTCCGTATTGAATTTGGTCTCAGAAAATTCTTCAAAATCTACATTTCCAGCGGGTGAGTAAATATTCAGGTTTTCCGACCTTTACCTCGAAACTTCCGGTCCGATTGACTCTCAACCGCGTTTGTTGACAATAAACAACCACTCTTGGTCATAGTAATACAGTTAAGTCCGTGTTTCTCGTATCGCTGTATAGGCTGTGGAAAAGACGTCTTCCAGGATACGAGAGCAGTTAGCACCGACTTTGCGCGAGGCAGAGTTCCGATCCTGACTTGCGTACCTTTTCCAAGGAAAATGGGGTGACGTAAACGAGTTTCAGAGGATCGCTGTTTGTGAATGCGTCTCTAATTAGCGCTATATGACGTCAAAGAAGGGGTCTCCTTAGCTCCCTCGATAGTTCTACACTGAGGGAATGTACCGAACACCATTAGCTCCACGACTAACTAGTCATTGAATTAGTGGGGGTCACGGGGGGTGTTGTAACGCGTTCAGACTTTCTGGCGAGTTGAAGAGTCCACAACCGCTCTGTGCCTTCCGGAAATAACGGAGTTAAGAGTGTCTAAGGAAGAGTAGTACTCGTGCTTGTACAAGTACAAGTACTCACATTTGTAGGTCACATGAGGTTTCTGCCGCTTCAGGAACCAGCAAGACACAGTTTGATTAACCACTCTAGTGATTGTGGGGTATCCGTACTTGTACTCATTGTGTTTCTGTATGTACAAATATAGACCCAGGACATCCAAAAACAAGACTCTGACTGATATAGAACCGCTTTGACCACCGTACGAGTCCGTATAGAAATCCCCTCAGTTTGATTGCAATACTACATACCCACTATCAAGGGAACATTGAAGCGGGGTACACTAACCATTGGATGAACTTGGACCAAAGAGGATACTTGTAGTTAGCGAGTTGAGCATTCGAGGCAGTGATGGCTCCTAATATAGCTATTGTTATTGTAGTACCTGTTTCAGCACATTTGAAGAGTTTCAGCACTTTTGAAGAACATCCACTTTCTGTTTGTCCACGGGACCTACCATTGGTATAATTCCCACTTATACCTGCTGGTCCACATTCTCCACTAATTTCAGTAACCTACCGAACAAGACAGCCTTCACAAGTCACCCAGACTTGTTTTTAGCACATTTTTCCGGTATTTTTGCTCGCACTATTATTTCATCTCGGCTAATCAAATTAAATGCCATCCTCACGTTTCTCGTTATCTATCACACATGTGCATGCATGACCGTGCATATGCAGGATTATATCCATGCGCCACAGAAACAGAATCATACCCACTAATCTAACCACACTCTCTACAACGCTACCACTCTCTCTATTTGCACATTATGAAACTGAATCTGGCAGTGCTGGCGCTGGCGGCTCATTCTGCGGCCTCGGCAGCCACTGGTCAGCAGGTATTTGCCCTGAAACACCCCGAACGACGTCCGCTGACTCCTGGAGAGTACACCTTTCTTCAGACCACAGACACCCATGGCTGGTTTGAACAAAGCGGCGAGACGTATTTTGGCGACTGGGGCGACCTTGCCAGCTTCCACCACCACATGAAGAAAAAGTACCCCAACTTGTTGTTCTTTGATTCCGGAGATAAACACGATGGAAACGGCATTTCCGACGCCTCTACTCCTCGAGGTCATTATTCGCGTCGCTTGTTTCGCGAAATGCCGTTTGATGCCGTCACCGTAGGCAACCACGAGCTATACAACACCGAGGTTGCCACGCTGGAATACGAGGAGGTGTCTCAACATCTCGGAGACAAGTACCTTAGTGGTAACGTGGAGATCTGGAGAGGCGAATGGCGTCCCTATGGCAACAGATACAAGGTGATTGAGAGATCCAACTACGAGGACGGAAAGACCCGCAAGATTCTCACTTTTGGCTTTCTTTACGACTTTGATCTCCATCCCAACAACATTCGGGTCACCAAGGTCAGAGACGCTGTCAAACAGCAGTGGTTCCTGGATGCTCTTGATAACGAGGACTATGACGTGGTGGCTGTCATTGGCCACATTCCTCTCCGATCCTGGGAGTTCCCCCAGCTGATTGAAGCGATCAGAAAGCGAACTGAGAAGCCTCTCGTGCTTCTGGGAGGCCATTCTCACGTCAGAGACGCCGTCAAGCTGAATGGAGAGTTTGACGGTCTCTCTGACGTGTACGGCATTCAGGGAGGACGGTTCCTCGAGACTCTGGGATGGCTGTCTCTCAATGTCACCGGCCAGGAGTCCACCACCTCCTCCAGATCGTACATTGACTTCCACATTGACGGTCTCAAGTTCCATGCGTCTCACGACCCCGACCACTCCAAGTGGGACACTGCTCTGGGCAAGAGTCTTACCCGGCAGCTGAGCCGAATCAAGAAGAAGCTCGATCTCAAGGAAGTATACGGATGTGTGCCTGACAACTACTACACCAACGGCGCCAAGTTCCCCGGCTCGTCTTCGCTGCTCAGTCTGATTGCCGATGAGGTGCTGCCTACACTCAACGGAACTGCCGAGGGATCTAACGGAGACCGTGTCATCATCACCAACACGGGAGGTCTGCGGTTCGACTTGCTCAAGGGCCCCTACACTCGAAACACGGGCTTTGTCGTCTCCCCCTTCCCCAACAACTGGGTGTACCTTCCTAATATAGACATTCACACTGCCCATGACATTTTGCCGTATCTGAACCGGAAGGCTCACATTCTGGGTACGGGCCACATGTTGCCCGAAGAGATTCCCCAGGAGTGTGAAATGTTCCATGCGGCAGACACCAAGGGCCTGTTGCCCGGATACGTGACTCTGGACGACTATGGACACGATGGAGACGATACTCCTCACTGGGCTCTTCCCTACTACGAGCTGCCCAACGCCATTCAGACAGAAATGCCTCCGGATCATGTCAAGTACGTGGATCTGGTTTTCTACGACTTCATTGCTCCCTTTATCCACGAGGCTCTGTATGCTCTGGACCGTCCTGACTACTTTGAGCGTCTGACCGACTACGGCGGCAAGGGTCTCAATGAGCTGCTCAAGGACTACGCCGAGGAGAACTGGGAGTGTCGATACTAGGCCGAAGGGGTACCCCATGGTACATACGCATACTGCATACTGCTAATAACGTAATAGATAACAGATACTGACATGGTAGGCTGTGTAGACTCCTTCTTGAGGTGCCTGGACCTTCCTTCTTTAGCTCAAGACGGTGTTTATGGAAAGAGTGCGTATACCAGGTGTGGCTGGTGTGAAATGGAAAGCGGACGGAGCTATTGATGGGGCGTGGGTGATGCTTCTCAAGTTTATGGTGCGTACGAAACAGTGCTTGTACTTTAGTGCGTGATCTCAAATGCTAGAACACTGTACAAGATACTGTACTTTATGTTTGTGAGAGAGGAAGTGCAAATGTGTGGAGATAGAATAGCTACCACAAGTATGCCAAGTACGTCAGTGGAGTGAGGATTTCTCCGTAATTTATATCCTACTATACCCATTCCTCTGTTATCTCCTCAACACCCACCCACCATGGTTCGAGTGAAGAAGAATCTGTCCAAGGGCAAAGAGCCGGCTGAAGTTCCAACTCCCGGCGCAACACCCTCCGCCTCTAGTTCGAGACCTCGTGGCCAAACAACTGTTGACGCCTATCTGGCCAAAAGAGCCGGTCCTGAAACGCCAGTTACTCCTCCTAATCCCCGCAGAAAGAAACGTCGTTATTCACGGCCTGGTCCAGCTCCAGCTGAAGGGAGAAGAGTATTCAATGAAGGCTTTGGAGGAGCGTTCAGCAACAGTGGACTCGGCTCTGGCTTTTCAGTTTCAAACTCCCCAAGCTCTCCGTTGTTTCCTCCTAACAGAAATGACGACATCCTCGACAGACCTCTGAGTCCTGAAGAGACTCTGGACACTGATGTGACGCTTCCTCATGACGACGAGCAACTCTTGGACGAGAGCCAGAACGCCATTTTGGCCAAAGATCGGTCTCAGGCGAGATTCAGCAGGACTCAAATACACACCCAGGTGTACGAGGAGCGTGGAGAGCGGTATGTTCCGGATTACGTCTTTGTGAAGATTGAGCTTCAAGAAGACACGGCTATTGATCTGGATAACAGCACCCATGCCGAAATGCGAGCTCATATTGAGAAGCTTGAAGAGAAGCAGGACCTGATTAAGCGTTCTCTTAGAGAGTTTGTGTGGAGCGATCAAGCCGATGGAGCCCGAGGTTTGAGGGACACCGGGTCTCAGCCTCTTGAGGAGATAGATATGAGTGATATCGAGTCTCCAGAACGTTCAATTTCTCCTCCTCCAGCTGGTTCTTCTCCAACTGCTGCTCCAGCTGCTGCTGCTCCGGTTGCTGCTGCTCCGGTTGCTGCTTCTCATCCTGCTGATGCTCATGCTGCTGATGCTGATGCTGCTGATGCTGATGCTGCTGATGCTGCTGCTCCTGCCCCTCCTCCGCAACCAGAGATTATCAATGAACCTGAAGAGCTATTCGTAGACGTGGTTGAAGCCGAAGACCAATTCGACGACGCGCTTGAAGCCGAAGAGCAATTCGAAGACGCGGTTGAGGGTGATCTTGAGGAGAACGAAAGTCGGCCGACCTTTGCACCTGAAGCGATCAGGTTCACTCCTGTTTTCACCTCTACTCCTCGAACTAGTCTTGGAGCTTTTGCGCAAGTTGAGGAGGAGATAGATGAAGGCACTGAGCAGGTTGAGGAAGTGCAAGATGCTGAGGAAGACGACATTGAAGTCATTGGCCGTCGATCTCGGGTGCAAATTTCAGACAGAGTGCTTGATAGTCTTGAGGCCAGCTCTCTTTCTGAAGAAGGAGAAGAAGGAGAAGGAGAAGGAGAAGGGCTTGTCTCAGACAACGAATCGGGTATACCGGGAGAGTCTCAAACCGAACAAATTCCGTCTAAACACTCTGATATTTCTGATATTTCTGACTCTGATGTGGGAGAAGATCCGATTGAGAGCATTCCCAAAACACGAGTCACGAAAGAGGAAGCTCGGTCGAACATTTCAAATTCGTACCTCCCGGATGGCACCGAGCGTGGTCCTGAAGTCGACGAGGAAGAAGAGCAACCAGAAGATGGAGACGAGATCGCGGAACTTCCAGACTCCGAAGACGAAGACGACTTCGAAGAATCAGCTCGAAAACGAGAAGCATTGGAACAACGGTTCCTGTCAGCTATACAAGTACTTGACGTTCGACTACCTAGGCCTTCGTATATCGACAGAAGAAACTCCTACTCACCCAAATGGTGGCTTGCGTACCCCGAGAGTAACGAAGAGCTGGTGCAAACATATCCCACGGTCGTTGAAGAACTGGTCCAAAGATGCACTCTCGGAAAAAACGATCCCGGCAGAAAAGCCGTTGAAAAGATCAAAGCCTCTGTTGAATACTGGCCGTTGTGGGGGGAGATCTGGGAGACGATTTGTGAGTACCAGAAAGACTCGTTTGCGATTTTTGTGGTTTTCGCGGCAGTTTTTGGCGATCTCAACGTTTTTTTCTGTCACCCGAGGAGCTTCAGACCTCGAGAGGCCATTTCGGCTCATCATCGAATGGATATTTTCGAAAAAGAGCCAGATATAGAGGACATTGACTATCTCGAAAGGGTGCTCACTCCAGACACTCTTGAGTTCGACTTCGACAACCTGCTCATTTACTCGTACCCGGGAATGAGTCTGACTTCCGCCTTTCTCTCTGAGATTCAAAGACTGAAGACTCTGACAGTTCTGGATCTGAGAAATCAGGACGTTGAAACGAGAATTCTGGACCTGTGGTACCAAGCCCTCCAAGAGGAGCGGATGCCTGTCCTGAGAGTCATCATCCTAGGCCCCGCTGATTCGAAAGCGATGGGCAATTTCCTCGAGTGTCCTCAGCTCTGGTATGTTGGCTTTGAACCCATTGAGGGCCAAACAACCGAACTAGTTAGAGAAGAATGGGACTATTATTCCACTAGGGATATCCGACAGAAGGTGAAGACGTGGGGGGACCGAGAAATTGATAGATATGAAGCATGTCTGAAATCCGCTCGTTCTACTAGACCGTCTTCTCGTTTGTATGATCGTTTGGTGCATTATCACGACGTCAAGGGTCTTCGCAAACATGTTCTTATTGAAACGTGTTTTGGAGTTGACTCCATTTTGGGCTCTAGAAGGGAAAGAAAGCTGCCAGGCAACTACTGCCATTTCTTTCGGCAACGCAATACATAGTTAATTAATTGTGTATTTGAAGAATCGAACTGACGGTAAACATGTGTAGACTCCGATATCGGAGAAGCAGAGATGTAGAGAGAAGTGAATGTGAGCATGGGAGAAGCTGTAAAAGCAAGAAGTAGATATAGCTCAATTGAGTAATTGATTCACAAAATAAAAACCCACCCTTGCCACCAAAAGTTGGTGTCAAATCTCATTTCTCAAGGTTGCATGGAATGACTAATTAGCCGATAAAGGTTAATTGAGTCATAGAGAAGAGAGCACCGTTGAATGGGTGGTAAAATGTAGGTATTGGAAAGCGAAAAGTCGGAATCTATTAATTGGACCTATCCAGGCTGATTTAAGTAATCAAATATTCACCATCTGTCCTGGATCACTACAGAAACCTCCCCCTACCCCAGTTTAAGCTTTCACACTTGCTGTGAAGTTTGACACACCTAATATCACCGAAGATCATAGCAGTGCGATCTCATCTTCATACACCCCACCTCACACTACACACACACAATGGTTAAGACTAAGAAGGCCGGCGTTCTGGGCGCCACTGGCTCCGTGGGCCAGCGATTCATTCTCCTGCTCTCCGAGCACCCCGAGTTCGAGCTTGCTGCTCTGGGAGCTTCTTCTCGATCTGCTGGCAAGAAGTACGTTGATGCCTGTGACTGGAAGCAGACCGACGTGCTTCCCGAGGCTGCGGGCCAGACCGTGGTCAAGGAGTGCACTCCCGAGAACTTTGCCGAGTGCGACGTGGTTTTCTCCGGTCTTGATGCCGACTACGCTGGCGAGATCGAGAAGGCGTTCGTTGACGCTGGACTGGTCGTCATTTCCAACGCCAAGAACTACCGACGAGAGCCCTCCGTGCCCCTGGTTGTGCCCACCGCCAACTCCAAGCACCTGGACTGCTTTTCCGAGCGAGTGGCTGCTGCCCGAAAGGCCGGCAAGAAGCAGGGCTACCAGATCTGCAACTCCAACTGCTCCACCGCCGGTCTTGTGATCCCCCTCAAGGCCCTGGTCGACGCCTTTGGCCCCATCGACAAGGTCATTGTCACCACCATGCAGGCCGTTTCCGGAGCCGGCTTCTCGCCCGGTGTGCCCTCCATGGACGTCCTCGATAACCTCATCCCCTACATTTCCGGAGAGGAGGACAAGATGGAGTGGGAGACCAAGAAGATTCTGGGCCACGTGAGCGCCGACGGAGCCACCTTCGAGAACATTCCCGACTCGGAGCTCAAGGTCTCTGCCACCTGCAACCGAGTGGCTGTCATTGACGGCCACACCGAGTGCGTGGCCTTCTCGTTCAAGTCCGACAAGAAGCCCTCCGTCGACGAGGTCAAGAAGGTGCTCAACGACTACGTGTCCGAGCCACAAAAGCTGGGCTGCCCCTCGGCCCCCAAGAAGGCTATCCACCTGCTCGAGCAGCCCGATAGACCCCAGCCCCGACTCGACCGAAACCGAGACAACGGCTACGCTGCTTCTGTCGGCCGAGTCCGAGAGGACGCCGTGCTCGACTTCAAGTTCACCGTGCTGTCCCACAACACCGTCATCGGTGCCGCCGGATCGGGAATTCTCATTGCCGAGACTCTGCTCAAGAAGGATCTCATCTAAGGAGGGAAATGGTATATAACAAAATGATAACAATATAACGAGTTGATGAAAGGGGTACGAGTAGGTGTACTGTAGAGAGGTCTATACTGAGTAGACAGGACAGAACAGTGTACTTTTCTGAGTTAGCCATATGGTAACATAAAGAGATGATTTACACCAGTAACGACAAGAGAAACCCGTAAACTACATGTGGAGCTCGTAAAGTGGATGTGGAGCTCGATTGATATATTACCATCTCACACCACCAACTCTCCAATCTCTCTTCTCCACATGATCGGTACATATGAGCTGTGTAGCCATGCACTACTTCAGAGGGAGATCAAAGAAGTGAGAGAAACTTGTTAGTTGGCAGTTGAGTAGTAGTAGGGTTGATCTATCGGAGACTGGAACCCTTTCTTCCTCTAAACAGTTAACAAGTGCATGTTCAGTCCTCACTGCTCTAACAAGCTTACTAAGCCATAATAATGGAGACATACACTAATGAATAGACAATACGAGATTGGTAACAACGTCACAATGTTACCTATTCCTTAAAGACCATACCCACATACCATCTCATCTCTCCTCTTCCCTATAACTACACCTTTTCTTAAAGTACCCCTACCATGCTGAGTCATCAGTCCATGCCCCTTGTTTCACACTTCTCTAGCTCACAGACTGCTGAGTCAGCATACTTGTACCCACCCACGCGGAACTGCTTCCCATTCTGTACACTACCACGGCTGACGGATTCTCGACGTGATTGGACGTGAGACATACAGTATTTACCTCATGCAAGCGAGTCGTATCTCCGACGTCCATCTCCGAGCTGAGACATGTAGAGGGCGGAATCGAGTCACGTGAGCGGAAAAGAGTCTGGAATAATCAAAATTTGCCACCTCAAAAACCCTCCTTGTTCTCTTCATAAATCTCTTGCGTCCAAAGTCGACTTTTTTCACGGTTCTATTCACTCCTTCCTTGACAAGGTTACGTACCGTTGGGGACGCTTGCATGAGTGATCTAGAGGTGAGAAGGTGACCAGGGGAAAAGAGGAAAGAAACATGAAAATAAACTAGATAAATCAAAAGCCCTCATCTTCAGCATATTCTAACCATACCTTTGAAACCCATTTTCACCTTCTCTACGCCATATGAGAGGCTTCGGAAAACGACGCTACTGAACTCGTCTAAAGTCTAATTTCTCATGAAAATTATTGGTCTAATTGAGAGGCTGTTTAAAAGGGCAAATATGACGGAAAAGAGATGAGACTGACACCAATGGAGTGCTGCCACTCTCACCAATCCAGCCATATAACTCTCGTAGCCAAACCACCTCTCCTGCATCCACAAAATCGTCATCCGTGAATCTGGCAAAGTTTAAGTACCACTAATAACATTGACGCCAAACTAACCAACAAACACCCTCCAAGAAAAGCCCCTATATATACCGCCAAAATGCCCAATTCAGATTCCGGAGATACTGGAGATACCCCATACCAAGTCATGCTCAAGGAGGACTTGATCCGTACCGAGGAGATCACGGAAGACAACATTTCCGATCACGTGTACGAGCTGTTCTCGTCGGAAACCCGTAGATCTGCCAATGCCCAGTCGCTGGGCTTTGTCAACTCCAGTACGGATCACGTGACCTTCTCTCACGACGCCTCCGGCACGGAAATTGATCTGCATCAATCCACGGCCATTTTGAACTCTTCGGCAGCTAGCACTACCGGCGCAGTTTTGTGGAAAGTTTCGCCCATTTTTGCATCGTGGGTTTTGGACGTTTCCACAGAACCGTCTAAAAAAGCGGCCAAAAAGAGCAAAAAAACACACAGTTATACGTATACGGCCTCGACGGCCAATCTGGCATGCACTCCAAAGCTGTTTGGGCCTGGAAACTCGTCCAAAGTGCTGGAACTGGGATGTGGAGCTACAGGACTGCTGGCATGTGTTTTCGCACCTCTAGTGAAGACCTATGTGGCTACAGATCAGACTCATTTGCTCAAGTTGACGAAAAAGAACATTGAGGCGAATCTCTCGCATTACCAGTCTTCCACAATCCCCACACAGTCCAACAAAGCCAAGTATAGGCTGGAATGTATGGAACTCGACTGGGAGGACCCTGAAGAGTCATGGAGTGAGATCAAAGACGGCGTGTTTGAAGGAGAGTACCCGGATCTCGTCATCGCCTGCGACACCATCTACAACGAGTATCTGATTGACCCGTTTGTGGAGACTCTGAAGCTGGTGAGTGGTCCTGAGACGGTCGTCATGGTGGCTCAACAGCTGAGACTGTCTGACATCTTTGAAACGTTCATGACGGCACTGATAGAGGCAGGATTGAGGGTGTTTGCAGTTCCAGAGCATTTGATGGGGCAGGATTTTGCCCAGGGGTACTCTTTACACCTAGTCAGTCATGAATGAGGCAAGTGACGTTCCATACTTTACATAGGTAACATATTTATTGCATTTCCCATAGTTATTTCCGTATTACTTGAATCATCCCGTCATCAACACCATTAGTGTTGCCTTACCCAATAAATTAATAAATTACTTGTACATGCATTATGTTCAGACCCGGTTTCCGCCTCTTCACCGCAGAAACTCCATCAGGTCCATCTCTCCGTCACTGTCGCCATCGCTCTCCACCCGGGTATGCGTCATCTCAAACGGATTGCTGTGCTGTTGCTTCTCAACGTCCGTTTCAGTCAGAGTATCAGCCGTCTTGTCGGCGGTGGAAATGCCGTTCTTGTCGTCAAACGACTCGAACGACGTCTTGTGACGCTGGTGGCCCGTGTGTGGCGTGGTCGACGTGCTCGAGGCAGTCACCTCCGAGGGAGTGCCGGTGTGTTCGTCTCTGGACACCACCTCGTCCACGGTCACCACTCCGGCGCCCACCACACTTCTGGGAGCCAGCTTGCCCGGCGTGGTGACGAACGGGTTGCACATGCACAGCCACCGCTTGATTCGGTAGGCGTTTCGCTTGGTGAAGACCCGCTCCTCGGAGTTTCGCCACGGCTTTTCCTGGATGCAGAAGGCCACGGTGTCGACCGTCAGGTTGAAGGGCTGCATGAACGAGGCCACCGCCGCGATCCAGAAGACGGTGCCGTGGTGGAACACGTAGTGGAACTGCAGCGCCTGCAGGGCAAACGGCGCGATCCACAGAAAGACGTAGGCCACGGGATAGACGAAGATGGTTCGCACCTGTCGCTCGATGGCTGTTCGCCGGTCCTTGAACTGCCGCAGCTGGTCCATCTGGAACTCCTGGATGGCAAACTCCTGGGGAGACAGCTGTGTTTGGCCGCCCACCAGCTGCTGCTGAATCAGCTCGTCGGTGTCAAACTTTTGGGTGTCCAGAAACCCCAGACCGGGCAGGTACGAGATGGCGGACACGCACTTTTTGCCCCATCGGCGGAACTTGGCCGACACGCTGTTGTCCTCCGTCTTTTGGATGTAGCTCTGGGACGCCTGGAAGTTGCGGATCGCCGTGTCGTACTCCCGCTTGACGTGGATGTAGATAGACACGTAGATGGCGATAATGATGATGAGAATGCAGTACCGCGGCACCCACGAGAGCACCAGGCGGTACCAGTAGGGCTTGGCAGGGAGGTAGCACCAGGTGACCATGGGCACGTAGGCGGTTCTTCCTCGGTCAATGAACGCCAAGGAAGCAAGCAGGATGGGCACGCACACGACTGTGGCGTAGACGTACTTTCGCCACTTGTACAGACCTCCCATGGCTCCGGTGTCCTTTTTGTACACCACCACGCCCGTCTGCAGGGCCAGGGCCAGAACGGCGAGATCTGCTCCCTCGATGAAGCAGCAGGTGAAGTAGCCGACAATTTCGCAGAAATTGACGTTGTTATAACTGGACTTGACCTGCAGCACCCGCACGGGGTACCACAGCAGGACCACGGCCTTGCCAAAGTCGAACGTGAGCAGCAGGAAAATCAGATGGTGCCGAAAGACCTTTTTGCGCATGTTGACGAATAAATAGAATGCAAACAGTCCAAAGACAATGGACACACACGACGCCACCACCGAGCATATTCGTTGCACCAGCTGCTGGTGGTCTGTGTATGCATTGACGGCGTTGGTGATGGGGTCCTCCTGGAACTTGCCGTGTTGGTGCGACATGTGAGTGTTGATGAGTGTTGATGAGTGTTGATGAGAGTTCTTTGTGTTGATAAAAGTCTTTTGTGTTTCGTTTAGTCGTTGCTCTTGCTGCTATCAGTGGTACTTGTACTGTACTGCTGTTGGAGTATCTCAAAAGGCGCAAGTGGCCGTAAAAGGTATGTGATTAGCTGTTTTGTGGAGCGTGTAAATGTGTCTGTGTCGCTGTGTCGGGGCCGGGTCGGCGTCTGTATCACTGTGTGGAGTCACGGTCGGAGTCACGGTCGCGGAAGACACTACTCAAGTCCAAGTTCTTTGCTCACCAGGTTGTGAGGGTGTGAAATGCGTCCGAGAGTTGCACTACCAGCAGAAAGCGGATTAGCCTTTGGCTGGTGTAAACCCAAATCGTCCAAGATTATAGCCTTCGTCTAAGATGTGTAGGGTGGTCTAGCGGCTGGGGGAGCCGAGATATCGGCCTGGAAATGCTCCCAAACGGTTTCTACACACGCAAATATACACGGTACGTTGTTTTTTTCGCCATTTGGGCGCCCCCACAACGTCATATCTGCCCCACGTGTTAGACATGCCTCCTGAACTTCCTGAACTTACGTCTTCAAACTCATCGGAATGAACAGCAAGAATACGACTAAGACCGTAGCCTGTAGCTGGGCGCCGTAAAGCCCGCTCTGTAAGGGCACTGGCGCCACCAGCAGCCAAAAACTGCACCCTGCTCTTAGATCGCGCTACTTTGGACGCTACTAGCACGGGTAACCTGAGACTAGCATGTGGTGATAGTGAGACAGTGCTGTAGGGAAGAGAGAGTCGAGTGAAGCAAAGTGAGTGGCTCTACAGATGAAATGGACGCTCTAAAGCCTCCCTATACATCTTGGACACGTCCTGAGCCAGAATATCGCTTCTCTGTCACCTCCTCTATTGCACTACAAGTACCATTGTCCAAGTATTGCACATTCTATGACGATCTTTTGGCGGTACATTTTCCCCTCGAAAAAGCACTGTGGATCTATAGATCCGCTGGACAATGTGGCCGGCCCAAGCCGACACGCACAACTCTCGTGCAGACGCCCCTCCGCCGTTATTATATTCTATAATTATCTCTCGAAATGTCGCATCTGCTGGTTCGGGAACTTGTACTGTATATAATCAAGTCCAAACCAGCCGTGTGGTCCAGCCTTGTGAAATTTTTATCACGAGGCTCTGAGCTTGTCGCCAGGGGGCACGGTTTATGTGAGGAAGACGCTCATTTATTCCATACACGTTCTACACATTCCACTGGCGTTGTGGACTGCTTTTTTGCCGCTCATTTTTCCGCCGTTTTTTTTTCCCACTCTTTATCGAGCCGTTTTTCAGAAAGCTGCCACTTTCACACGACTTTTCGCCGACCAGCCACACCCTTGTCTCCGATACTGCGCATTCCACAGTAGTTCAAGCGACCGCGAACTTTAACGAGCTGCGGGAGTTGAAACGGGCAGTTTGGGGGCCTCTGCGGGGCTCCTCAATCACGCCGGACCGCTGCTATTATCTATCACAATATCATAAACCCCCTCATCAGCCCCTCCTAAAAGTTGCCTCATTGGGCCGTTTAGAGCCTCCTCTTTTTCTTGTCGCCCCACGGTTAGCCTTTTTTCCACGCTAACGTGGGACATGCATGCTCAACGTGTTTATACGTTGAGGGAGGGGGGGGCAACGGCGATAAATGGAGGTGCGGGAGGTGCGGGAGGTGCGGGGAAGGAGATGGCGGGGGTGGGGGTGGGTCACGTGACCTGTTTCCCCCCCAGCGTTTGCTCTTATTTCTTCCGCTTGTTTGGTTGTTCCAAAGCCCCATTTTGCCTTAGCTCTTTACTTACAGTAGATTCTCTTTTGGAAGCACTTTTGGAAGCACTTTTGGTACCTTTTTGGGACGAGCTTAAAACTCTGCGCACAACCGTTTTTATCGGCCTTGTCTAAGATGAAGGAGAGGGATGCTGTGACAGTTCAACTGCGGACGTACGGAGTACGAGTACCGGTAATTAGTAGTTGTGCTAGGTATTACTTCTTTTGGTCACGTGCCATCTCCCTGGTCCCTTTGCCGGTCTCGGGAATCGGTTTCCCGCTGTCACAATCGCTAGCCGTGGTACGGGTGTTCGGCTACCCCTGGTGAAATGCGGTTGGCTGCTTCAACAAAAGTTTATTTGAGCAGCACCCGGGAATCGAACTGACGAGGGGACGGAGAGATGTATACTGAAATATCGTCGTGTAGTTCAGACAAAGACTGGAAGGCGCAATGGCGCGTTGGCGCGTCTTAATGGCGGTTGTTTACGTTGTCGCCTTGTCTGCGCGTCTTTTGCTTTTTCCAGGCTAAATGTGATGTATGTTTTGACCTTTCACTTGGCATGCCAAAAGATATGATTGGAGATACAAGGATACCGGTTACTTTAGCTACTGGAAACGGGATACTCGTGTAATACCCTCCATGCAACCCGATCTACTCGATCAATGGACTTGTCGTGGATCTTTGGCCGTCTCCGAGAGACACCACGCTGGAGATCATGATCGTCATACTTGTACGCTTTGACATGCCTTCAACAAGGGAATCATTGGAATGCTTGGCAGTAAGGCGCAGTCTGAGAGAGCTGACTAAGAGCAATGGTACAGATACTTCGTACAGGATCAATTGAGCCCATTTGGGGTCATTGACGAGTTGCATTGCAAAATGGAGCTCAATTGAGCGTGTAGTGTTGCTTGAGGGCTTAGTAAGGTGAAATCAGCGTATTGAGGTGGTTGAAATGATTGTTTTGATTGACTGGTTGAGTCATTCCTGCTCGTCTGCCCGCCTATATTTATCACTACTGAATCATACTGTATTATCCATCTCACTACTATCAATCTCAACTAAGCCTACTCAGAAAGCCTTATCGATCTCACTAATATTTCTAACTATTACTTGTATGAGGTTAGGGTTTTCTGTTGTGTGTTTGTGTCCTTATTTCCATTCACCTTAATTCTCCTTCACACTCACTCAACTTCTTAAACCACACAATTGAGTACAACAACAATTGTCAAACTGATACCCTCATCGTCAAAAACACTGATATGCCGTCTGATACCCCGTGATACCCATTGCGAGATCTTCTACACCTCCAGATGACCGCTGATTCCTGCAATGATGCCACAAACAAATGTGAGTAATGAGCTATGTGATACCATTAACTGTGCGGCTGCAAAGATATGAGCGTGATACCACTCATTCTATTGATTCTAAAACATTCTTATTGACTCTCACCCCTTCCTCTCGGCTTGTTGTCCTTTCAGAGCCGACAATCACCCACTTTGGTTTTGTGTCACAAACACAACCACGTTGCATAACACTCGTGCTACGGTGTTCACCATGCTCAAGTGTTCTTCCCTCTCTATTAACGGCTGCTTGGAACCATTTGAGCTTGCCTTTACGCCTGTTTACCTCTTCTGAACACCTACGCCATGTCCATTTTTGGCAGAAACCATACCACTGCCTGTTGTCTATTCCGCACCTAGACCTTCATTTCATCACTTCAGGTCTTACTGCTGCCTGACTACTACACTCTGCCGTTTCTACGTCTTTCTACAAGTACTGCTCTCGCAGTTACTACACTTTGCTGTACAAACACTGCTCTCACAGTTACTACAATTGCTGTATTCTATCAGGAAAGCATTTATTGAGTATTGAGAGTTAGAAAAGTAAAGAGGCTAGAATCTAAAGTGATTTCAGATCATCTAAGCGGAGAATCCTCGGAGGAATCGGCCGAAAAGAGGGGCAGGGACACCTTCAAGGGATCGCTTATCCTTCTTCTTGTCGTCCTTCTTCTTGTCGTCCTTCGGCTTGTCGTCCTTCTTCTTGTCGTCCTTCGGCTTGTCGTCCTTCTTCTTGTCGTCCTTCGTCTTGTCGTCCTTCGTCTTGTCGCCGTCCTTTCC